>JARYHS010013630.1:257367520-257405521 GCA_031002005.1 Vandiemenella viatica | reverse complement strand
ACCGGATTCGATCAGTGAGATCTTGTTCTGGTGAAAACGCAAAAAAAGATCTTCTGAAATTAAAGTTAGTTTTTTTTTTTTAAATCATCATTGGCAGTTCAAAGTCATTACGAAGCCAAACGTTAGTGCTTACCTTTTAGCCTACGCCAAGTCAAATACGAAGTTTGGTTTGAGAAATATAGTAGATTTAAAGTTGTATAACAGTAAATCAATAACGACAGCAAGATGATAAACAGATTAGTGGAAATTTTGAACATTTGTAAATAAGATATGAGCTTAGAGAGTCGGTGATTATTATTATTATTATTATATCCCTTTTTATGTGTATTCTTTGTTTTGTTTATGTGTGAAAATATCATGTCCAGGAGTTGGACACTATTAAAGTGCAGTTAGTCTGTGTGTTCTTGTGATGATTATATAATGTAAGAACTGAGATCGACAGTGATCAATTACTGACTGAATTGTGGTTTTTGTGTAACGAAAAGTGAGTTGGGCGCTGATTAAGTGCGCTCACTAAAAACCTATTCGAGCAATGATATCACCATTGGTGAGAAATTAAGTTGTAAATGGTATGCCGAAAGGCTGTATTGAAACATCTTGGCAAATTACACCCAATTAATTATGCCTTAATGTGGGGGAAGGTGTGACACACGGAGGAGGGAAAAGAATGGAGGAGAAATACCGCTAAATCTGTGAAGCCTCCTGTAAACACTTGGCTTCTATTGCGCATGCGTGGTGGCCATAATAGAAACCCCAAAACACTGCGCTGTTTGCTCTGTGAATATTACATTTTCTAATATTTCAAATTATTTTATGACGCCAGTTTGTGTTGCATTCGGTTGCAGAAGCCAGGTCAGACAAGAAACATACTGGAATAACGTTTCACAAGTTAAGTCACTTTGTAATTATTGTTCTTAAAGTGTTTGATGGGTAACTACAACAGTTGGTCCCTATCGCTATAAATTTATTCATTGCTCTCAACAGGATGATATGGTTCTCAAATATTTATTGGTGTACTGTGGATAATCAGTATATGTTACTACTTAGCACATAAAAGGCTAAGCCTTATTGTAAACAAGTGTTGGAAGTGTGACTCAACGGGTCAAGTTTACAGCGCGATACAGTGAATATGGTAAAGTGTACGATGAAATTAACTGTTATAATTTGAGTTGTGCGAACTACGGAACGTGATGAAGCAAACGTTGTTGTTACCCGAAATGTAGTTTGCGATGCATTTAATGTTTTTAGGTGTATCTACATAATTTGATTTTGTAGCGGCAATATTGATGGAAAAGTTGGTAGGTTGAAATGCAAGAAGGGATAAACAATTTATTTATTATTAGTAATTTCATCAGCACCATGTCAGCGAAATAACGTGTATCGCGTACTACGATGTTAACTACTCTTATTTAAGCTTCTGATTTTTGGAGACAGCATATCTCGAGAACTAAGCGAGATTTCGAAATTTTTTATTCTTTTACTTTCGATTTGTCTCATCGTGTTACATAACAATCCATCATCAAATTGCGGTGCCACGGTTGTCGTATGATTCCCATGAGGTGTTTGTGCCTATTCCCCATATTTCTAAGGGGTATCCAATATGGCAACCTCCGTACCCCACTTCTCTCCACCCGACTTCCAGTGCGTGGTGAAGGTCCCTTGCGTCGCCTCCATATTATATTCCTTCCTTCATGGTGTGAAATTTATTCCTAGCCTCTGTATATTAATTCTGCTATTGGTTAATTATTTTGTTGTTACTGCTATGTGTTTTTTTATCTTTTTAAATAGAATTGAGGTGAATATTTTTAATTGATTGTAATACGGTTTCTACAGATGTAGTACATATAGCGAGAGATGTAGGCCTACTATATTATCCAAGTCTGTCGCCATAGAAGGAGAGTTTGGTAGAGAGTATGGGCTAGCGTTCGCGCGGCAAGACTCGCGAGCAGGCGCCGCGAGTGATTTCTAAATAGTACAGTTAGTAAATTTTGTGGCGAATAGTGCAAATAGTAATTGTGTAAAGATATGGTTGCCTTTAAAAACATTAAAAGGAAGTTGTAATACGGTGATGCCAGCCATCTTTTACCGAAACGAGCAATCAGAGATAATCCATTGCTTCCGTTGTAAACAAATACGCCATTTCCGCGATGGATGCCGCATAACGAAAATTTCGTACATTTTTCCTCCTGGTATAGGCCGTATTTCAACTGAACCACGATTTCTATAACAAAATTAAAACTGTTTAGGTTGATATGATCCCTGTAACGTTAACTTTTGTTATTTTCGCAGTGCTGAAAGCATTTCGCAGTTGCTCAGCCCTTCATATTTCGGCATTTTTAATTAAATTTATAGCTCATTTTCCATAAAGCAAGAGCGAAAACCGTGAAGTCGACATGTTGACGAGGCGATTAAACCAAATTTCAACATGTTAGTACCAGTTTCGCGTAGGATCTGAAAGTGGTGCAGGCCCCGCATCAAATTTAACCGAGTTTTTCTTAAATTATTCTATAAGAAATGCTGATTACCTGGTGGCCATATTTGCCGATGTGATGGTACTTAACAATAATTAAAAATAACTGTCGGCTTACAGTGTTAGCGGTGATCGAAGGGCCAAACTTTTTAAATTTAAATTTAAATTAAATTGAAATTTCCATAAACACCCATCTTCCCCCTTTTACCTTTTACAAATTTTAAATTAAATTCTTTCAACGTTTTCGGCAAATTATTCATCGTTTCTCTTGGTACCTTATTCCAATCCCTGATACCCTTACCTAAAAAAAAAAAAAAAAGAAGCTTCCTACACCCTTGTGGCTGAAATTGAGTGCCAACTTGTCATGGTCATCTTTTCCCTTCCATGCATTACTTCCAATTTTTACACCAATATCTTTCCATGCCTCATCACCAACATACACCTTGTACACTCCCATGACCCTCTTCACCCTCCTTCTGTCTTCCAATGAGTCCCATTCCAGCTCTTTTATCATATCTGTTACTGATTGCGTTCTGCGATCATTTCCAGAAACAAATCTAGCAGCCCTTCTTTGCACCTTCTCCAACTCCTGTATTTGATACTCAAAATATAGGTCCCATACTACACTACCATATTCAAGCAATGGTCTGTCCAGTTAAGCTTGTTATCAAATGTAATGCCAAGATACTTATATTTAAAGCCTTCAATAAGCAATTCTTTCTCCACCTTATAATCATAATAAACCTTTACTTTTTTATTTGTGTATCTAAGAAGCTGAATCTTCTTTGCATTTATCTTCATCCCATGTTTACCAACCCAACTAGATATCCTGTCCATATAACCCTGCAACTGTTTACAATCCTCAACCATTTTGATCCTTTTATATAGCATTATGTTATCTGCGAACAATCTAATTTCTGATGGTAAACAATCAATACAATTATTCATTAGAATAATAAATAGCAATGGTCCCAATACGCTACCCTGTGGCACACTCATTTTTATTTCCACTTCTGCTGATACTGCATTTCCTACACTAACTTTGTTTTCTACCTTTCAAAAATTCTTCTACCCACTAAATCACTTTCTGATCCACTCCAATAGTTTTTACCTTATTTACTACCATTTTATGGCACACTCTGTCAAAATCCTTTGAAAGATTTAGTGTTACAGTATCAATTTGACCTCCCTTGTCCATTTCATCTGAAATATCTTGCATGTATCCCACCATTCGCATGAATATCCTTGCCTGAAACCATGTTGCCTGCTTGAAAACCAATTACGTTCCTCACATATATTTCTGATGTGGTTGCATATCAATCTTTCCATTAATTTACCTACCACTGATGTCAAACTGATTGGCCTGTAATTCTCAACTCTATTTCTCACCCCTCCTTTATGTACCGGCACTACAATCGCACTTTTCCAATCATCTGGTAAGCAGCAAGTATCAAGACTCAATTTAAATAATATTTCAAGATAAGGTTCAATGTCACATCCTGCTATCTTTAAGACATCTGTAGTAATATTATCTATACCAGCCCCTTTATGTTTTTTCAGCTTTCTTAGTTCCTTCACGATATCCTCAGGATGAAATTCAAATTTTATGGTCTGCTCATTTCTAATTGTTTTGTTAAGCTCGTTATGCGATCCAGAACCACCTTTTCTGATTCATTGTCCCTAATGCTCTCACTAAACCAGCTACTTAAAATCTCTGCCTTTTTCAAATCCTCCGTAATGTCATGTCCATCCTTATCCAGAAGTTTCTCAACACCCTCCCTTCCTCTCAGTTTTCTAACATAGAAATTTCTAGATGAATCAGTCAATGGTCCTACTGTGCTGACAATACTCTTTCAAATCCATCCTTAGCCACATTCTTAGCTGTTATTAGGCCCTTGTTTAATTGTTTTAAATATTCCCGACCACCCTGCTGTCTCTTAACTCTGTTATGTTCTCTTCTTACCAACCTCTTTAACCGCCTTACCTCCCTGTTATTGTACACACGTTCACTACTTCTTTTTATTTTCTGTTTTGGAATAAATTTTTCTTCCCCCTTTCTTACTATCTCCTTTAACTCTTCCCACCTTGACTTTACTGTACTCTGCCTCCTTCCATTTGCTGAAACCTTCTCTGAAATATCTTTTTAAATTCGAAATCTGTGCCTTTTTATAATTGTACCTATTTCCCCCCTTCAATTTTGGCTACTGGTTCATTGAAGCCTCTAATATCCATCAGAACTGCGTCATGATCACTTATTCCTTCGGTTACTTGACACGCTACAAGGTTATCATCAGGCTTTATTAGGAATATAACCAAAATATTCTGCCCCCTTGTGTTCTGCTCTACCACTTGTGTAAATCATCCTCCTCTTATTAGAGTAGGCCTACTAGCATTTACCCGCTGCTTCGCACACGCGTGTTTTGGGTTGTATAAAAAAAAGAAGCAAAAAATATAAATTTCATTTTAAAATTTTCCTTTCCTTTAGTTATTAACTTGGATCCAGTTTTCGTAGTTTTTTGTTATACTTATATTTTAACACAATCTAATATATTGAAAATAAGAAATTAAAGCTACATGAAACAATCGCTAACAGTCGAATAAGGACGTATCAAGAATCAGTTGACGTTTTGGTCAAAAATTTGGAACACTTTCTGGAAATAAAAAGTGAGTATTAAGGATAAAAGAAATGTACCTTAGACATAAGGCAAAACGAAAGTTACCGCCTGCGGTAGTTTTGGCAGTCCAGTCAAAGTTCATTTTATAAAAATACCTCTGCCGCCAACGATAGCATTTGCAATAACTAATCTGAAATCGCTGGTAAATTTTCGTAATGCGATATGTGTACATACGTTCCTTTGCCGTAGGTAGTAAGATGTATTTCTTGCTTATTAACTTTTATGCATCTACCCAAATTTCGATCCATCTTACATCATTGTATCTAAGAACTGAAGTGGTTAAGTTGATACGCAGCCTGGACCAGTAAAAAACATGTCACCAAAGCCACACGGAATTATAAGATGGACATGAACAACGTCTGTTTTGTTTCCGGGAATACACGTCATCACTGGCATGGCACTCATTAAAACAACTTATTAATTACTAACAATTGAATTCCTCAAACCTCATGTAGTTGCAAGAAAATTCTGGTTGAGGCTGCATTTCGACCTAAACACATTAAATGCTTCGTTAAATACATTTTTGGTAATGACAACATTGTCTACTTCAGGATTCAAAGTACGCGTAGCATAAATTATAAGAATTCATTTCACAATACAACTTTAGTTTGAACTGAAAGAGGCCTAAAACATGCGCAATAATACATTAATTGTAACGCAATGTAACGTTTATTATTCCTAGCGGTTGTTAAGTTGAAATGTGCCCTGCAACAGATAAATGTCACACAAGGCACAAGGAACTATACATATAACTGATTTGTTACTTCTGATATCTCGAGAACTACCGGTAAGTGACTTAACATAAAATTTTATTTGTACTTTAGAATTCTCTTACGCTATTCACTATCGAATTTCGGTGACCCGGTATGTTGGAAAACCTTTCATATCTATATTACGCAAAAAATTATTTACCATAAATATAACACTTCTGTTACTCTTCGGTCCCAAAGTCAGACCTTGCCTCGGCGGTGAAGAGATTTATCTTTGATATTTGGCAGAGGCAGTGGCTGGAAGTCGGGCATAATAAGCTCCAGCAGGTCAAGCCGAACGTTCAGCCGTGGAGCAGCTCCTTCCAGCGGGCGAGGAGGGATAAGGTTCTCCTTACTCGCCTCCGTATAGGGCACTGTCCTCACGCACAAATTTCTTCTCCGCCGGGAGGACCCACCGGAATGTGATGCTTCTGGCGTACCTTTGACGGTACGCCACATTTTATCCGAATGTGTACTGTTTTTAGATTTAAGGGCAGACGTTGGATTAGCCAACGATCTATCCCTTATTTTAAACGATGACCGTGACAACGTGGCTAACGTTGCTAACGTTTTAAAGTTTTGTTGCTTGGCCGGTCTTGTCAAAAAAATTTTGGGCAGATCGGCCTAGGTTTTAGATTGTACTGTTTTTACTTGTGACACTGCTTATATGGCTAACATGTTTTTTAAACTGGCTGGCCCTTTTACAGCCAACCAGTTAATGTATGTATTTTTATATTTTATTTCCTAGTCTCAGTTTTATATCTTATGTTACCGTCCGTGTGGCCGATCTCTTTACAGTCGGCCACGCAGACGGTATTTTAGTTAGTATGTTAGCATTTTATTGTGCTGTCTCTGTGGCCGACCCCTTTACAGTTGGCCACACAGACGGCAATTTTACCACGTTGTCACGCCCGGTTTCTGTTAGGACGCTAATTACCTTGTCGTCGACGCGCCCTAAAACCCAAACAACAACAACAACAACAACTTCTGTTACTCTTATTGAAGAATTAAAATATTATATAGTGGTTTGAGTAATGAACTGCGTATAATTGGGTAGTTGACTAAATTTGAAAAATAGGTTAATACTTCACCTTATCTATTTTACTCAAAAAAACATCTTATTTTGTAAAGAATCGAACATTTACATTATGTATTTTGCGTTTGTAAAAGCGAATTTAAATTTAGCTCAAAAACGCTCTAGACTGTCATGGCGTCTTGGATGACGTCATAGCGTCTGATATGAATGTAGACAGTCGTGTACGTATATGGCACGTGTAGATTTTCTTTAGTTAAACATGAGTTCCTCGTTTTATAAGTACTGTGTAGTGCCGAAGTGTAGAAGCACAACAATAAAAACACCAGATAAGTTATTTATATATGTTCCAAACAATGAAAAAATACGGAGAAAGTGGTTAAAACTTGCAAGGAGGGAGGATGCTCACAGTTTACCTGCAGACAGAAGTATCTATTTTTGTGAAGACCATTTTGATTTAAGTGTTTGTGCATAATATATTTCTAAATCCAAAGCAAAAATGATTAATTTTGCAGAACCACTACTTTTCTAGTTATGATAATGTAATAAGGTATGAGTTGAGTCTGTTTTGGTTTTATGTTCTAAAATCTATCGTTAGTGTTATTTTTCATAGAATAAACATCATTAAGTGGCGCCACAATCTGATGATAGATTCTTAAGCAGCTTGACGAAACAATTCGAAAATAAAGAATAATTGTTTTTAATATCTATCTTGGTTCTCGAGATATCGTAACTGAAAGACTATGTTGTTAGGCTGATATGAAGCTTAGAGCAGACTGGAAACTGGCAGTGCCATAGCTTTAAAATTTATCACACCTGTTTTTGAGGATATATTTTTCTAGAAAAGGTTTATACATATAAAAAAAAACATACCTTAGGCGTGATGAAGCTGAAAAGTTAAGACACGGCACAGAAATAATAGTACCGAACAAGGAACTACAACTCATTTTTAACGTGCTATATCTCGAAAACGAAGCGAGATATCAAAAAACATTATTCTTTATTTTCGATTTGTTTCGTCGAGTTCTACAAGAAATCGTTATCAGATTGCGACGTCACGGTATAGAACTCCCTAACAGTTGCTTATACTTCGCAAAAGTAACATCAAAACCATATCAATTAACTTAAAAACGTACGTCTAAGCAATAGATTATTGTTTACGAAACTGATTTCAGCTTATAATATATATTTGACACTTGTATATACTTACATGGAAGTTTTTGCATTGCGGAATTCCGACGAGCAGAAGTCTATGTTTGAGGCGAAAAATCTTCCAACGACTACGGCGTCAATTTTGGGCAAATTACAACTGGTTGCTTTGCTAAAACCTTGTTCCATAATGAATTAGACTTCTCTTTCGCCAAATAATTAACAATAACTAAATTAGCAACACAGAAGGTGCTACAAACGAAAAATTTACTACGCAAGGTGTTCTATTACATATAAATGTTAACCACTTCTGTGGCGCTAGGGACGCTATGACGTAATGCTTTCTCATTGGCGTTCGCGGTCACGTGTCACTATGGCTGATTTTGTCGATTTTATTTTCTATAAATAATTCTAATCTTTATCTTTTAAATTAAATAAAGTTGTTTTTTGTTATCTCCTTAGCATGATTAATCATTAAAAACTACTATACGCCCGATTTATTCTTAGTGGAAACAAGCCAATTACAATTATCAAAATAGATAAAACTTGGACATTATAACCAACGACAATCTCATAAAATCCAGAGATATTCACCTTTGGTCAAACTCGTAATTTTTAGAGTAAATTAAACACCGGTATTAGTAATGTTTATTACTGATTTAGGTATTCTATTTATCAACTACATTCAAGAAAACTGAAAAACTAAATATTCGAAGTCAAAATATCAAACAGAATTATAAATTAAGCTGTATGACATTTTTGCCAGTTTTTGTGCAAGGAGTAAACATCTCAATTACAGTGGGTTCTGTATCTCATAATTTTACCTCTAGAAATGTATTTAATTATTCCCTCCGTACCTGGGTACATATAAGTCATTTGGTATTTCCGCAGATTTTAATTGTGACCGTTAGTTCCAAAGATTTGAAAACACCACCCAAATTGCTGCTGTAGTTTTCGCGGGGCTACCGTTCAAATAATGAGACATACACAGCTTGCTTACAGATTTATAGACTAATAGTAGAGATTTGCAAATAACTGTTCCCTTGAGTTATTAATCTTATTTCCTACCCAATTTACACATGGTAAATTTAAATCCCTGCCAATAATGACAATTCTATTCTCACCTCTGAAATCTGAGTATGAATTTAATTTCCCCGCAAGAGCCTCATCTTCATGCCATTCTTCCACTGCGGTAAGCAGCCAACACCCTGATTTTTTCTTTTTTTACTACCCCCGAAATCTACCCAGAGTAACTCATGGTCATAATGTATGAACACCGATGAACTGTGCAAGTTTTGTTAACTAGTATGAAAACTCCTCCACCAATTGCTCCCCTATCTCTGCGATACAGTGTGAACTTAAGTTCAGCTGCGGAGTGAAATTACAGCAGTAAAGTATTTGGTTTACTACATGCACACATACAAGAAATGTAACAGAAGAATTCCACTATTGACTAAATTTGTGAAAACAATACCACATTTAAACGGGGGAAGTTTGTAATCTGCATTTAGATCACAAGGGATTCAAGTGCAATGAAATTGTTATCACGAATATTGAGTGATAATTTTAATAGCCAGGAGCCAAAGTTAGACACTTCACCAAATGAAAGTACAGGGGTAACCGACATTAATACCTAAGCTGTTATCATACATTAAACTTTGGACGTGTCAATTTTTTAATGGTTTTTACTTCTACATTCATGTACCATATGGTACAGAATATATTTCTTGCTCTGTTTGATCTTTCATTATACTCAATCATTATATTATCTTCTAAAGTGTCCTTTGTCTTATGTAGCGGTCCAAAAAGTAATTCAATATTTTCCTATAAAATTGATGAGTGAACTAACATTCTATATCAAGAAATCAATATTAAATTAACATTATAATTGATTGAGCTTGGTTTCTTTATAAACAGTTTGTCATGGTTTTTTATTCGTTGCCCTACCCTACCCACAGATCCCTTGTCTAAAGGATGGAATCACAACAAGCTTGCACTTGAGTTCAGGCATAAGGAATATGAAACTTCGTTTGTAGGTAACGGAGTAAAGGATTGGTATAAAATATCAAGAGTAGTCAGGAATAATTTATCAAGAACGCGCAAAGACTTCAAAATTGAAATTCGCAAAGGGCAAAATTAGTCTAGATATATAACCTGAAACGCGTTTCACCCGGCGGCCCACCAGAGGGGCCAGGACAGTCATTGCAGAACATCAAGTCTCCCAGCGTGCACCATGGTGGTATAATTTCGGTGGCTACGGGGGTGTGGTGGGAGATATGAGGGTGTTTTCGTATTTCGAGCAAAGACATGTGTATCAACATATTTCAGTTTGCAGCCACAAGTACCCTGCGCAGATAATTAATGTTTGTGTGTGGTATTAGCCTCTAGTCTCCCATCGTGCACAGTGGTGGTTACATGTGGGTAGCTGTTAATCAAAATTCTTTAAAAACACAAACTAGGTCGTGGGCAACAGCTAGTTCTTCAATATAAGAGCTATTTCATTATCACTAACCATAGAGGTTTCCTTTATTGGCTTAGTTCCCACCCACTGAAGTAAGACGTGTTAGCAGAGAACCCATCCTACACTGTTAAGATTCCATTTCACTTTCTTTAATGTCTGTTTGGGTTTTATTCACAAAGCACACAAACCTCAGTCAATATGACAGAATAAAGATTTCTGCAGTTTACATATTAAATATTGTACAAAATGTGTAAGAATGATACTACAGTTAAACTGACTAACATAAACCAAAATTATAGGATTATAACAATTTTTTAATATTCTTGGAATATAAAAGTAATTATAAGTATACATTTTACCCGCCATTGTGGCTGCATGCGTTAAGGTGCCACCATACTGGATTTGGAAGGTACAAAGGAACCAGGTTTGAGTTCTAAACGCCGCGCCGTCCCTGATTTTATTTTAGGCGCCTCAGAAACTACACATTTCACAAACATTAATCACAGGTAGATGGCAACACTTAAGCTTCCACCATTGCTCCAGGAACTGACAATTACTGTTTCTAACTACCCAGTGGAAACAATGGACAAATTCTTAATTACAAACCAGATGAGAATCGACACATTACATGATCCGATGTGGTCCTTCAGAAATAATAATAAAAATAATTATCTTTATTTCGTTTTTTAATAATGGAGAACTGGTTGAACCATACTAACCCATTTGACAACTTTATAACAAGCTAAAAGCATGACTTCATGGTGGCTCGCGAAGTTTTATTATAATAAATTTTATATACAGTTAAAATTCTAATAATTATTTAATTTAATATTTAAACATCAAGAAATATTATCACAGTGTTTTTATTTTGTTGACAGAAATATTTAGGCACATTTACAATAAGACAATCTTTAAATATTTTTTGTAAAAACAATTCAATTTGTTTAATTTATTTTTAGTCTTATACAAAAAATTTCAAGTTTCCTCCCGTTTTCTACACTTTCACGTACTGGAATTTTTAATATTGCTAATTCCGTAATAAGAAAATCTCCTATTTAATGCTAGGTCTTCTAAAGCTTTTACCCTCGATAACGCAGCATATGTTAAACCAACAGAAGTTTCTTTTTCTCCAATATCTACAACAACTTTATCCAATGTTAAGCCCTGAGATTTAGGAATTGTGATTGCGAAAGCAATTGTAACGGAAATTGTTTTCTTTAACAAATAATATTCACTCTTTTATAAAATTTAACTGTCGGTGGAATCTGAACACAACCACTGTTTTCATAAGTTGAATGAAAATAACTTTCAGAACGAATCATTATCACTCGTGGCGTTTGATCGATCGGACTTCTTCATAAATATCATCTTCAACGTACTTTATTTACTAATCATTTTTCGACCTATAAATTAGAGCGTAATATAACTTTAGATCCGTCAGTCACCAAAGTTGAAAGCTGCTACGAGTGAAAAAATATGACGAACACAAACCTGTAACATGAATAAGGTGAAAACCGAAATATGGTATATGTTTGAGTTGCATCCTTCAACTTTGGGAAGTGATGACTGACGAGTCATTTTCCCTTTCCTTTGTCAGTTATATTGCCTAAAAACCGTTTCCATTTTCTTCAGTTTCATAACTTTAGATCCAATAGACATAGTTACAAATGGTTCCAATCCACCTAATATTTCAGCACTTGCTTTTTTTGCTGCAGAAAAAATATGAGCAGCTATAATACAAGCAACAGGTTGACGCAATACTTTCAATTTTTGATTATTAAATTCTTTTAGGCCTACACCTTTATTTATTGCAAATAGTCTAATGGCATTGTTGCAAAAATTAAGTTCTTGTAAATGAAAAGTTTGTAAACTATGCGCAATTTTGTATAGTCTTCAGGTTACTCCCACCAATCCCAACATGATCAAGTATATCTCGAAATATTTGTTCAGATTCATTTTGTCGGAATGATACGAATAAGAAACAATATTTAATACTTGACGTGCACAATAATTTTCGTTCTAAGAGGAATTCATGTTCTTGAATTTTATTACTGTAAAGTGATCTTTCATTACAGACTTTAACTGTTTGATATCCCCCCCCCCCCCCACCAAAAAATAAAAATAAAAAATCCATTTACCAAATGCTTCATACTGTCTTGAAGAAATCGTAAATCAATTTTCCTTAAAGGCCGCATCCAATTTTATTAATTTCATCTATAAATAGAAATTTACACTCATGAATTTCCTCTTGAAATTGAGTTAGTGTATGTAAACTGAGTCCTCCAAATTCTATTAAAAGTTTGTAATGTAATGTCGAACCATTTATATTGACAGTAGCATCGAAATTGTCACTTAGAAGTTTAAAAAAAAAAAATTTAACTAAAGGATCATGTAGGGTCATTACAGTAAAAAGAACGTTTGCCTATGGGATAAAAAAAAAAACGAAGATTGAATTTCTGGACTGCATATCGAATCCGCGACCTACGTAATCGAAGAATCACAGAACGTGTGTAATATGAACCATGAACAGATGGAAGAATGTACCAGACGACGGCAGTATCATCAAGCCTACAAAAATTTAAACTTCATTTCCGTCCAGAAAATTCCTAAAATTTTCTCTTGCTTTCATCATCAAACATTTTTACACTAGATACGGAACGCGTGACCTTATTGTGATGTATTATTTACTGTGAAATAAATGAAATTCTCGGCCGAATTATTTATACCATTTCTTGTAGAAAAAATTAACATGTCGTTCAGTCAACTGCACGAACTGTGGACGTGTATTATTTTTCTGTGTTCAGTAGACGATTTTTTTTTTTTTTTTTGTAACAGTTTAACGTCCCTTTTTAACAACGTGGTCTTTAGAGACGGGAAAGGATGGGGGCAAGGAATGGGAAGGAATTCGGCCATGGCCTTTTGAAGGAAGCATCCCGGCATTCACCTGGAGTGATTTGGGGAAACCATGGAAAACCCAAATCTGGATGCCCGGACGGGGATTCGAACCACCGTCCTCCCGAATGCGAGGCCAGAACGCTATCCGTTACACCACCACGCTCGGTTTCAGTAGACGAATTTGTTTTAACACTCATGTTTGATTCTTATACACCATCTGAGAGAGTTAGCCCTAATGCGATTGCAATTAGTTTCCAGGGGCACTGGCAGTATTTTTATTCTTTCACTGAATTGGCTGTCGAAGGCGTAATAACTGCACACGTAGAGGTCTCTCGCATGCCATTCCTTGAAAATGTACCAAGTGCTGTACAAGAAAATTCTGAAAGCTGTGGAAACAGCAGCAAAGCATAACGTACCTAGGGGCTACAGATCTGATTATATACCTGGCTGGGACCATGAGTGCACCCATTTACCCAAGGAGTTCGAAAAAAGTGGAGACCACGCCTTAGCGACAAGGTTGCTGGAGTCTCTTAACCAACGTCGAAAACAACTCTGGCAGGAAACAACTGAGAAGTTAGACTTCACACACTCAATCAGAAAGTCTTGATTTTTAATCCGAAAACTGGATGTCGACTACAACCAGAAAGGTACGAAAGGGCGAACGTCCTGTAATGTCATAGCCAGTCACCTGCTAAGAACGTCTATGGTGCTAGGCAAGAGAGATACAATTCGATTTGTGAAAAGTGAACTTCGTGAAGTCAAGAAGCTTATTAAACCAAGTGCCGAATATTCAAACCCCTTCAATTTTTCTGAACTGGATGCAGCATTAAAGTATACTAGACTTCGCAAAGCCGCTGGACATGATGGCCTGTACCCAGAATTCCTCGTTAATACAGGCCCTATCGCAAGAAAATGGTTGCTTGCACTTTTTGATGAAATATTACAGACGTCAAAGTTGCCTCCTGCCTTTAAAAAAGCTAAGGTGATAGCCATTGTAAAACCGGGTAAAGAAGGAACTGCACCACAACACTATAGGCCAATTTATCTCCTCAGCACAGCATATAAGCTGCTTGAAAGAATGGTGCTGGCTCGGATTCACACCGCCATTAATAAAGTCATTTCCAGAGCAGCCTGGATTTAGGCCAAAGCGTCGTGACCAATATTGAGACTCGATTCCAAAAGAAACTTAAAACTGGAGTTTTGTTCGTCGACCTACGGCAGCCTATGATATTGTCTAGCGTGTGGGTCTCCTCCTCAAATTCCTAAATGCTGTACCGAGTAAAAAAATTGCTGAACTCTTGAACAAAATGCTAAGTAATCGCAAAATCAAGGTCCACTGTGGGGTCCAAAAGATTCGCTGGCGTGTTCTCAACAATGGACTTCCTAAGGGTTCGGTGTTGGCGCCTGTACATTTTAATTTATATACTGCGGACATACCTCAACTAAATTGCAGGAAATTTCAGTATGCTGATGACCTGACAACTACTTTCCAAGATAGAAACTTCCAAATTTGTTAAGATAGACTCTCTGAGAGTCTTAACCAGATCTATACATTCTTCTCTAACCAAATCTGAAAAAGAGAGAGGGTCTTTCTGCAAACCAGCTCGCCTACGTCAGAATAAGACCAACCTTCCGCCCCTTGGAAAAGTAACACAAAGACCACCCTAAATACACAGACGGAAAAAAAAAATCCCAACACCAAGAAAAAATTATTGTAGAGTAATGAAATTTGGACAATGCATTTGTCAAGTTAACATGTTTAATTGATTAAATTTTCAAGATCACAGGTTAATTTAAGCTCAAGAAAATGCATTTCAAATGTGAAATACTGTTAAATTAATAGCCGGTGTAACCTCCAGAATTTTGAATGCAAGCCTGCAAACGTGAATGCATTGTGTCATACAGGTTTCGAATGTCACTTTGTGGTATGGAGTTCCATGCTTGTTGTACTTGTGCTGTCAATACTGGGACGGTCAGTGCTGGCTGTGGATGATGCTGGAGTTGTCGTCCAATGATATCCCATACGTGTTCAATTGGAGACAGATCTGGTGATCTCGCAGGCCAAGGTAACATGTCGACACTCTGTAGAGCACGTTGCGAGACAACAGCGGTATGAGGGCGAGCGTTATCCTGTTGAAAAACTCCCCCTTGAATGCTGTTCATGAATGGCAGCACTACAGGTTGAATTACCAGACTGACGTACAAATTTGCAGTCAGTGTGTTTGGTATAACCACAAGAGTGCTCCTGCTGTCATAGGAAATTGCTCCCCAGACCATGACTCCAGGTGTAGGTCCAGTGTGTCTAGGCCGCAGACAGTTTGGTTGCAGGCGTTCCCCTGGCCTCCTTCTGACCAACACTGGAGATCTGTTGTGTTTTCTGATGAAAGCAGGTTCTGCCTTGGTGCCAGTGATGGCCGAGTGTTGGTCAGAAGGAGGCCAGGGGAACGCCTGCAACCAAACTGTCTGCGGCCTAGACACACTGGACCTACACCTGGAGTCATGGTCTGGGGAGCAATTTCCTATGACAGCAGGAGCACTCTTGTGGTTATACCAAACACACTGACTGCAAATTTGTACGTCAGTCTGGTAATTCAACCTGTAGTGCTGCCATTCATGAACAGTATTCAAGGGGGAGTTTTTCAACAGGATAACGCTCGCCCTCATACCGCTGTTGTCTCGCAACGTGCTCTACAGAGTGTCGACATGTTACCTTGGCCTGCGAGATCACCAGATCTGTCTCCAATTGAACACGTATGGGATATCATTGGACGACAACTCCAGCATCATCCACAGCCAGCACTGACCGTCCCAGTATTGACAGCACAAGTACAACAAGCATGGAACTCCATACCACAAAGTGACATTCGAAACCTGTATGACACAATGCATTCACGTTTGCAGGCTTGCATTCAAAATTCTGGAGGTTACACCGGCTATTAATTTAACAGTATTTCACATTTGAAATGCATTTTCTTGAGCTTAAATTAACCTGTGATCTTGAAAATTTAATCAATTAAACATGTTAACTTGACAAATGCATTGTCCAAATTTCATTACTCTACAATAATTTTTTCTTGGTGTTGGGATTTTTTTTTCCGTCTGTGTATATGGGTGTTACCTCGCCCTCACTTATCGTCAGTATTTATCTAACACTGCAGAGAAAGTGAAGACCGTTGTGAACCTTGTAAAGAAACTGGCTGGTACGTCATGGGGTGCAGGTGCCCATGTTCTTCGAGAAGCAGTCCTTGGTTTGGCGTTCTCTGCAGTAGAATACTGTTGCTCTACATGGCTTGGTAGTGCTCATATTGCCAAAGTTGACACCCAGCTTAACGCTGCTATGAGAACAGTCAGTGGTGTCATTAGGTCTACGCTAGTATCCTGGCTGCCTGTACTTTCCAACATTCCTCCAATAAATTTGAGGAGAAAATCTATATTACTTGGAGAATTGGAAGGAGTGAAGGAAAACATGATGACCTTAACCTGCCTCGCACACGTTTAAAATCGAAAAATCGAGGAGACCTGCCTACATGGAAAACAGCCAGTTTCAGTCATAACTTTAACTTGTATGAAGAGTGGAGAAAGGAGTGGGCAGCCAACTGCCCACACAATTGTGGGCATTTAAAAGATCCGTAACCTGTTTTCCAGGGTTTGACTTGCCTAGGCGTCTTTGGTGTCAACTGAACAGATTTCGTGAAGATGCTTTGTGTGACAGTGGTGGTATCCAAATTGCTGACCACATTGTGATGTACAGTCCAGCAAGAAGATTATCTGGAGGCCTTCACACACTGCATCACGTTGGACCAGCTGCCAGAAGATGGCTTGAATCTATTGACATAGTTATTTTATTGTACATATCTTTTGTTGTACTTGGTATACGATAATAATAATAATAATAGACGAATTAAAGTTTTACTTTATTGTTTCTGGATATCAATTGCTTGAAGCGTAGTTAGACAGGAAATACACTTTGTGTTTATGCGCCTTGTTACTCAAACGGTACAAAGTTCGTTCAACACCTCAAAAAATGATGACCAGTAGTACCAGATAAAGATTAAAGCCACTGTGCTTGCATTATAAAAGTCGGGGGGACTTGTCTAAAAGCAGAATAACTACCAATATAGTTCACACATATAGGACAAAAACGACTCCTATTAAAGAACATCAAATAAAAATAATCTGCGGTTGTTTCATGAGCCTCGAATATCTTGAGCACAACTCGTAATTTCACTACTCCAAAAAACCATGACACAATTCGATGGCAATAACACCAATAAATCCCTCTTCAATACTGCACCATGCAGCCCGGTGTTGGCTGGTTGATAGGCGAATATATTTAAGGGATTATCCATAAACCACGTAGCTCCATTTTGGCTTCCTGTGAACCCCCCCTCCCCCCTCCCCCCGCGTAGCATGTAGATTTTTTCCCTATTGATTCTAGAAGACATTTTGTAATGTTTTCTCTTGTCAGACTATCGTAAATTATATACTGAGATAATTAAATGGCGGAAATAAATTTTTACATGCTGTTTTTGTGTTCTGTACTTCATTTTAACTGTGACAAATAATATGAATGAGAAGCTATGTGGCCCCAACGTAGCTTTCCAGTCAACCCCTCCCCCCTCCTCTAGAACGAGACACGTAGTTTATGGACGCTCCATAAATAGAGGAATTTCGGCAGACGTTGCTATGGCCGGGCGATAGAGAAGTAATTATCACTCAATACTGGACATTCGAGGGAAAAGGGGGGAAAACAGAAAAACGTGTAATACTTTTATGAACATTTGGTGATGAAAACAGCTTTCGTTTAGACACTTTACCGACAGAAATTTGTCGGTAATTTAATCAGTGGTTTGCTGACCTTGGCCACGGAGCTTTTATATTTGACTGTTCTCGAGACGGCTTTTTCTGAATGCATTGTATGGTAAGATTTCTCGTTTTATTTAATGTTTTGTGGTTCTTGTCTTAACTACCGAGCTGCATGCGGTAACGTGGAAACATATTTCCCCCCTTTAAACAATTTTCAAAACCTCAATGTTGAGTATTATTTTGTGCATGTAATTTAATTATTTAGTAAGGTTCTGTCAATATTACAGTGTGTGGTAAAGTTATTTTAGATTAAAATTGTTTTAGCAAAAATTCCACAGATCGTGGAATTTTACGCATCTTTATATACTGTATATCAGTTCCAGATTTCCTAATTATTTGAAATTTTTCACACATATTAAGAACCAATGACAATACAATAATTTTGTAGCTATGTTCTGGTATCCTAATTACTTTCGACAATTAAAAAAAAAGTCCCAATGCAACAAAAAAGTCGCCTGTGTGATATGCAATCAAATCGACACCTATGTTAAGCTAGTTCTAAACACAGGCGCCTCAGCACATTATTCAGGAGCAGTAAAAATTCAACATAGCTTCCTATTTAAAGTCTGCTTACATTTCGATCAATCATTAGTCTCTCTGCTGCCGGACATGCATATATAACTATCAGTCACATGAAGTCACTGCATGGCCTCCAAATAAAAACTTCCAAGATAAAAGGGAGAGTCCTTACGATATATTAGGTGCAACTGTTGGGTTACACCAACATGTATGAAATAATTTTATATTAATTGTAATACATGAAATGATAAGACTCAAGTGTCCTCATTACTTTAAACATTTTTTTTCAAGACTAACAAAAAAATTATAGCTTAAAAACTAAAAAAAAAATCAGTTTTGTAGTAATCTTATATATATTTATAAAAATAGACGTGTTTTTTCCTATATTTCACTTTTCAGCCACCACTACCTAGCACAGATCACTGATGTTTGTGGGTGGAAGTAGCATGGAGTTTCCTGTCGTGCACAACGTTGGCCGAATGCCGATAGCTGTGGGGATGTGGGAGATATAATGATTAAAGTTGGTCAGTGCAGGGCGTTTTCATATTTCGACCAAAAATTCGTATCTCCGTATACTTCTCTTTCCTGCCACAACTACATAACATATACGTTTGGTGTTTGTGTGTGGTAGTAGAATCGTCTTTCCTGTCGTGCCTATGGTTGTTAGATGTCGGTAGCTATGGGGGTGTGGGAGTTATGGGGGTTGAAAGTGGTCGACCTGTGGCAATTTCATATTTCTGCCAAAGAGAAAAGTGTCATGGTGTATCACTTTTCAGCGAAAACTACAGATTACAGATCACAGATAACTGGCGTTTGTGTGTAGTAGTAGCACAGAGTCACCTTTCGATCACAACAGCGGCCGAATTTCAGAAACTGTGGTACTGTGGGAGATATGGTGGTTGTAAGTGGCCGACCAAGGATATTTTCGTATTTCGACTGTCTCCGCATATGTCACTTTTCTGCCACAACTACATAGCATAGAGCATTGGTGTTTGTGTTTGGTAGTAGAATCGTATCTCATGTAGTGCACTATGGTTGTTAGATGTCGGTAGCTATGGGGGTGTGGGAGATATGGGGGTTCAAAGTGGTCGTCCTGTGGCAATTTCATATTTCTGCCAAAGACAAAAGTGTCATGGTGTATCACTTTTCAGCGAAAACTATCGATCACAGATCTCTGGCGTTTGTGTGTGGTAGTAACACATAGTCACCTTTCGATCACAACAGTGGCCGAATTTCAGAAACTGTGGTTGTGTGGGAGATATGGTGGTTGTAAGTGGCCGACCAAGGATATTTTCGTATTTCGACGAAAGGCATGTGTCTCCGCATATGTCTATTTTCTGCCACGACTACATAGCATAGAGCATTGGTGTTTGTGTTTGGTAGTAGAATCGTATCTCATGTAGTGCACTACGGTTGTTAGATGTCTGTAGCTATGGGGGTGTGGAAGATATGGGGGATGAAAATGGTCGACCTGCGGCAATTTCATATTTCTGTCAAAGACGCATGTGTCACGGTGTATCACTTTTAAGTGAAAACTATCAATCGCAGATCACTGGCGTTTGTGTGAGGTAGTAACACATAGTCTCCCATCGATCACAACGTTGGCCGAAATTCGGTAACTGTGGGAGTGTGTGAGATATGGTGTTTGAAATTGGTCGATCATGAATATTTTCGTATTTCATCCAAAGACTTGTGTGTATCCGTAAATTTTACTTTGCTGCCGGAACTACATAGCGCAGAAGACTGGTATTTGTGTGTGGTAATAGTATCGAGTCTCCCATCGTGCACTATGGTGGTTAGATGTCTATAGCTGTCCATATGAATTCTTTACAATCACGAACGAAGTCGTGGGTACCAGCTAGTATGAACTAAAAACTTAAAACTACCATAATTTTTAAATATAAAGATTTTGTTCAACAGTGATAGGATTTCCCTAAAACTGAACTTTAATATAAAAAAAAAATAAAAGCATGGGGTGCGCTGTGCTTTTTGTAATGGATCAACTTTTGTGAATAACTAACAATAACAAATTTAATTCAACTGATATCTAGCACTCCACAGTTTTTTCTTTTTACATTTTAATGAAATTTTTGGTCAATGAATTTATTCCTATTTTTACAATAAAAAAATTAAGTTATACTGAATTGCGGGACATCCTATTACTGTTTAACAAAATCTCTAAATATACAGATTATTTTTAATTGTTAAGTTCACATTGCTATAATTTTTTTATTTTTTTTTTTTGGTTTTGGAATGGAAACTTGCATGCATTATTATGCAAAGAAATCTATAAGTAATAGCATTGTGTTGCTAACATTAAATGTTCCATTCATTACATTTCAGTCCACTGGGGAAACCATATTGTGAAGATCAACAATGAAGTAAAAATATAATTAGGACAAAATTCCAAGTATTACAACAGAGAACTGTAGCGCTGTTTGGGTTAAGGTCATTGAGACTTACCAAGCACAGCCTTATAATTTTTCACAATTCGGTGAAAGGTACAACATCACTAACAAGTTGTGTTATGCGAGTAAAACAGGAATACGCTTTTCATGGATCTGGATGTGAATTGAATCCCCATATAATTGCTTAGGATTTTTTTTTTGTCAAGTGTGATGTTCCCCTTGCTCTGAACTTTAATTCTTTGATTAGTGACCATCAGTTCTCTTAATGTTTTTGATATCTGCCAATCTGAAAAGGGGTCCAGAACAATTCACGAAATACCTAGTGTTAAATATAAAATAAATCGATATGGAAAACCATTCAATTTTCCCAATTTATTTGAGAGAAAATGCACTGACATTCTCTTCCTCTTTCATTTCATTAACATTATAAAACATTAATTTATTTTTCTCGGGCTTCCAGCCGTGTTAAGATGTCGCATTTGCGGGACGTTTCGAAGGCGTCCATCTCTGCCTTCATTCTCAACCAAATGTCAATGATTAACTGTTTGTTTATTCAGCCGCTGCTACGGAAACGGTGGAAGACAAAAACCAACACAACGCGATTACGTCATCCGCTCTTCTGCTCGTTACCGACGCGAAACTGTTTCAGCATTTTAATAGAAGGGTTCCAGGCCGCACTGGAACCCTTCTATTAAAATGCTGAAACAGTTTCGCGTCGGTAACGAGCAGACGAGCGGATGACGTAATCGCGTTGTGTTGGTTTTTGTCTTCCACCGTTTCCGTAGCAGCGGCTGAATAAACAAACAGTTAATCATTGACATTTGGTTGAGAATGAAGGCAGAGATGGACGCCTTCGAAACGTCCCGCAAATGTGACATCTTAACACGGCTGGAAGCCCCAGAAAAATATATTAATATTCAACGCCGTGAAAAATTAAGAATCTACATTATAAAACATGTTCATTTTTATAGTGGACAATGTATTAATAATATTATAAGTATGCAGACACAGAAAATATCAAATATTTGAATCCATTTTCAAGCAATGAATACCTTATTCAATAATGTCATGAGAAATTCTATGTAAAAGGGGGAAAAAATTAATAATTTCCTTAAAATTTTGGAAACATTTAAGACAAGAAATCTTTGCAATACAAAATTATTTTTAAATGCTTTCCATCTTCACAAAATGCATCAAAATAAGATGTATCTTACACAGTTGATTTTTATTTAACATTCAGTTTGTAGCACTAAGATTTGTTTGATTTTTGTAGAGTTATATTTGAAATGATGTTCGAAATTCTATTTTTTATGTATTGCTCTACTTACAAATTTCATTTCTTTAAGTTATATAGCTACCCCACTAGCTCCTAAGTCAAAAATACAGTGATTCAATGACTAAGAAAATTAAAATAAGTTATTGTTTATGAAAGAAACATCACAGCAACAAATTAACTAGTCACTAAAATCATAATGTTAAGATAGCGTATTTGGTATCAATTTTGTCAAAAAACTTGCCATATTGTGACAGTGTGGAATTCCCATGGTACATATCTTCAGACGAATTTGCTGGAGCTGATTCCCGGGCATTAAGTGTTACTGCTGTTCGAGTTTCTCTATTATAAATCGTCATGAGGAACCCTCCACCAAGTCCCATACTTTGAAGACAAATGACTCCTTCACAGAACAATGCTGCTATTGCAGCATCAACAGCATTGCCTCCTTTAGCCAAAATGTCTCTGTAAATTTGCAATAGATTACAACAGGACATTACTTAATAAAATTATAAACAATTAGTCAAATCAATACAAAATGGCATATTTGTAGGAATTTAAGGATAATATTCTAGGGTGCATGTTATGTGGTTTAAGTAAGTATAGAATAAGGCACAATTGCCGTTCTCAACAGCGTAAGGTAGGACAGACTCACAGAAAAAAAACAATAACAAAAGAATATTTTGCTGTATTATTCATTATCCCTGTTATCAATTTCTCTACACACCTATAATTTCTTTAAAACTTTTTATGTAATCCATCTAAATTGTTCAAAATTTCCTTTACTGATACCCTATCCCTAACTTAAATTTTCCGACTATCTTTTTGGTTAAAACAAAGATCTAATTCGGAGTCCCTTAATTTCCATATAGCTCTCAGATTTTCTCCAAATATTCATTCAGATTTATCACCTTACGCACAACCAGCCTACCCTACAACTGTCTCCTTCCTGTCTTCCGTTGACTCCCAACCACACTCCTTTATCATATTAATTACCAACTATGCTCTAATGTATAGTAATTAATGCCAACCAATCTATCAGCCTCATGTGCACCAATTCCAGTTATTTAGCATTCATAATATGGATCCTATACTATCCCAGCATTAAAAAACAAAAATGGCAAGAGCCTGAAAGAATTGTGTCCTCATTCCCTGGTATATCACTCATCACTTTCAATTATGGACATGGTAATTTGAAACCTCTGCTTGCCGCCTATTCAATACACCCCACCCTATTGAGTTAATAATTATAATATTATTAATAATAATAACTTTCGAGTGTGGTTGCACTTTATGATGCCACTACACTGGATCAGGGAGTTTCAATGGGACCAGGTTCAAGAACTAGTCCCCGTGTAGCACCCGTCCCGATTGCAACCTTTGGGCAGTTTTCCGCAATCATCTACTTGAATGGTGTGCTGGTCCCCCATCTCCACTTCTTAAACTACACATTTCATCACTAAAAATACATTTATCCTATAGAACCTAATATGCACGGTTTTCAGACAGTTGGCAGCACAAACATTTCTTCTCTAGGGTTAAAAGCTCCAACTTCCCGTTCTCATTATTCCCCTTGAGAAATCAGACAGCTTGTGATTAAAGATTCTTAGTGGCTTACGCACACGGATAGATATTTACGTGCCGCGTCGTACACCAACAAGCGACAAAAAAAAAAGGTATCCTAACCACCTTGCAAATTCCAATCAAGAAAGTGTGTGACAGTCTGCACAAGGAGTTTGAGCAATTATAATGTACCTTTAGGTCCAATGGGTACCACAACCTATTCGTCAAACGATCCCTGCGCAGAAATACGCACAGCGAGCCGCAAATGACACGAACAACGCAGCCTCCATCAAATTCAACCCCGTTCAGGAACCATAGTAACAGTTCTGTCCTATAGAAAAGGCATTAATGACTGAATATTACAGTTGCTATGAAAATTCAATGTACAACCTGTATATAAAGCGCATTGCAATATTAATAATTCTTTGGTCAAGGTAAAGCAATATTTCCTCCCCCTCCCAGAACCGCTGTAAGCACGTGCGCATGACACGCGGGCGGAAAGTCGAGCGGTCGATCGCGTAATATTCGAAGTCACTGTCATAGTACCCACAGCATAAGAAATGCCCCTTCTAACAATTTCGGCTGCCCATTGCCACCTCGACTGTCGCAGCCCCCACTAACGCCACAGGGGGCAGTAAGAGAGGTAATAAAGTCTCCGCGAAATAAATTTGCCGCCGTTCATACACGATTTTTCCACCCCCCAGAAGCTGATCGTAGGTTGTAGCTAAACATGGGGCGACATAATCGGCATTACACAAGGACACCCAAACAGCTAGTGACGGGCCTGCCCCCACCACAAGTCGCTAGGATTTATGAAATTTCGTGCACCCGTGGCCATGTTTACATTAGAGATGGGACATACCATGCACGATATCGGATAGACTACAAGAACACATTCGTCGTCACTAATCTAATTCATAGAAATGTCGGCTATTGCATCGCATGCAAAAAAAAAAAAACAAAAAACAAAAAAAACAAACAAACTTTGCTGTTATTACGAGATGTTCAGTGGTGGCTAAGAATGGTAAAGGAGTCCGTT
Organism: Vandiemenella viatica; assembly: GCA_031002005.1. Classification (NCBI taxonomy): domain Eukaryota; kingdom Metazoa; phylum Arthropoda; class Insecta; order Orthoptera; family Morabidae; genus Vandiemenella; species Vandiemenella viatica. The sequence goes on along the minus strand of JARYHS010013630.1, from coordinate 257,380,421 downwards.
GAGGTCGCCAAACGTCCAGATCAGGTCCGCGCCGCTCCACATTTTGCCAACGAAACAGGTGACGTATCCGTCCTAGTAATTGGCTAGGTGTACCCAGGTAGGCGGGTATTGGGCAACAGATATATAAGAGCACACAACTCCAGTTGGTAGCGCATGCTGGTTCCAGCTGTCATCCTTTGGGGGACCTGTACCCCCTATCATCGCCCATTACTCCGGTAACAGAGACAGCCTTCTGGTTCATCTTCCGTTCATTGCAGTGCTGCTTATATTCAGCGTCCACGATGGCTTGACAATATGACAAAACAGTGACGCTATGATCAATCTGAAGACTAGGAGTAAATGTTTAAATATAAAGACTCCATTATACATCGCCCACTAAAAAACAAATGGGCAGCAAATGGCTATGAAAATACAGTTTTGCCCAACAAGAGAACAGCAGTATGACGTCTGAAATGTCGACTTCCACACAATTACCCTGACAGCCAAGGGACCGTCATGATTACATACAGCCATGTTCACAATTTATGTTTTGGAATACCTTAATGATATTTTGATTTTTATTTCATCAATTAACTAACACTTAAATGAGATAAAAATTTTCTGCAATTTAATACCAAACTTCTAATATTTAGTTTTATTTAGAAAATTGCTCTAAAATGCTAGATGAAATTTCAAAATTTTTGCGGGGCAGGGCCCGCACAACATGATCAGCCTACGGGTCTAGAGAGCCTAAATACAGCCCTGATTCTAACAGAATGAATATTACAAGTCGTGGCCTCTTATATAAGTAACTATGAAACTATGAACCGTACTTTAAATTAAATGTGATACCTAACGGTACGATATTCTGTAGAGAAAGAGGCGTCCATTAATTACATGTAGTAAAATAGGTGGGAGGGGGGGCAGGGGGGGAGGGGTCCGGCGAAATCTCACGTCATCTTTTAAAATTGTTGAAGGACAGTATAGCAAAAAAAAAAAAAAAAAAAAAAAAAAAACACGACGCCGATGCCTACTTGGGGGGGAGAGGGGGGTAATAAACTCCCTCGGAAGCAGGGGAGCTTAAAAAAAAGGTCGCCAGGTTTCGGTTAGCAGGGGTAGGGGGGAGGAGAGGAATCCGACCAGATCTCATCAAAAGGGAAAAACACACCACGTAAATAATGGACGCCCCCTAAAATGTAATCATCATATATAAAATTGAAAAGGTCCTATACTTATAACACCAGATTCTCATGATTACCTCCCAATCCCAGCACATAGGTATCCATTGGTGGCCACTGCTGCTGTGTTATAAACACCTAAGGCAGACGATGATGGTGGAAGATCTGAAGAACCACTTTCGTCGTCAGTTGGGCGCAGAAGAAAGTAAAGGCCAACAGCCAGTCCAATAAGAACAACAATTACAACAGCAGCTATTAGTGCTTTCTTCCACGTTGATCTAGAAAGTAAACGGAACCAAAAATACTTCCAGAAATTGAGAAACAAAATGGTTTTCAAAATAAAATGACATAAAAAAAATCTATCTTAGATGTTTGATCACGTATAGGATACAGGGTTACCTACAATAAGATGAGGTGAATAAGTTTGTTTATGGGATTCCAGATATCTCAGTAATCATTTTTCAAGTATTTGTGAAAATATCTCTGAAACATTTATTGATCTTACACTGGTTTTATACAAAATAAACGTATAAATATGTGACTTACTGAACTAAAACATACGACGAGTAAACTGTTTGTGAAATCAGGTGCGTTGTAATATAGAATCTTGTAAACAAAAGATAGAAGTAAATCTCCAGTGGATGTTGACAGCAGGCAAGTTAAAAGTTACAACATAAATCAGATTTATACCCAGTCCTCTTTCTCCAATTTCTATCAACAATCAAGGAAAAAGTATATTTAATATTGTTTGACGATTATGCAGGTCATGTAGGGAAGTTAAGAGTTTTGTTTAGAAATAGAATGAGATATCATATTTATTTCAAGATAGTGTGATAAATATCAGCTTAAATCACAAAAAGTATAAGGTTATGGGGAGAAAAAAAAAATATGGGGTTGACCTCTATCTCTAGTACAAAGTAAACAATTTAATTCTTGGGAAAGTAGAATCCTTTAAGTACTTTATCAGCGTGCGAACAACGTATGTACGAATCAAGTAAAATACTTCTATCAATGTATGCCTATTTGCGTTGCAGTCGTAGGATAAAGCCTTGGAAATAAAATGACATTTTTCTTTATAGATCCTTTCTTCGCTTGCCGTTAGTGGATTGGAATGCACTGAATAGGGATTAGCTTGATGCAAAGTACACTATGTCATACAGATTTCTGGAGTTTCAGAGTATGTTAAGAATACAAAGGATGAAAGAACGAGAATGAGTTGTGAAAATTTTATATATTCTTGAGCTGAATCTATAACTATTGAAATAAAGGGATCTTAACAAAAGGTAGCAAAAGAAAAGTGGATTTCAGAAACATGACCATTAAAATTAAAAATATTAAAGGAAATTCAGTATGGAAATTAAGTAACGAAAAATAAAGTACGTTTTAATTAAACTCTGTAGATTAGAAGGCGATAACAGAGGAACGGAAAGGTGTAATACCAACGTGATTGCAATATACAATGGACAGAAGAACAAGGAACAGTAAATGGTACACCCATCGCATGACAATTCCATGTCGAAGACAATTCATCCTTTCCTAAAAAATTTATACTTTCTTGGAGAAAGAAAAGCCCAAAGAATTTATCGACCAGACGAATGATGATGTTCCTATCACATCTATTAACTTCCAGTTTTCAATATACAGAAATTAAAAATGACGATTTTCTTCCTTTTACAGAACTAATTGCAAAGTATATCTAGTTACGATTGCGAAATTATGAATTACAATTGTTAGCTTCACAATTTAATCATCTTAAAAAGAAAAAAGACAGTGGGAAATATGAAATTTAATGGGAATTCCGTGATAAATATTACAAGTAAATTATTCACGAATCACGGTCGTTAGGTGCACGTCAGCAGCAAGAAACCTCTTTGCCAGATAGTTTTAATGCTTGTCTTGGCCATCTTGTTAGCTACCTGAAAATTTGCACGAAAGAACTTCTGCCCTATTAATTTCAAAAGTTCAAGAAATAACTTGGGGGAGGGGGGGGGGGAATCGCTAAATGTTTTAACTTTACTAACAAAAAGCAATGGAAACTGAGTTAATTATTTAAATTCTAACAGATCTGAAATTTAATAAATGAGAAATCAGAACCATTGTCTAAGGAAACTCTTGTGATTTTTACAATGTGAACACTAAGTACAATAAGTTTAAATTCAAGGAAGTTGGGATTTTACAAGAGGAAATAAAACTTAAGAAGATACATAGCTTATATGGAGATTTGATCAAGAAATCTATAGTTTTTTTTTTTTTTTCACCTTAAAACTTAGGTGCCATAACGACGACTCAGCTTCAGAAGCTATCTGAAAATGGTAAAAATTGTTTCCGGACGTATCATAACAGACCCTTTGAAATGTCACAAATGACACATTTTGTATGAATACATTAATAGCAATGGATCATATGCCCCGATAGTTTTTTCTCTACACCCCCATTTTTCCCACTTTATTGTTTATGTTCAATTCTTTGAGTGCAATTTCCTCACCCACCTACTTTTCTTCATCACTGTATGTTTACTGTTATATTATTTAAAGGTTGTTTATAACAACTAACGAACGTTAAAAGCTAGCCTGCTTTGACATTCCAGTATTAGTTCTATATTTTTTGAACCACCGACTACATCCGCGGATTCCGTTTCTAATGGGTTTTAGACTACCTTAGCGAGCGCCCCTTTCACTGATCACATCTTTTCTATTGAAGTCTGTTTTTTACATCTCTTTTTACACTAAATCTCTCTAAATCAAACAGAACATTGTTGCGGGGCTGGAAATTGTAAACATATAAGTATGTGAAGGACATCAAAATCGACAACGTAGAAATTATTAAACCATTAGTGCATGGGCAAGCAACGTACCGTCTTTGTATGAACATGGCGAGCGATGCGGTCACACTTCCCTCTATGTACAGTTGATCTCAGACTCCAGGTGTATCTGCAAAATAGAAAACTTTTAGTTAACTTCAATCTCTTAACGAATCAAACAAATTTACAGTTTGCAGTAGACGAAGGTAGCTATCACGTACGCAGAGACAAGACATTTTGATTGTAAATCTAGGAGTATAATACCGGACAAACGATGTCAAACTCATTTCGTCTGTTAATGTTCACGTCTTTGAGAAAAGAAAAAATTGTAACTATTGTTACATACAGTACTTTCTAATTAAGGAAACCAGTCACATCACTATGTCGTTACCGAGGAAATAAATTCTGCTTTTAAAAATGTTGATTACGTATCATTGACCCGAGTATCGTTAAACTAATAACGATATAAATTGTTATAAAGAATTGGTAACTATGAAATAATGCGTTGCAAACTGCATGGATTCCAAAATCTTCCGTTTACCAGAGAGATTGTTGGGATGGATGTACCAAGGAAGTGAGGAAATTGGAATATGAAAGATTGGTAATATCGTTGCTCCAGTATGATGAGCCAATATGGGACACAATATGGGTATTAAATAGGGAAGTTGAAAGGGTGCAAAGGAAAGCAGTTAGTTTTGATTCTTGCAATCGCTGCAGAACAATCAGTGACTGAAAGGATAAATGATCCGGTCTTTAAAACAAGAACGCCGTTAAAAAGTGCTGGTAACGTTGGCCAGATCTCTCATCCTTACACTTTTGAGAAGAAAAGAAAAATCCATCATTCCGTTGCGACCCTCGATTTCTCAGCCTATTGACAAATAACACGTTTGAAATTATGTTTAATATTTGTTTACACTTCCTAAAATAGTCATATTATTTTAACCAGAAAATTTTAAGTACGGAAAGGCGAATGAGACGAAGCAGCATTTTCTGGAACAGTTTACCGCTAACCGCTTAGAGCAGAGCTTGTTTATGCAGTCATATTAATTTAACAGTTTTCTCTTTGGCGGACCTGGGCAGTGGAAAACAGACATCTTGACTACTGGGAGAGCGCATGGGAATCTAAGATAAACTTCTGATGGAATTAGTAACTTACAACTCCCGGATTAATTTCCATACGCAGTGGCCGAAAGTTCAATTACTACGAGGTTTATGGTCAGAATATTCAAATTTTTATGGCAGAAAAGCTGATGATATGTGTCTTACTTTATACTCCCACAGCTGTATTCTTTTAAGGTATAAAGGAACAGATCCTGAGAGGGGGAAACAATTCCAGTGTGGAAACCCTTCGGCAATGCAAACTTATGGTAGGCTAAGATCAGAGGATTTATGTTTGAGCTGTAACAAACCGTATGTATTCGTTACAGAGTAACTAGTACATCGCCTGACTAAGTACCAAAACGTTATTCACAAATTCATTTCGTTACTCGCATTTGTCGTATGGATGTCAGTTTGATTGGATAAACGAACAAATACGACGCATCATGCGGCAACTGGAACGGTTCGCCCAATCGCTAAATGAATCTGAACGAGAGAATGAACAATCTGAACATTGTGCGTCGCGTATTTCTGGAAATTTTGATTTTAATTCGTTTCGTTACAAAGGAAAAAGTTTGAGTATGAACATGTTGCACATACATTATTTTACTATAATTAATATTTTTTACTCATAACTGTTGATATTTTTAATGCGGGAAGTAATTTGACAACATATAGAGATATTTTTTAAATTTTGTTTAACATTAAAATTTACAGAGCATAATTTGTATATAGAATATTTGAGATTTTTTTTATTATTATTGACCGCATCTTTGTGAGATTTTATTTCAAATATTTATGAAAGTCGTTTATTTTAAAGTATGATATTTTAATTTCTATCTTATTTTACAGTTAAATTTTACCTATACTTTACTATATGACCTATTTTCTTAAACTTTACAGTTTACGAGCTAAGTCGTCCCGTAACCCATAAGCGACGCGACTAGATGCGATGCTTCATACTAGTGCTCGATTGTGTCAAATAACGTAACGATACGATAGTAATGAGTGCTGATTGAGTTGGAACAAATACATAATTATGCGTAAACAATTTAACGTAACTTTTACAGCTCTAATGCATGTGGTTCATAAAAGAATTACGTAGAGCTATTTCAGACGTTAAATAAACTCAATGTCCGTACACTGATTTTAGACACCGGCCACCGGAATCTGACGCTGCCACTTCAGAGCCACTTGGTGTTCCTTATATCAGAGACACAGCTTCCGCTTCCCTCACCGACAAAGAACGTGATTGTTGCAATTAATATTGGTACTAGTTTTAGTCAGCATTTTGGAACCTGAGGAGTTGGCAGCGGCAGTAAGCATTTTAAATACTTAAATCATTCCACAACCCGAAGGTTGGTTGGATCCTCCTGAAGGAGTCATACCAAGCCATTGTGTCAGAGGTAGGACGGCCAGTTCCTTTCCTCTGGGACCTACAGTTTAACGTGGAGTCAGAACCACGGAGCAGCCTGGCGTAGCTCATATGATCAAACAACTCTCAAAATTCCTGTGCCGCATGTTAAGTAATCTCTAAAATAAGAAAAGGAATTTTTTTTTTTTTTTTTTTTGGTTATGGCTTTACGTCTCGTCGACGTCATTAGAGCTGGAAAAGAACTGGGCACAAGGAACGGGAAGCAATTAGGTCATGGCCTTTTGAAAGAAGCATTCCAGCATTTGCCTGGAGTGATTTGGGGAAACCTTGAAAAACCCAAATTTTATACGTTGTTTAACGAAGTTGGGGCGGATAGCCCACTGTGTGCTAGATAGATAGTTTCATGTTTGATGAAACCCTCTCAAGAGAAGGAGTCATTGATTTCGACGAATCAACTATGTAAAATCAAAACAACTGAAGGGAATCAGGCAACATTCCATGGCAATGCAATTTAGATTTTTTTTATTTACAGAATCAAATTAGTTGATTGCAATTATTAAAATGTTTTGTGGAAATTGCAAAACTTAAATTTACAATGAAAAAATAAATTGTAAAATTTAATGCAAAATTTTACTTCTTTTTTCAACTGGCAGTTCCTAGAAATCTGGCACCACTTAAAGTCATCCAGTACTTTTGTTTTTCTATTCTATTTGAATACTCCACTGTTTGAACATACAATAGAGCCGGTCTTTCTCGTATCAGCTCTATGAAATGTTCAGTATCAAGGTATTCCATGTTAAATCAAGAACCACCGGTGTCTCGTGTGAACGCTCATAGGTGTCAAACTCAATTTTGCAGAGGGCCGTATATTAAATTTAGAATGTGTAGGCTGGCCAGATTCAAATAAAAAAAATGTACTGAATTATTATAACATTTTATTTATTTAATTGTATAGTATACATGATTCTTCTTTCTGTGTCACATTGCGATCACGGGCCGTATTGATAGGGCCCGGGGGCCGGATGCGGCCTGCGAGCCGTATCTTTGACATCACTGCTGAGTCTAAACCATGGAGGCCAACCCAAATAATCTTGCGGGCCACATTGAAAATGCAGAATAACTCCGCGAGCCGCATATAAAATCATATATCCCCAAGTTAGATTTAGACCCACCACAGACATTTTTTGGGAGTGAAAAATTTAAACATAATGAGTTATTATTATTTACCGCTTGTCCTTAGCCGTTCTGAAATAAATATATTTTGTAAAAGTGTGAAGAATCTCGCGGGCCGGCCACCCCTGCTCTAAACGTACGTTTCCACTGAGGCAACTTGTGGGCAACATGTGGCATGCGGCACTGACGCGAGCGACAAGGAGTATCTCAAGTGAAGCAACACACTTCGACACGTAGCAAGCAACAATGACGCATGCCACATGTTGGGCCGTGTCGCCAGTCGAATGCGCCACTGTGCGACAAAAATATAGCGTGTCGCATGATGTTGCCTGTATCCAACTGGCGGTGGATAAGTGCGACAGAAAACGGACGAAATGGAGTGGAACATACAGGATTAAAGCTTATTATGAATACTACCATACTCCACGGGAGATGTGGAACAACAGAAGTGTTTAATACAAAAACAGAAATGTGAAAAGCAACAAATTACTTGCTTACAAGTACGAATATATATATATATGAAACAAAATCAAGAATTTGAGGTCTGATTTTGAACGAGAACATAAAATTACTACTACACCGATGAGCGGCTCATCTCCTAAAGAGAAATAATTTGCTTATATCATCCTGACATTTTTGTACGTATATATATATATATATATATATCACTGCGGAGCAAGAAACGGTTGGAAACATTCACAAACGTTTATGTGCAGTTTATGGAGTATCAGCAGTCGACAGAAGTACGGTTAGTCTTTGGGCACAGAGGGTGAGGCCATCTGAAAGCGTTTCTGCAGAGCTCCAAGGATCTACTGTTATGAATATAGGCTATATTTATAGATTGTATACAAAAATGTTTCCCAATTTAGATTCTAGAAAGTATAAATTAAATTTTTCTCGAGTTGGCCATTCACTTTTGATAGTTGTGTGTGATAGTGAGAAATTAAGTAATACGAGAACGAAGAATGTGTGTTTTGTTTTTTTTTATAGCTTTCATTCTTTTGTCACAAAATACCTACCGAATTCATCTCAGAGCCCTTTGCATCTTCATCTGATTTTAACCATACCTTGTGTCATCATCTATTATCGTCTTCCATGAGCCTGGAATGACAGTTCCATCTTGAGTATCAATATCTATGGTTCCATGACGAGAGTTATTGCTCTTCTTTAAAAAATGCGTATATATGCATAAGCAGACGTGATAGTTTCTTCGTTTTCAACATTTTTCATTGAAGTTTTTCGAAACCCGCCAAAAACTGATGCTAATAATCCAAAAGTATTTGCCACTACTTTTCGTGTGCGTACTTGTATGTAATTGTATATTCTATTAGAACCTTGACGTCTGTATAACGCTTCATAATATGTACCTGTAGGGGAAATGCGTCATGTAAATGTAAGGAGATAATTTACATCCAGGTAGAGGTTAGAGTCAGTAATGTGAGTTCATTTTTCATTAAAAAATAGTAAAATAATGTTTGGTGAAACACTACTCCGTATGAAATCCTCATTTGGCAACCAATATTGGCATACAAGAAACAATATTTAGCATCCCCCATGAAAACACCACCAAGGCGTATTCAGTTCTGTTTCCTTTATTGCTATTTACGAGGATCGAATAAGCAGCAGCTGCCACTGCTTCAGATGACATGACGCACGCTGCTGGCAAACACCTGCCGAATAGCTTGAAATGCTTTAGTCGCATGCTACAAGCAACGGCGACAAGTAGCAAGTGACAACAGGCAACACATTCTTGGGCGTCAATCGACATGTGACAAAGTATGAATACGCACGGCGACATGTAGCAACAAAATAGCGTGTGCAGCATGCTGCATGTTGTTCGTTGTTGCCTCAATGGAAACGCGCCTTAATAGAACTGATTGTTAGATAGGTGGCCGAGACTCAAGGCAGTGTCCTAGAGGGGAAAGCCACCAGCCAGCCAAGGAGGCCAGTGGCTCCAGACACGACCGCTCCGTGTAAACGCTCTCATTCTGTTCTATGTTCCGGCGGTGTGGAGATTCGGTGGCCGGACACCGAGTGTCCCGTGTGACTCGATGCTTCATACTAGTGTTTCACTGTGTCAAATGTAACGAGTAACGAAAAGATACGATAGTAAGGAAGTCATTCCGAATGCGATGCGATTAGATTCAATCCTTCATGCTGGCGCTCGATTGTATCAATAGTCACGAGTAACGTAACGATACGATAGTAACTAGTGCTGTTTGATTTAATAACGAATACATGGGGGTAAACAATTTCTCGTTTACAACTCTAATCATTTTGTTCAAACAAGAATTGCGTACTGTCGACAGAGTTATAAATACTCAACGTGGACCTGATCAACGGCCACTGAATCCACAACGAAGCTTTCAACGCTGGAAAGGAATAGATTATAGGTACCCGAGATGAGGGAGGGGAGGGCGCGCCCACTCCACCAGGAGGGAGGGCGGGGTGCAAGATAGTTTCGCCGCCCTTGTGGACGATACCCTCGTTCTACAACGTCGGAAGTAGGCTTACTATGTCTCCCACACCGCCTCTTAGTGTTGAAAACTCTTATTCTAACATCACATACTTAACGAATTTCCTTTTAGATGTCGTGAGTACAGGCGCCCAATTGCATTTACCTTTTCATAATAAAATTATTGCCGCGGGGGGAGGTGCGAACGTGAGAATTGTTTAGACGGAAGGGGGCCGTGGTAAGAAAAACTTTAGGAACTTCTAGGTTAGATGAAGTTATGGTCTGTTAGCCAGTAGGGAGTATTTCAGAATAGGAATAACCCAGTACATTCTAGTAGTACATAATGTATCATTGTCCCAGCATGCAGCCAATTACAAACTGCAAGAAATTTTTATTCCTGATATTTTAAAAGAACGTTGATATTTTTCACTCTACAACTCCTAATGAAACATACATAATGATGAATTCAGAATCAAAGGCGGATAAACAAAAGACTTGATGCTAACATAATTTGATTTCCCACTTGTTCAAATCAGATTATGTCTGTAATTAAGAGAAACCATCAGTTCATAAAATATAAATAGGAACTTGTTCCTCAAAATAAATGGTGGATCATTGAACTCTAGATATTTTTACCTCACTCGTGTTTTCGGTAAAAGAATTTTCAAGAATTTAGCTTCGTAGCTTGTATCATGCCTTTAATAAATTTTTTTGACAAAATGTCTTCTGAATTTTGTATTTCTATAATTTTAAGATATTTTAATCTTACTCCTCGAAAAACGAAAAAGAAAATCAAAAGTCATGAAAATCATTTCTTTAATGAAAAGGGTCTTGATTCTCCTTGAACTCTTACAATTTTTCTACCGTACATACCAACAGCTACGTGCAAAGAAATCACACACAACCAACGACGCCGTAGTTACGGTTGATAAGACCTTCACCATGCCGACGTGACTGGAATGCCAATAGAGTTGCAGGCGCCAATTGCAGACAAGCATGAAGCCGGCATTTCTGTATAACGTCCTCCCCTTCATAGGTTGTTCTTGCAATAAATACTTTGGAAAGAAAATGGGTTTGAAAACTGCAGTGGATATTGAAGAAATGTCAATGAATTTTGAATTAATTTCTATTTTCTCCACTGGAAAGTCAGTGAGAAACTGAACAACATATTTTCCTTTGCATGAAGAATCTTTAAAAATTATTAATATCCGATTCCCTACCTTCTGAACATGATGCGAACAGTATCCAGTTGTGACAATGTGAAACGGTTCATAGAAGACTTCTGTAATAAAAAGTGACGAAAAGGTATTTGTTGGTAAGACCTATCCTCATTTAATTGCTTGTAAATGAGGGAAGCATTTTTGTAACAGTGTTTATAGAAATAAATATAATCAATATATCTTTCTGAAACGTCATAACACGTAAGAACTTTTTTGTGCTTACAGAAGCACCGACTGCTAGATCACCTTGTAATAACGGATAGGTGATAGACATTGAAAGAGAGTGCTTGGTAATTTGATGTTGACACCGTGTAAGCAACCACATCATTCAGAACTATTTCCTCACTATCGGGTACAGAAGCCATCGGCACCACCCACCACAAGGCGCAAAGATTACTACTGGCCCGGAACATTGGCACTGAATCCTAAAAAGTGTGAAAATGCTATCTAGACTAATGAGGTTAGATTTATGGTCGTAGACGACAATAAGAAGATATACGAACGTGGTCGATAACATGAAACGATGAATCGTTGCTAACAGGTTACTTTCTAAAATGTTAAAGTTTTCATTTTAATTTGGGAAATGTTTGCGGGGAACTAAATGGTACCCCTGTTGCATGTAACATCGTCCATCACTTGTAAACGTTACCGATATATTCTTAGTCTACAGCTCTCCTGCCCAACAAGACAGACACTGTGTCATCGCCAAATTGCTGGATGACCACTCCAGACATAGTACCTGCGGACGAGAGCCGCCGTCATCATTACCAATTGCTCTTCAGTTTATTGTAAAATATTATATACGAAAGCATTTACAAATTATCTCAGAAGTTAGAATCAAGGTATTCAACATAGAAGTATGGACATAAACTGGTACAAAATCACTTCAACATAAAAAAAAAGCACGGCACGGTGAGTGTACCAGTTCCAATCCAGACAAACAAGCACTCATTCAAGACCCTATAATACAGCCTCCTAGATTCAATCAACCTAAGAAAATCCGGACGACAATGCATTGTGTGAGAACAGACCCTGGTAAATGCAACTACCAGATGCACAGGTGGAGAATAATAGATCTTTCTTGCGATTGTGGTAACCACCAGCAAATTGTCCAACAGATCGCCACTGATGCAGATTAGGAAATTCAGTGGCACGATCCAGAAGCTTCACGAAGCAATCTGAGGCAAAGATGGCTGCAATCTCTGGACATCAATCTGTAGATATTTGATTCCATCCATTATAATTCAATATTGTTACTACTTTTGTAGCCTTGTGCCATACGAAGCAAATAAATCAGAAATAAGAACTACCGTTTTTAAATGTTTGGGTAGCGAACATGCAAGAATTTATACTAAACGTTGCAGACATAAAATTCCAAAACAGACAAAATTAAAATGAAAAAGAAGTAGTAGAGGTATTTGGTTTTAGGCACCCAATCAGGCAACAATTTAGATGATTCGGTTAGTAAAACTAATACGTTCCTCCTACAGATGTGATAGACTGGCATACATTTTTTTTTTTTTTTTTGGTAACAGTTTAACGTCCCTTTTTAACAACGTGGTCTTTAGAGACGGGAAAGGATGGGGGCAAGGAATGGGAAGGAATTCGGCCATGGCCTTTTGA
>JARYHS010013630.1:257062733-257366520 GCA_031002005.1 Vandiemenella viatica | reverse complement strand
AAAAATGATATTTATTTGAATCACATTTTCAATTAGTCTTTTACAAAGACAGTTTTGAAATGTCTGGGATATCTAAATTAGAAATCCGAATTGATAGACAGAATAGAAGGAAAGCGAGGAAACACTGAAAGAGGTAATATTGGAATTCTAATCTAATTCGAATTTAGAAATCCCAATATTACTTCTCTAAAATTTGCATAAATAATATTTTATTAACCCACTTCCCTTGTTTTCTGTTACAATGTTGATTTAAAGCTTGTGCAGCTTTCGAAAGAAGTCTTACTGAGCTGGCTACCACAGTTTAATGTTTATAAGCTATTTTGTACAATTTTGGAATCTGTTGTTTGCAATTGGACCATACTAATAACGGATTTTTATCAAGCTGACCAGCCGGGGTCCTCAAGTAAACGGATAGCTCAACAGAAAACACTTTCTTCGGTCCTATTTGATTTCCAGTTTCGACTAACTAGTTTGTGGTGATCGGTCCAAAAACTGAAATCTTCCAATGTTTTGTCCTTATCTGAATCTGATTCTGTTTGCTTTCCTTCCAGCTCCCTCTTCATCATATCTTTGACCTTCTGAACAGCATTTGCACAGGCTATCGGGTTTTCAAAATGTAGTTATTTAAGTCACGAGTCCAATAAGGTCACGAGAGCTAAAGACGAAAATTGTTCAATAGTAGCCAGGGGCGGCCCTAGCAAATTTTCAGGTGGTGCGAGATCTTCTGGCACCCGAAATGTGCAATCACTTATTCACGAGTAAGGTGTCCATATAAACAGATTGAAGATAACATACATTTTTTGACATCCTGCTAATATTATAAATGAAAAATTTGCCTGCTTGTATGTTTTTACTGGTTCACGTCCAAAAGGGCTGAACATCTTAAGATAAAATATGGAATAATGTTGTTGACTATCTATTTTTATCCCGACCGTAAAAGTAGTTCCCGTGGGATTCAAATATGAATACAAGTTTGAATGGTTTATGAATTCCACTCGAGCAAAGCAGTTTTTATATATTAATAATAATTCAAGCCTCAGAAAGATTAGTATAGGATAGCAGCGGTTTGAATGAGAAATAACAAGTATGGAACACATTATGTCTGAAAAGTTTTATTGAAGCTACGATGGCGTATACAATGCTCACATCATTCATACGTCAAAATCATAACAAACAAATGAGGAAATAAAATCATAACTAAAAAGCTTAGATTTCCCTCTTCCTCGTTATTGCCTATTGGCAATATTATATTCTATAGATAAAATTTCAGGATCTGATGGTATATCTAGAGTCTGCGTTTACGGTAAATAAGTTTTTATAAGTTTTAATTTACTGAAACTTCGTTTTCCTTTAGCGAAAGTTACAAGTATGGTTAGCAAAATTCGAAAAGCTGTCTACACGTTCGGAAATATATCCTGCTAACCATTTTGTTTCTTTAGTTGAACTTTTATTGGTTCTGGTGATTCAAGCCCCATCAACAACAGTTTCAGTTGGAAAGTTCCTCAACCAATTCACATCCAGATCCGTCACATCTTTCTCCATCAGTTAAACATATTTCTAAATCTGCACAGGTTTATTTCAATTCGGAATTTTCAGGATTTTTGTTTATATATTTTTGATAATATGTAAGAAGACACTGTATCATTAAATTCTGATAGTTGTGTAAATTGAGTGACCAACTCATTCTCAATTGTATCGATCATATGCTAAGACACGTCGATTGTAAACAATTCTTCTAGAGTTATTGCTATCTCATCTACGGCCTTGTACTAAAAAAAAAAAAAAAAAATCTGCTTTCTTCGGTATCTGACTAGCTTAATAATATCATATGCCCCAGTCTGAGAAACAATTTTCTAGCTTTTATCAGGGAAGACGAAAAACTTCGGTGCTCTTTTTCAAATTTTTAATTGTTTTCCAGCAATTGTGAAGCATTTCATATATCATCTTTCAGTCTGCATATCCTTGCTTACAATATTTACTTAAACAAAGTATTATACCAAAGTCACCATCGTAAGTATGAACTCAAATGGCTGCATGGTCTGGTTCAGGGATATGGCCTCTTTTGCTGCAACTGAATTATTCATTTCCAGAAGGGCGTCACGAATTGAAGATTAGTGATTGCGAACTGCGGCGAGACTAGTAACTCTATTCTCCAAACGATATTCACTTTTTTTTTTTTTTTTTTTTTTTTTTTTTTTTTTTTTTTTTTTTTTTTTTTTTGCGGTAATTCTTCTAAGTGCTTGTTGGTTGAGAGAATAGTACAAATATTCTTTTAAAAAAATTCGGACAAGGAAACATATTTAACTAATGTTTTGGCGGCACCTGCTACTACCAAATTTAATGACAGCTACGTGGATTAAAATATGGTGTAAGATATTGCTTGAGAAGTCTGCTTTGGACACCTTTGGTTCATCCTTATATATTTCCTTCCTCCATGATCCTTATATGTCATATTTTTGGCCTCGACAATCGTTAATATCCAATTTAAACTATTGCAAAGTACTATCGATAAAAAAGCCAGTGAGTCCAGGTAAGAGTCACTTACCGGCTTGTAAGCAACGTAACCCTTACGCACTTGGACTTCATCTTCATTTGTGTCAACAAAAACAATTTTAAAGATAATTGTTCGACGTGACTGATGTCAGGAGTTCAATTCGATATGATGGAAAAGTATTTGTGAAGCGTTTCATAAATCTTCTTAGAGTCTTATCCACAGTCAAAATTTTATTACGAACTTCGTTTTGAATACATTTGCCAAAATAACAGACATTAGTCTCCTTATTAGCAATAGGGCGGAGATGCTCCTCATTAGACCTTACAGGGTCATATTTTTTCTAGCAGTTTGCAATATACCCAGGAAGTAACCATTATTAGAACTATTTAGTGTTTCAAATCCACCCATCCGTGATTTTTCGTTTGTACTACAAATACTTGTCCATTAGACCTGCACTTACGTTCTTTAATAGAATCGACGCTTCTATCAAACTGAGCTTGGTGTACTGGTGATTTGATGAAGTATCGCGACCTCGCATTCGGGAGGACGGCGGTTCGAATCCCCGTACGGGCATCCAGATTTGGGTTTTCCATGGTTTCCCCAAATCACTCCAGGCAAATGCCGGGATGCTTCCTTCAAAAGGCCATGGCCGAATTCCTTCCCATTCCTTGCCCCCCCCCCAATTCTTTCCCGTCTCTAAAGACCTCGATGTTAAAAAGAGACGTAAAGCAGTTCTGATAAGTAGTTCCAGTCATCAAATCCTTCTTTTCCCAAATAAGAGTGAAACCATCTGTTAAATAAACACCAGTAAAAACAATATACTTCATCCGCATATTTAGAGTGAACAAGCCATCTTATATTAAAAGTTTCTCGATTTGGCATTTAGATTTGAAAATGCGTATTTGAAAAATGACATCCAGTATTTTTTTTTTCTTGGATTTTTCATTGCCGAAATAATTGTTTCAATGAGCAACCATTTCGAAATATCACAATTTGTACTTTGACGGTGGTGGTATGTCTTGTATCCCTCATTCTGTAATGTTTTTAACTTCAGATGACTTCCCAGTTGAAGCTAATTCTTCTCCTACACGCTGCTCGTTATCATGAGCCTCATCTGAAGGACTTCCGTTAAATAAGTTTTCTTCTGTGGCGGGTTTAACTACTTCTTGTGACGACAATTTAGATGACTTCTCAACTCTAAAAAAATTTTGCCAGCAATTTTGAAACCTTTTCAGTTTCGCCTTTTTTTTAGGTAGCACATTTCTTGTCTTGTTTGTAAAAGATACATTATGCTGTGTAAATATTTACAATACCTACGTTAACTGCAGTCACCTAAGGTCTAACATTGTAGAAATAGATAAGTAGGTTAAATCTCGCCCCATGCACATGCACCCACATGCGGATGAACTCCAAGACTATAGCCGAAAAGACAGAAAACAGATGTGGGAGGTGCAAAGCAGCAGCCGAGAGTGCTAATTATGGGACGAGTTGTAATTTTCTTGATTCGAGTAAGTCAAGCTTACTCGAGTTGACTCGATTCTATGACGACATACGACTATACACCGAGCCGAAGCTCTTACTCGTCTGGATGATTAGTGTGTTAAAATCATAGCTGGGTTATTATAGAATTTATTCTTTGCTTTTTCGGCGCCCCCAGTATTACGGCGCGCGGTGCGGTCGCACCGCTCTCACTGCCCTATGGCCGCCCCTGAATAGTATCCATCCGTTATTGATTTCTTGCAGCATGAGCTTATGTACTTCCATCACTAAGGGTTCATCAATCATAATTGCTTTGCGTTGTGAAAGCATGCAGTGCACTAAAGGATTACTTTACTGCTGGTTTAATACTAATCCCCAGATATTTCTATAGTTGCAGTTTCAACTATAACCTGTCGGACATTATTTTGTTTACTTTTTATCAGCTCATAGAGCAGGAAAAGATCATACAGTATACAGGCAAGCATACGCGAATGTCGTATCATTGAAGTCTACCTTACAGTGGCGAGACATTTCAAGTAAATTGTAGTTTTCATTTTTTTTATAGAAGTTAAAAGAAAAATTGTAACGTTGTTTTGTAGGTGGCAAAATTAACGTATAGTGAATTTTCTGTTTTTGTTTTGTTTTAAAACTAATTCTATCGTGTCGAAAAAAACGTGAATGTTCTTCCGATGTATCGAATGAAATACATCGATGCATCGAATAGTAAATATCGATGTTTTCGGTATATCGATGTATATCGAGCATCCCTATTTCCAGTCATTATTCTGAACTAGGGAGAAGAGCCATGTGGCAGGTAAAACTGACCTCATAATAAATTATACTAATCAGAAGCACAAAATATTCCAGTGCACAATAGGACTTTAGTTTCTGGGCTTACTAGCATGTTCTTTAGGGACTATTTTTTCTCACACTGAAAATATTGATATGCATTCCATTTTTTATATAGACTTGATCATTGCAGCCTTGTATCACCACCTTATTATATACCATTCATTCAGAGGCGGCCCTAGCAAGTTTTTCATGTGGTGCGAGATCTCATTGTGGCGCCCCAAATGAGCAATCTCTTATTAGTGATTAAGTTGTCCATATAGATAGATTGAAGACAACATACAGTTTTTACATCCTACTAATGTCATAAATGTAAAAGTTTGTTAGTTCGGATGTTTTTCTATTTCACGTCGAAACTACTGAACTGCGTAGGATATATTTGGAATAATGTATTGGCCATCTACTTTTATACCAAATAGCAGTTCCCATGTGATTCGGATACGAATATGTATATGAATTCTTTATGAATGAGCAAAGCCGTGGGCAAAAGATAATCTTTATATATGATAATAACTCAAACCTCGGAAAGATTAGTATAGGATAGCAGCGGTATGAATGAGAAACAACAGTAAAAAGGAATACTATATGTTTCAAAAGGTTTATTTGAGCTACTGTGGCGAACACAATGCTCACTTCACTTACACGTCAGATTCGCAGTTTTTAATAATTTTTTAAAATATTTAAAAATAGAAAATATATGAAAATAAAAATTCCCATTCTTAATACCGAAAAATAAACTTTTCCAAAATTTTGCCAGAACCCTCGCGAACTAATTCTTAAACAGGTTAAATGCATTTAATCCCCCCCCCCCCCCCAGGTAAAACTATTTTCAACAAGTATTTTTCATTGTTTTTGCCCCACTCTGAAGCTAATCCTGGCTACGCCCTTGCGACGTTGTGCTAATAGAGTGACCAACAGATTCTCTATTCTATCGATAATATGCAAAAACATGTTCATTATAAACAATTCTTCTGGATCTGTAGCTATTTCATTTATGGCTAATACTCAAAAAATCTTTACTTTCTTCGGCATCTGACTGGGTTAATAATAGGAAATTTTCCAGTCTGAGAATCAACTTCTCCAGCTGACAGTTATCAGAGCTCAAATTCCGAGTTGGGGTGGAAGGGGACATTATCCACCGCCCCGAAATTGGTACTGACCTGTTGAAATTTGTTTTTAGCTGCTTAGTTATAATGCCCACTTCACGTTTTGAACTCTCCTTTCTCGGAAAAGTAGCCGCGAATTAAATTAAAAATGCCGAAATGTGAGACGATACGCAACCGCGAAATGGTAGCAACAATGCAAAAATGGTACACAGATCATATCAACATAAAAAGGTTAGTTCTGTTATAGTGATCGTGGTTAGGTTGAAATTCGGACTGGACCAAGAGTAAAAAGTTTACAGGAAATTCGTTCTGCGGCATCTATATCAGGAACGACGCATTTGTTTACAACGGAAGCAATCGATTATCTCTCATCGCTTGTATCATTTCTAAGATGGCGAGCCTTGTTGTACTGCATCTCGGATAAAAATTTTCTATCTGTTAATTTCGTGCGACTTTTAACAACGAAATGTAGCTAAAACGGCAATAAAATATTACAACAAAGTTTTAACCATCATTTCAAAATTTTGTCATTGTATTTGAGCGCCTGAGGCATCTAATAGCTGCGCTTCATTCTCACATTTCGGCATTTTTAATTTAATTCTTGGCGACTTTTCGGAGAAAGGATGGAAAACGTGAAGAGGACATTATAACGAAGCTGTCAAAACAAATTTCAACAGGTCAGTAACAGTAGAGAATATCCTCTTCCACCCCCGAGCTGTTTTTCAACAAATGTGAAGATTTTCATAAATCCACTTTCGTCTGCATAGCCTTTGAAACAATGTATTATACCAAGTCACCAATGTAATTATTAACTCAAATTGATCCATGATCTGGCTAAGTGACAAAGTATCCGATGCTGCAACTGAATAATTCGTTTCAGAATGGCGTCACGAACTGAAGAGTAGTGATAACGAACTGTTGGGATGCTAGAAACTCTGTTCTTGAAACGAGTTTCCCAAATTTTTGGCGGTAGTCCTGAGTGCTTGAATACTACTTCCCATCGCTTTTTTGATCGAGAGAATAACACAAATATTCTTCAAAGAAATCCGGACAAGGAAACCGATTTAACTGATATTTTTGCGACACTAGCTATTACCAAATTTAATGACAGTTACTTTAATTAAAAAATGCTTGAAGATACTGGTTCAGAATTTTGCTTTTGCCACATTTGTTCCTCCTACCAAATTGGATCGACTGTCATATCTTTGGTCTCGACAATCGTTCATATCCAAATCGAATTTTTGCTAAGTATCAATGCTAAACAGGGCAGCGCCCCAAAGAGTCACTCTCCGGATTGTAAGCACAGTGTAATACTTCGTCTTCATTAGTCACCAAAAATTAAAGTCAAAGATAAATGTTCGACGTGACTTACATCAAGAGTTCAATTCAGTATGATGGAAAAATATTTAGATGACCTAACCATACTCAAAATTTTATTATGAACTTCATTCGTTTTGAATACTTTTGCCAATTTAATAAGATATTATTCTCGTTGAACGAATGCAAGCTTTCTCGGTGTGTCAGTTGTATAAAATCTTCTAAGGCTTTCCACCGAGGTAGCGCGTCAATGTAGGGCGAGGTTTCGAAGACTGCCTCCGGCTCCATCTTCCGGCGAAGTGTCCAATATTATTCTCGTTATTAGCAATACGACGGAGATGTTCCATCACTACAGGGTAATATTTTCCTAGCAGTTGCAATATGCCCAGGAAGTTACCATCATTAGAATTATTTACTATTTCAGATCCAAAGCTTCCTCTGAACAAGATATCATTCATTAGAGGATTGCAACCCACTGTGATTTTTCGTCTTCAGTCTGTATATACAAATGCTTGTCTAGTTATGTAATGGAATTAACGCTTCTATCCAATTGAGCATTGTGTGGTTGTGATCTGATGAAGTTTAGTTAGTATTGAGACGCTCTGATAAGTAAATCCATTCATCCAATCCTTCTTTCCCAAATAAAAATGAGACCTTCTGTTGAATAAACAACATATGAACAATATACTTTATCCGCAGGTTTAGAATAAAGGAACTATCTACTTTTATAAGTTTCTTCATTTGGTGTTTTTGAAAATACGTATTTGGAAAACGACGTCCATGATTTTTTAATTGGATTTTTTCGTTGCTCCAATAATTATTTCATCTCTGTCAGCACAGTCAATGAGCGACAATTTTGAAATATCATCATAATTTGTACTTTGAAAAGGCGACTGTGGTGGTATGTCTTGTAAACCCATTTGTAATCTTTTGAACAGCAGACGACGTTCTAGCCATAGATATATCTTCTCGCACATGCTGCTCTTCATCATAAGCCTCATCTGAATAACTTCCATTAAACATTTTCTTCCGTCTTGTGTTGAACTATTTCTGGTGACGACGATTCAGGCGACTTAAAAAAAAAAAAAAAAAAATCTAACAATTTTGAAGCCTTCTCAATTTCGTCTTGATTTTGTTTTCTTTTAAGTATTGTGCGCCATACAGATTTTTTTTTTTTTTTTTACTTTAGCGACATGTCCTGTCTGTAAAAGACAGATAAGCTTTGTAAATATTTATGATACCAACGCTAATTGTGATCACCGAAGGTTTAATATGGTAGAAAGAGAGAAATAGGTTGAATCTCGCCCCATGCATGAACTTCAGTGCGGGAGAGGCGCAACGCTACACGGGAGGGTGCTAACTTTGGAATGAGTTGTGATTTTCATGATTTGAATAACTCGAACTGACTCGAGTAGCAACTCTAATTGACTCTATTCTACAGGGCGTTCGCCGGGAAACGCAACCCCCCCAGTCTGTTGCCGTCGGCAACTTGCTCGGTCAGCGGGGCCAGCGGTTCCCGCCACCCGGCACCGTGAATCACCGCACTGTTTAACACCTCCGCTGCCCCAACAGTGCAGTGGCACAGTATAATGGGACCCTTACATGGTTAAGAACGGTTTCTTTGCATTGTAGCTAGTTTGTGACTTCAGTCTCTTATTAATCAGTGTTGTGAATAAACGTTTCTTTGCGGTTTGGCTGGTTTAGGGCTTCATACTCTTACTCTTACTAATCTGTATCGTGTTTGAGTGTGAGTAAAATTATGGTACATTACAGTTTGCAACAAAGAATATTTCTCTACGATACATATGTGAAGAAGAAGTCGTTTAAAAGGTGTCGCAGTAAATTTCGTCGCGAATATCCTGGCGCTTTACTGCCAGCTAAATCAACAATTCTGCGTCTGGTTAAAAAAGTAAGAGAAACGGCTTCATTTTTTAACAAAAAGAGACTGTCGGTCAACCGTATTCTCACAGAGGAGAAAATTGACGATATCGCTTTTCGACTAGAACAGTCACCTAAAAAATCATTAAGTCAGTTAGGGCAGCAGGCAGGCGTATCTAAGACGTCAGCTTGGAAAGTAACAAAGCTAGTTCACTTAAAGCCGTACAAAACAATTGTGGTGCATAAAATTACAGAAATAGACCAGGGGCCTAGGATTAGATTTTGCAACTGGTACCTGCAGGGTGTCCACGATGGCACTGTTGATCCGCAACTGACGTTTTTCTCTGATGAGGCCTGGTTTCATCTGAGTGGTTATGTTAACGCTCAAAACAGTCGACACTGGAGTTCAGAAAAACCAAATACTCTACTCCAACTGCCATTGCATGACTTAAAAGTGGGTGTTTGGTGTGCGATTAGTGCTTCGAGAATCATAGGTCCAATTTTCTTCCGTGAAACTCTTACTTCCGCAAGATATATCGAAAATATTGTGAAACCGTTTTTCGAGAAACTTACTGAAGAAGAAAAATTGTACGGCTATTTTCAACAGGATGGGGCGACAGCTCACACCGCTAGAAATTCGCTTGCTGCACTTGACGAAGTGTTTTATGATCGTGTAATCAGCCGTGGGTTGTGGCCCGCCAGATCACCGGATTTAAACCCTTGTGACTTCTACCTTTGGGGTAAACTTAAGGGTAAGGTGTACGAAGGAAATCCTCACACTTTGGAAGAACTTGAGGAAAAAATCTATCAAGTAATAATGTCCATTGACAAAGGTGAAATCCAGCGTGTGTCTCGAAATATGTTCAGAAGATGTGAAATGTGCATTACACAAGAGGGTCAACACTTCCAGCATCTTTTATAAGGTAAGCTAATGAATTACGACACATTTGAATGCTTAGCACATACAAGTTTATGAAGCGTAATTATTGTGAAATAGTCCGCGGCCGACGGTCGAACAATGCCGGAAGCTGACCGCTCGCTCGCCGGGAGCAGTTTCTTCCTTGTAGCGCTAACAGTGGGTTGCGTTTCCCGGCGAACGCCCTGTATGATACCATACGACTATGCATTTAGCTGAAACTCTTACTTTTATAAAATCTTCTAGATGATGTGTGTTAAAATAATATATTAATTATTATAGAATTCATTTTTCATTTTTTGCGCAGATGATCTCTCGCTGCATTTTCGGCGCCCCCCATTTAACGGCGCCCGGTGCGGTCGCACCGCTCGCACCGCCCTAGGGCCGCCACTGCATTCATTAGTCAAGTTTAAAATATGCGTTAATAGTTCATAAGGCTTATTGATTGTTTCATTAATTTTCACTTCAGCTGATAGTTGGCAAGGGTAGGGAGGCAATGGGAATGAACTGTATAACAAAAAGAGAGAAGAAGAAAAAAAAATGCTCCATGGGAATACTAAGAAGGATAAGTCAGCAAGATTTACTGAGTTCAGAGGAACTGGAATGTATCAAATGGGAAGAATTGAGAGAACATAGTGAAAGTTGCCATAGTATGTTCCACTGACAAAACAGAAAAAGCATTCCTGAAGGATAGCTGCTTGTGAGTAGGCAGTCACAGAGAAACAAATAACCCGGTTAAAGTGAAACTCTGAGAATATGCAGTTAATCAGTTAATAGCAACAAGTTCATATAACAGAAGTTACCTGCCAGAAGCATAAGACAAAGAGTTAATTCACAAACTAACTGATGCAGCTGGATGAAGATTTTGAGCAATAAATCTAACTTCTACAAAAGTTTTAAACAATACCTCAGCCACTACACACCAACTAGACGTCGCTAGAGAGGTCCAGATGGAAAGGTAGCCTATAGTGACATAGACAACTGCCATCTTCTGGTAAAGTGTTTTGAGAATCAATTTCATTATAAATGGCCCGATTGTCACTACTCCCCATTGTCATCGCCCAGAGTATTAGTAGAGAGAGAGAGAGAGAGAGAGAGAGAGAGAGAGAGGTTCCACGACTTAAATGGCGCCTTGCAAACACTATTTTGATAGCCTCTAGATCTAGCACTGAGGTTGAATCAAGGTAGACTTAACAGACTTCAACAATTATTTAGGAATCTCCTTGCTACCTGTCACAGACAAAATTTTCTCCCAGGTCTTATTATTCAGAACTGAACTCCTACTTGACCCACAACTAGAAAAATGCCAAGGAGGCTTCATAAAGTCCACTTTTGTGCTGAATAGATACTCTATCTGAAGTCAGTACTGAGGCAAGTAAAAATGGTTGGTAAGAAAAGTATTATTATCAACTTTAAGAAGGCATAAGTCTCAACTGATAGGTATAGCTACTTTCATGAAAATACTCTGAAATCTAGCACAGGATCAGAAGACCTATAATCTTATCATACAGACTTTAGTAAACTCCAGATCATGAGTGAGGTTTAGAGGCAGGAGCATAGCTACCATAGGGTTGGGCGGTGTAGTGCACCGGGGCCCCTACGCTCGGGGGGAAATTTTTATATCAGGATGGGCAAGTCATTTCTCCTCTTTAACTCTTAAAGATTATAAAAGAGTGATGGCTAGTTATTTAGATGGGAGGTGACAATTGGTAACAGTCTGGGATACATATGCAATGGACTCAATGCAGATTGCCTGGCATTCGATGATGACCTGGTACTTCTACCTAATTCAATAGAAATATATCATTGAATCAATTAAATATTCTCAGATAACAAGCTGCAAAGGCAGGCCTATCAGTGTCACTTTGGGGGAGGGGGGGGGGGACATAATACATCACTCGGTAAATCTCCTTTTGTATTGCTTCTGGTTACTTCTGGAATAAGGGAGTATCAACAAGTACCTGCAAGAATGGCTGGAACCAAGGCTCTCTGAATGAACAGTGTTATCATCTTGAGTTAACAAACTAGAACTAGCATTCCAACTAAACACGAACATTTACAATAAAAAGTCTTTCTCCTGCAACACTAAACTGAAATACTACAATAGTAATCCACCCTGAAGCTCACATGCTTTGGAATGACTAATATTCGATGGAATATTAATGAAATAAATTTGAAATTCAGGACAGAAAGATAATGACAAAGATATTGAGACAACTTGAGGAATGGAACAAGAACAAAAGGCAATATATTCAGGAGCTCTACTGGTACTGTGAAAAAATCATGGACGTGGGGATGTGGTCAGGAAGAGACACTTGGAATTTTATGGACACATTTCCAGGATGCATCCTGTAAGATTGCCAATCCTGCTTAGCACATAGTGGTGTAAAAGAAAGACAACATTTCAATGTCTGAAAGGATTGATAAAGGATCTGAGGGGAATGGAAGGAGCAAAAAGGGACTTGACATAAATATATTTCAGCATGATGCTTAGTCAAATAAGGGTCTTTGGAAAAATCACCAAAGACACATGCCCTTTGGACGAAGGAAAAAAAGGACCGGCACAGCTAGAAGATGCATAACTATTGGGCAACCATCAAAATTGTCCTCAAACACAACAGTTAAAAGTTATGATCCTTAGATGGACTATACAAATAAAGAATAGTAATGATGTTCCCCTGGGTCCTGATAAGTACTTATTCAATATCCACTCCTTGCAGTTGAAGAGGATTATTTAGGATGTCTTTCTCTTTAAAATAGTACCTGCTTTTTTTGTTTCCCCATCATGTATATTTTAAATGGACTGCAGATTCAGCATAAAATAAGTTATTTCACTGAATATTTATCTACACAAACTAATGAGGCATGAAATTCCTTAGTGAGCACAAAAATGTTATGAAACAAATATTCAACTATAGGTATCTATTAATATAATTCAATGAATTTTTTTTCATATAGTACATAAATAGGAAATTTAATTTTAACATTTTGATATGGCTGACTTGACAGAATGAGCCATATTTTAAAACAAGTTCAATTTTATTATGTATGTAATGATAATTAGTATCCTCATAAAGGATTAAATTGTTTTGTATTCAGGGGGCCTGGCTACTGCTGTACCCGGTGAGCTCAAAGGCTACTGGGCTGCTTTCAGTACCTACGGGAGTGGAAATGTGACATGGAAGGATCTTATATCACCATCAATAAGAATATGTCAGGATGGATTTGAAGTCAGCAATTATCTAGCGAATATTCTTCAACAACAGGAGGAAAAGATAAATGCAAGTAAGACAATTAGGTAAGTTACAGTATAACCATTGGCATAAGTATCAGAGGGCTAGGTGGTGCCCTGGCACTGGGGCCCCCATGCTTGTGGGGGCACAAGCTCAGCTCAGGGAGCCACTGCAAGCAAACCTCACAATACATGGTTGAGCAAGAAAAAGAGAGAGAGAGAGAGAGAGAGAGAGAGAGAGAGAGAGAGAGAGAGAAAGTCTTCTATCTGGACGAGGTCTCCATAATTTATTTTATTTTTTTTATTTTTTTTTCACCGAGGTCCTTGTTAACCTAGCTACACTACTGAGTATAACAAATAAAGAAATGTGCCCCTATGTTTGTGGATCAGTACCTTTCTTATTCAAAGGTCAAGTATGGAACTGGCATCCCTGTAGAACCCCAGCTGTGAAATGGCGAGTGCTGATGGTTTTCTGGTTCTTAATGCACTATTAATGCATACATGTTCCCTACAGAAGGTGATGAAATGGTGCAACTGTCAGGTAGTGGTAATGTTGGCTCAGATGTCCATTTCTAAGGATGTGCCTAAAAACTTGCTGAGGAGGAAGCAGTTGTAAGATGAACTATTTTAAAGCATATAACCTGCCACATCCCAGTTGTACTAGGATTGGCATTGTGATAGAGGGATTCAGCATTACTAAAACACTGTTCAAGACTCGTGGTGCTAAAAATGAATGTTTAACTGAAACACCTATGAATCGTTTGCTGTCTATGGTAAAGGTAGGCAGCAAGTAATAAAATTTTCACAAAACTCCAAATAGTCTGGCAGGAGGTTAATGGCCAATTAGTTTCATCAAGGGAATAACTAAAAGGCATGTATTTTAGATAATGCCTCTGTTGATATGAATATAAATCAAGACTATCTCAATTCTATATTTCTAAAGGAATATGATGATGGGATTGGACTATTAAAATCTATAAAAATACTAAGGAATGGGGTGTTAATGCAGCAAACATATTCTAGTAAACCTATTTCCCCACTCGCCAAGCATGAGAAGTTAGAAAAATTTGCACTTAAGCAAACTGCACAAATAACTAATTTATAATAGTTACTTGATATTGCAGAGATTATTGGACTCGCAAACTAGCAGAGGTTGGGCAGCTTATGTGACAGAATGGAGAAGAGTCCTACCTATCTTCCAACTTCCTACCATTCATCATTATTGAAAAAATGGAAGAAGTTTTTATTAATCTTAATGTGCAATCAGAAGTACCCAGAAGGTTGTCATTCCCTTGTGTTTCATGGGCAATTCACAGAAAAAAGTGAGAAGGTGAAATGCAGTGTGAGCATATTCAAGGATAATATTTCAAGACACTAAGGATCTGCAGTAAACTATAGCGAACCCATTCAACAGACAAATTGTCAATTTTTCAGCAAGTTTTTGCTTTGTAGTATGGAGAAGTTTGTGATTTAATTTGGGTGTTTTTTACTCAATTTGTTAAACCTGAGTCATTTACCAGTATCTCTTCAACCGTGCCAGTCAAGTCTCTAATGGTGAAAATTTGCCAGTGGATCACGGAGCGTGGTGGGTGAGTGGTAATACTTTGGCCTAACTTTTGGGAGGGCTCGGGTTTGAATCCCCATCTGGGCATCCAAATTTGGGTTTTCCACGACTTTCACAAATCAACCTAGGTGAACACTGGGATGTTTCCTTTAAAAGGTCATGGGTGAATTCCTTTTCATACCTTGCCTCGATCCTTTCCTGCCTCTAATGACCTCAATGTTGGCAGCGTATAAAGCCATAAGCAAAAAAAAAAAAAAAAAAAAAAAAAAGCCGCTGCATCTGGAATTGACTTTTCTGTTTTGCGTAGCTCACACAAATACAGTATATACATGCTGTCTTCTCAATTAGAGTTTTTCCTACATCCTCTGTTCCTTCATCATGGTAAACAGGGAATGAGGAGAAAATGACAAAATTTGCAGAGGCTATGAATGTTAGAGGAATTGTCTAAATCTTCAGACAGTGAGGATTGGTCAGTAGATTTGGATGAACCTATACCCCCAGTTGTGAAAGACAAAAACCATCTGAAGTCAGATTACTTAAATTAGAGATACAATGCCTCAAATGTTTTGTGGAACACTGATGGTGTTAAGAGTTGCTCAAAGGAAGTGCACCTCTCAGCACAGTATAATCTATTGGCAGTTGTAGAAGACATATTATAACACCAGAAGGATACAGACTGTATATGGAGAATGGTGTGGGCAATGACAATGAAAAGTTGAGTGTCCCTATTTGAAGCTCTGCCTACTCAGAGTTCACTCCTTTCATATATACTTGAAAGTAGCAATGACAAGATTCGAAGGTTATTTATTACCTACTCCATATGTAAAGTATGAGGCTCGGGCTGTCTCAACCAGATATCTTCCTTGATCATTTCTCATACTAAATTTTAAAACTTAGATGTTGAATTCTGCAATATATTATGACTATCCCAAAGATCACACAACATGTTTCAAGGAGTGAAAATAACTGTACAAATGGTATTCAGGTGAATGGACTAGTTTCATTGCTACAGTTTATAATATATCTATAACTTCAATAAAACATTCAGAAGGGGGCCTATTCTGTATAATTCATACAGTAAATAACTTTTATTAGCATTTTCTTTACAGTAAAGCACTTTTTAACTTGATTTTCAACAATTTTTGTAAATGATAAAAGTTTCAAAAGAGGTTATTTGCAAATGTAATTAATTCTGCTTCATTCATTCCCACTAGGAAAGTTTAATATGATGGTCATTTTAAGGTGCTTTTCTATGCTCTAAAAAAACTCAGTTTAAAAGATATTTAGATTTTTTTTTTCCATGTGCTCAGAATGAAGTACAAAATTTGAAATTGCTTAATGCAAAGAGCTATTTTAGATTTTGATGTCACAAGTTATTTTCAGGATCAAGAGGAAGACCCTGATTATAAATTTGAGTAATTAAAAAATATTAAATATGCTTTTTCGTAATATAAAGATAATAAAAATTTGTAATAAAATAGATAGAGTGAAAAAAAAGGTTTAAAAAATGGTGAAAATTGTTAGGATTAGAACATGTTAAGAGTTTCATAGAATGTTTAAAGTTTCGAGGATAAAAGTAGATTTTTTTAAGTTTTATTTTGAGAGTATTGTCAGTTCTCCACACTTAGTTCATGAAAATAAAAATTAGTAGAAGCACACTTGAAAGATAAATGAGGTTACAAGATTTTGAGTAGATTGCCCTATTGAACCACAGCTTAAAATAAAAAGGGCTTGGGTAGATATAAATTTCAGAAGTTAAGTTCTGACATCAGGCTCCTCAATTTTCTTATAAAAAGGGTAGCCATCATGAATTTAGTGCTCAGTATTGGCTCAATATCTCAGCAGAATGGTCCACATGGACATGTTAGGGGATAAGCCGTATATTGGGGTCGGGTATCGGCTTGTACACCTAAACTTGAAGTCGTTCAAAATATTACCAAAAGTTCGGGAAAAGTTCTATAACCGTGAAAAACCTTGTAGAATGCTAACTGTAATGATGAAGACGGCCGCCACTTACAGATTAACCTCCTGTAAGAAAGGTACTAAGTTAGAAATAAAAGTTGAAGTCTGAACCACTGAGGTATATATTCTTAAAAATTTTCACAGAATTTACATAAGTCACAGTTAGCAATGGCAATCGGAGAAAATCATTTGCCGAAGATCACAAGTCATGAAACAGAACAGACCGCACCACCCAATGAAATTGAAAGTTAAAGTTCACGTCGATGAACACTTGTCGGAAAAGTTCACATTTCTATCATTGCCTATCCTGTATAGTAATGGCGTCAGCCAGCCATGCTGCCCGAATTCTGACTTCCCATCAGCCACCGCGAGCCGGGCTTACTCAAACCCACTAAACCACGAGTTACGTGTTGACTCCACGAGACGTTCCGACCAACTGGCGGAAACCTTGTCTTGGCTCACTTTTATCAAAATGGCCTACCGACCTAAACAACATTCTATCTAGAAAAAGAATCTGTTAACCTACGAACTACCAGAAAATCACAAGATGAAGAGCGTAACAAGACAAGTGTAGTGATGTGATTGGTTTTGGTTTTAAAGCTTCCAGACCGGTGTACATGAATTTTTAAATTTGGTTAATCGGAAAACACATTTGTTTAGAGTATTGTGATACGTCACATCCGAAATATGGATTTGCTAAAGTTTAAAATCTCAAGTTAATACTATTTTCAAAGTATTCCCCAGCTTCTGCTGAGTTCAGTGGTGTAAAAATCTTTTAAATCGGTTGGGGATATCAAAAGTTATTGAATTTCTAAAATTTACTGGTTTCCTGGATGGTGCAAGAATATATCCACTTTTTATTTAAAGTCTGTTATGGCCTGAAACTTATTTTAAATCGTACCTTTATTTAATTTAAGTACTTTAGAAAAGTTTTTAGTTCGTGAAATATGTTAGTCAGAAAGAAATTCAAGTTGCAAATCGGTTTCTACGACGTCATTAAAAAACGGATTTTTATTTATTTATATCTTCTGTTTATTAGTTGATGGCTATTGGAAACTTAAAGAATATTGGCTTGCTGGTTATTTAGCTTGGTTAAATCTACTTTTAAACCTCTGAAATTACTTAGATGTGCTGGAATTAATTATTGAACTCAATCCATGAGGTGATGCTTTAAAAATCATATTTGCTGCTTTAAATTAGTCTGGAATTGTGAGTTATTAGTGAATTTCATATAAAATTGTGAAATTATACTTATGAAAGTGCTTTACAGTGGTCAATTATGTGGAATATTAGTGATATGGTTGTTTAACCAAACCTGTTTACTTTGCTTCAGAATTATTATAGATTACGCTCATTTAGGTAAGTTTATGGTTTATATTTTATTAGAAACTTCTTATTTATTTGCTATGTGTTGTTTATTTACTTTTCTGAACCTAAAGTGTTGTTATCTCGATTTCAACTATAGTATCATGTACTGAATGTTAACCTCAAACTTCGTCGGATTTTAACTGAATATTGAAAATAAGGTAGCTTACAATGTGTAGCAAATGAAGCTATGTATGTCATGAAAAGCATCTTAAGTTGTGTGCAATGCCTGTGTCAATGATTTTATTCAATATGAATTTATAGAATTTCATCCTAGTTTGGGAATAAAATGGATTCTTGCCCTGATTGTGCCTAACTTGCAGTCTAAACAATTTTGGGATCTGATTGTTCGATTCTTCTTCAAAATTTCTGCTGCTGTAAAGTGTACAAAGTCATTTATTTGAAATACAAACTGTAAAATTACAAGATGTGTATGCTTTTGATTATTTCAATACCTTTAAGTTTTTGGATAATAACAAGTTTGGCAGCCGTTTTAAGAACTAGAACCTTAAGTAACAGGTACCAAACTGGGTCATAGGTTGCTTGACTTTTGAAACAACCCCCCCCCCCCCCCCCTTTTTCAGCTTGGTGTAACAATTTGCTTATCATTTACCACTGACCTTTTCATTGTGATGTATTCCCTTTGCAGACCCAGTTCACTTGAAGACAGACTTGTAACATTCATGAGACTGTTGCATCTTGTTTCGCATATACTCTAGAATAAGGCCAAAAGTACTGAAAGTTGAACCACCAACAAAGCCAACTGGAAGGAAAAAAAATACCATAATCATGCCAAAAGGTGCCTGGAGCATTGAATCATAAAAAAACTCATCAACACTGAGATCAAATGCTCTCCCTTTATGCATGCTATATTACCATTATGAAAAGGGCACATGAATTTCAATGATTCAAGCTTAGAAGTTATGACATCTGGCCAACCGATTTCAATCAGCTTCAACATAATGTTTGGGAACCACCCAAAACAGAGTCCTGTAAAGGGAATTTAGTTTTAAAAAAACTAAGGAGTTAATAGTCATGGCCCTTTATTACTTTTGGAATAAGAGGAATTGAAAGATAATAAAAGATATGTAATGTTTCATAACTATATATAGCATTCTTTAAACTAATATTTTTTTTTTTTAGAAATGGCAGATTATTTGATTTTAATTAGAGGCCTACAAAATAATCAAACAACTTTCAGCCCGTCTCAGTATAATCTGTAGTCTGGTGATATAGAGGCAGTTTGTTCATTTAAAGGGCTGAAAAAAATACCTTGTTGATTGAGGGAATACATTTTACATCAGAGATAATGCATAAAGGCTGGGCCACTCTTGACAGACACTGGGCTGACACACAACTACAGTCAGCTGAATGATGGATTGCTCCCTCTTGCCCATAGTTCATCCATGTGACAGATATATTCCTACTCAGTTTTTAGTTTCCTTTAATCTTTTCACTCAATTGTTTCATGAATCAGTGTTCAAAAATTTTCATAAAATTATGTTTGGGTACTCAGTTAGGTTTGCCACCTGTACTCTGTTACTTTCATAGATTATTAAATAAGCCTACACAAAAAGAAGTAAAATAATCTATAACAAATCACATTAAAATACTTTTCTTACCTAACTCATGTTATCACCTCACTGGTTGATCTTTTACGTACAAAAATAGTATTCAAATACAGTCTCAACAAGCTGTTATTAAAGTCTTTGAGATTTAATTTTAATTACTTTAATTGCAATGGACTGCACACTCTGGTGGCAATTTCCCTACACACACACATTTCCCCCTTTCATATACCAACCTAATTTCCCACTCTACAAATTTCAAATTTAAATTCTTTCTACATTTTTGGTAAATTATTCATCATTTCTCTTAGTAACTTATTCCAATTCTGACCACCTTACCTATGAATGAAAATCTTCTCACAAACTTGTCTGAAATTGAGTTCCAGCTTGTGGTGATGGTCATCTTTTCTCTTTCCTGCATTATTTTTAATTCTTACACCAATATATTTCAACACCTCATCAGCAATGTAAGCCTTGTACACTCCCATGACACTCTTCACCCTACTGTCTTCAATGAATCCCATTCCAGATCTTTTATCATATTGTTTACTTCTTGTGTTCTGTATTAATTTCCAGAGACAAATCTAGCAGTCCTATGTAACAGAACAGTATCTTAGGCATGTGGAAAAGCTTGCAGTGGTATTATGTCAGTAATGAAAGCAGGTTATGAAACTTAAACAAGATGTAAATAAACCAAGTTGGTATAATGCAAGACATAATAATTATGAAGTGGTCTTGATAACTGTTTTAAAAAAGCTCTTTAAACCTTCATATTCAAGCAATGGTCTGACTAAAATTTTGTAACACAATTCCTTTACTTCTCTGGTACATTGCCTCATAACTCTCTCCAACAGGTATAAGTTTTTGAAACCTTTTCCTTCATGTCCAGTGTGTCCTGCCCTAAATTAACCTAAATATGGTCCTTCTATTACTGTAGGAATTGAGGTGATGCTTTGCAAGTATAAATAACCCCTGGGGGTGAGTGCATATCGAAATTACACTGATCTTAAAGATTCTCTTGAAGCCATTAAGAATAATCTCTCTTACCGAGAAGCCTCTAGCAGATATAGGATTGCTAAGAATAATGAATACCGTTCACCTTAAAATTAAGGAAATACACAATAACACAGTTGGCAGACAATTGGTCTTTACAGAGGAGGAGGAGAAAAGTTTTGTCTCCCATGCTATTGTAGTGACAGCATTTTCATGGTTTTCCAATAGACACTTAAGACTTGTGATGCATGCCATGTTGTATCATGACAGATGTGGCAGAAAAGAGCCCAGATTTTTTTTTTTTTTTTTTTTTTAAATTCTGATGTTGAATGAACTCAGAATTTTATTGAAAGGCATTAAGTGGTGCTAACAATGAAGAAAGAATATTACTTATTCAAGGGCAGTGACTTATGAAGAAATAATCAGTACTTTCTTTGAAAACCTGGAGAAAAAACTCGAAGGCATTTTGCCAGAAAAGTTTGGAATTACAATTAAACCAATTTGTTTGATGATCCAGGAACCATGCAACTGGGAACACTCACTCCTTTTTATGTGAACTATGAAACCATAAAATTTGGATTACATGGAAGAAAAATGGGCCACTTGGAGCTGGATACTACTGGCCAAGTAGTGGGTGGTTTGACTGCCAATGTTTTGAAGATTGGTTTGTTCAATTACTCGTACCAATTTTGATGTGCCAGCTTGGAATGAAAGTACTGATTAGTTCTCACATAAATATTAAAGTTGTGTGATTATGTGAGAAGAATAAAATAAAATTTATCACCATTCACCTGTTGCAACCACTCGACATTGCATTCTTTGTGCCAACGAAACATATGTGGCAAAATATTCTTGAAGAATGAAGGGAGAGCGGAGGAAATGGTCAATGCTGCTCTGTGGGTCCAGGTGGGTCAAAGTATATCTTCCAAGGCATTTTTTTTTTTTTTTTTAAGTCTATTCAATCTAAGACAGCACAACAAGCTCTTGCTTGTCAGTGGAAAAAGGCAAAAACTGACGTTGATGCATACCATCAGTTTTCTGTGCAGACCCTTCAAATTAATCTTCAACAACATCAAAATTCACATCATCCAAAGATGTTCATGCTAAAGGTTTGTTGCAAGGGCTGTATGTGCTCATGAATTATAATTATTTACCCGGAAAGATCACAGAAAAGGTATATTTTGTCTCTGCCTTGGAAAAGTGCGGAAGCGAGTGGAAGTGACCCAAAAGATAGGATGTACTGAAATATGTCACTGACAAAGTGGTACAAATAATCACTCCCCCTGAGCAAGAGTGTAATTGAAATATATTTATTGTAAAAGAACTGGGATTGTACTACAGCTAAGAATAGCATGTAAATTATTATTACTATTTTAAGATTTTTTTTTAAATCACCACAGTTATCAGATGTTGCTTATAGTTTTGCCTATTTAATTCACTATTTGAAGACTAAAAGAATTTTTTTGTTAAATGTGCTTAAAATATACAAAATGTGAAACCAAATAAAATGATGATAATCTAACTTTGGTAACAATCATTTTTCAATTGATTGTAATTAAAAACTTGTCTGAGTTTCCATATTTCATGGGGTAATATTGGTACAAGAAAAGAGGGAAATCTCAGTATGAAAAATAGTCATAAGGTAGCTTATAATACAGTACCTGGGTGACCGATCTTCATTCGGCATGTTTTCATTTCTGTTCAGTATGCAAAATTTCATCAAAATTCTTAGAGAAGTTTGTGAGAAATTAATTTTATGTATTTACAAGAGTTGCTCATATAATAGTATTAGATTGGACAGATTAAATATAAAGACAGTATAAAAACCTAATCTGAAGGTTAGTTGGATCCTTTAGGAGGCATATTAAGCCATTGTATCAGAGGTAGGATGGCTAGTTCCTTCCCTCTGGGACCTACAATTTAACGTAGATTCCGAACCACAGAACGCCCCAACTAGTTCATATGGTCAAATACAAATCTTAAAAATTTTTGCCCCCACCGGGATTTGAACACGGGATCGTAGCCAGAATTTTCCCCCCACTAATTACATTTGAGCTGTCAGACTGCTCCATATTTATTATACATGTAATATATTTCTTTCCTACTTACATAAAATGTTATACAATTAAACTGGTAGTTTTTAATGATAACCGGTTTTTGTGCAAAGTATGGCTACTAGAAAAAACTGTTAAATCGGGTTGAAAATACAGCTAGCTGCTTCCTTTGAACTTTAAGGAAAAGTGT
This sequence comes from Vandiemenella viatica, assembly GCA_031002005.1. NCBI lineage: Eukaryota > Metazoa > Arthropoda > Insecta > Orthoptera > Morabidae > Vandiemenella > Vandiemenella viatica. The sequence continues at coordinate 257,343,553 of JARYHS010013630.1, read as the reverse complement.
ACATGAAAGCAGTAAAATATGTAACAAAGTTGCAATTAGCGTCAAAACATACGATTATGCACATTACTGCCTATGCATTAATAGTCATCTTGAGCCGTCTGATGTTTATATAGTCAGAATTTAGTGTGGCAGCTGTTTTCTTTATTCAGAATCCACTAAGCATCATGGAATGTTAGTACTCATTCTGATCCAGGTTGCTATTCAACCTAAACACAACAAGATTAGGCACATTGCTGACTTAGCGGCAATAGACGTCTCGAGCTACCTGTGATGTTATTATAGATAGAATTTGGTACTGCAGACATCTTATTCACTCGATAGCAATGATACACCATGGAATATTAGTCTACATGCAGGTCCAGGCTCCATTTAAACCTAAACACACCCTCCCCTAATACAGCTCCTTGAAAATCAGCACATTCATGGTAAAGATGGCTGCTACTATGTAAGCATCTTAGAATTTTAGTAAATTCTAGCCTCTCACCTCTAGGCATCAGGGGTAAAGCTTATTCTGTAGTAAAAGACAGTTTTCAGTTCATGTACAGGTTATGGGAGTAAAGCTTTATGTAGCATGAGGACACAGTAACCAAACACACTAAATAAAACCCTTTAGGGATAATAAAAGTATTAAAAATTAAATAAATGCTCTAAATAAACCTTTGATAACAAAAGGAAAACATCAGTTTGGGAGGAAATAGATTAAATCCCCCAAGTTCAGTTTCAAATAATAGATTTTGATATAGGTTAACTTTGTAGTTTCTAAACCAATTTGAATGCAGTAAAGACTTTCAGTAGTTGCTAAACGCCGAATATAAACTCTGTATAAAAATAAATAAACTTTAAAACAACTGAAAATTAAATAATCATCAGTAATCTAACTTTGTAATTATGAACTTCTAACTGGGGAGCATTTTGTCATTTTAAACCTATTTAGGAGCAAGAAAGCAACTCAATACTTAATAATCCAACTATACTAATTTTCTGTAATGATATTAACACCTTTTACTAACCTTAAATATGATAATCCAAAATAATCCAGTTTAGTACACAAGAAATTTCTAATATTTGGCATTTCACTGTTTTCACACACTTTCGAACAAAATAAAGTAATTGTAGGGAAGTAATCATGCAATTAAAATATAAATTCACTAAAATTTCGTAGTTTCTGAACGTTCAAATAACTTAAATCAATTTTTATACTTCGTCAGATACTCTGCACTTTTAATAATTTTTTATCTCAAAATCCTAGAGAACATTCGAAATAAAAAGTAGATTTCTGGAAAGAACTAAAAATCTAATATCACATAGGGCCTATAATAATTTCAAGTAATTCCAAGTAATAGAACCGATCTTATAGAGATCTTGAAATTTATTTTTCATCACGACCATGAGGTCAATTTAGAAATATTTTCCAGCCGATCTAAAGTAGATACAGAGATGAGATAACTTTCAGAATACGTAGTTTAATTCAGTGAATCCCGTAGTAATTTCATATTTGCGATAAAATTAATAGAAATAAAGTTATAAAATTAAAACTGAAATCACACTTTGGTTACGTCGTAGTTAAACTTTCCCTGCACCAATCTTAATAAAAATTACACCAATAAACTCAGGAATTTTAGTAGAAAACGGTGATAATAAAATAATTTGCATAAATAGTGGCATTAATAAAATGACGAAATGTAGAAGTTTCGAGAACAAAAGTAAATCCCCAGAGTAGAGAAATAGTTCACTCCTACCCTTACAACTTTTAAACCAGTTGCTTAAAATTATTCACTAAATATCCATTATTTCACAATTAAATATGTAGAAACACTGCAACACCTAAAGCTTTGGATAACCATTTAGTTACTGAGATATTTCTGGCCTAAATCGTAGAAGTGTTAGCAGAAAGTTGTGTTTTGGCTCTGACGTCAGCGAAGGTATAAATCACAGGACGCGGTGGTGACGGGGTCTTTTCCGGGTTTGAAGTCGTGCTAATAAGATGTTATAAGTGTGTGCGTTGGTAGGTTGGCAACTCCGACTTAAGTTGGTAGCTCAGGTCTTCAGTTGGCATTACCGAGTTCGGCCATCATGGAACAATGACGGGGCGTGGCATTGTTTACTTAACATGAACTTTTAATTTTCAACTGGGGTTTGGTCGGTCTCTACTTCTCTCCATAATCTGTGATTTTTGGAACGATTGTTCGATTGCCTAAGCAACTTAAGAATGCTGTTTGAACTTTGAATTTCATTCTAAATAAACTCTGAGAATTTTGGAAAAGTGAACTGTTTTATTTCTGTAGCTGCTGTAATACCTTTTCAATATTTGGGGTCTTAAAATATTGTGGCGACCTGTAGCGTTCTAGTTGTATCCTGGCAACATGGTCAAATTAAATTAAAGTATTCAACAAGTTTTCATCGGACTTGGAGGTGTGATCAAGAGAGTAAGTTAAGGCACATAGGCGATACTCTACCCCGGTATCGGTCTTTGTCCTTACAACTAACTGGCTAATACGGCACATAACAAGACGATTTGCATTCTATTACTCTTGTCTTACCTGTTTTGTCGACCTCGCATAAACTTTTTCTTGAATACTAATGCCTAAGGAGTGTGTTAATCACATTTTCATTCCGAAATAACAATTTTTTACTTGCCGTACTTTGGACAGCACCCTGATAACCCCTTTTTGTAATTCAATAATATTGATGTTTGTGTTAAGTAAACGATGAATATATTATGACTGCTAATATTATTTTCACAGAAGTTCTGTAGAGTAAAGAATCACTTCTGACAAAGCCAATTTTTACATATCTTCTTTTTAAATGTTTTACATGGATCAGTTAGCTAGTCGAAGCTAACGGTTGTTTACAACAACCAAAGATAAAACAGTAGACACAACATGGCGCTAAAAACAAAATTTTAAGTTTGAATAAAATTGCATTTGGCAAAGCCAGTAACTATGTTTCAAATATCTACTTTTTAAATGTTTTAAGTTAAACTGGTAGTATTTAATGACATTTTACAATTCAGTAATATTGATGTTTGAAATACGGTCAATATTGTTTTCAAGGAAGTTTTGTAAAGTATCACTTCCGACAAAGCCAAATTTTAAAAATTTCCTTTTTAAATATTTTTCAATTGAACATGTAGTGCTAGGATTCCTCCGAAGAAATGCATGCATGAAATGTATGCAAGAAATGCTCGTTTAAATATTCAAGTTCCTTGAAACCAAAGAGAGAATATCAGTAGGCCTCCTGGTAGCTGAATCGTCTACGAGATGCCTTTAGAGCTGTTTTTGAGATACCAATACAATACAATACAATACATTCATTTTCCATTGATCCTAATATAACAGACTGGCTCTGTGGGATGTGGAAAGTTGTCAATTTACAGATAAACAGTTGCATAACAAAATAATAAGTACACCACTAGATGTACAGTCATAGTATACATGGTACATTAAACACTTCACTTACAAAATAATACATACACCAGAAGATGTACAGTCATAGCATATGTATATGGTACATTAAAAAAAATCCATAACAAAATAATACATACACCACAAGATGTACAGTCATAACATATATGGTACCATAAACAATTACATAACAAACTAAATACATACACTAGGAGATGTACAGTCATAGCATACATGGTAAATTAATTATGTGAACTATATTTACACAAGATACTGGCAGTTATTTTTTTAGATACCTTAGAAATAAATTCTTCGACAGAGTAGGAGTTGTCAATTAAAAATTATTTCAATTTTTTCCTGAATTTATTCTTATCATCTACTAGACATTTAATATGTGTTGGGAGCATATTGAAGATCTGTATCCCTGAATATCGGACCCCTTTTTGAACAAATGACAATGACTTGTAAGTCTTGTGAAGATCATTTTTACTTCTAGTGCCATAATTGTGTATTTTACTATTTGTTTCAAACAAAGTATAATTTGTGACTACAAAGGACAATGTGTGTATATATACTCGTATGCTAATGTTAAAATCCCTAACTTCTTGAACAGCTCTCTACATTAAATTCTATTGCTAACCCCACATATAATTCTTATTACATGCTTTTGGGCTCTGAACACTTTGTCTCTATGGGTAGAATTGCCCCAGAATATTATTCCATATGACAATGAGTGAAAATAAGCAAAATAAACAAGCTGCCTCACACGGAGATCACCTAAAGCTGAAATTGTACGAATTGCAAACGTGGCTGCTCGCAATTGCTTTAGTAAGTCAGAAACATGTACTTTCCAATTTAAATTATGATCAATATACAACCCTAGAAATTGCACACTCTCTACCTCTTGAATGGACTGGCCTGCAAATTTTATGTCTATATCAGATGTTAATCTGTGTGATGTACTGAATTACATATACTGAGTTTTATCAAAATTTAAAGACAAGCCATTAGCTGTAAATCATTTATTAATCAGTTCAAAGATATAATTTGAAATATATTCTGTAGATAAATCTGGAGTGTTTTTAATTCCTATGTTTGTGTCATCTGCAAATTGGACAAATTTTGAGTTTTTAGATGAAACACAGGGTAGATCATTTATATATATTAAAAACAATAGTGGCCCCAATATAGAACCCTGAGGTACTCCACTTCTGATTAATTTCCACTCAGAAAACAGTGGACCTTTTAAGGCAGCCTTAAAATTCTCCATTGACACTTTTTCTATTTAGAAGGTAAGAACTAAGCCATTTATTAACAATGCCATCTATACCATAATACTTAACTTCCTGTATCAGAATTTTATGATCTACACAGTCAAATGCTTTAGATAAGTCACAAAAAATTCCCACAGGAATTAATTTATCATTTATTCCTTCTAAAATATTGTCAGTGAATGCAAATATAGCTTGTTCTGTTGAATGACCCTTTTGAAAACGAAATTGTGATTTAGTTAGAATATTATTAGTTTTTAGATGTTCATAAACTCTATTGTTCATTGCTTTCTCAAAAACTTTGGAGAAGGCTGTTAGTAAGGAAATTGGTCGGTAATTAGATACGGCTGCCTTATCTCCCTTTTTATAGAGTGGTTTAACTACAGCATACTTAAGCTTTCTGGATAAGTATCCTCAAGTAAAGATATATTAAATAGATAACTTAGTATATTACTTTATTCTGTGGAGCACAATTTAATTAATCTGCTGGAAATCCCATCATAACCACTTGAGTATTTGCTCTTAAGGGATTTGATAATTTTTCTTATTTCTTCTGGAGTAGCTAATTTTATAGACAGTTAAATTTTTCTTGGAAGCCTTTTTTGACAAAATCCATACTGTGTGTCACTGAGCTATTAGCAGTCAACTTATCAGCAACAGATAAAAAATGTTTATTAAAATTATCAGCAATTGAAAAATTAGATTCTACTGACTTTTCTTTGACAAAAATATCATTACTTGTTTGATTACTCTTTCCTGTTTCCTTATTTACAATGTCCCCTATTGTCTTAATTTTATTTTCAGAATCATGAATTTTATGTTTGTAGTACTCACTTTTTGATTCTTTAATAACCTTTTTCAGTATTTTGCAGTACTGTTTGTAATGTGTTTTAACATTAGCATTCTCACTGTTCCTAGAGGCAATATACAACTTCCTTTTATTAATGCATGATGTTCTAATGCCAATAGTTATCCAAGGCTTTTGTCCTTTTTGAAAAGCACGACACTTTTTCAAGGGGAAGCAACTTTCAAAGAAATTTAATACAATGTTACTAAAAACGTTGTATTTTTCATCCTTCAGCACTGTAAACCTGTTCCCAGTTTGTGGTATTTAGGCACTTTCTAAAACAAGTAACTGACTCATCATTTATTACACGCTGAATTTTAAAGACATTACTCTTAGTGCTAGTTCCTATTGAAGTGTTGATGGTCAATAACTGGGCATCGTGATCCAAAAGTCCATTGATGGATGGCTTGATGGTATAACTGAATTTTGAGGTGTCTAGGAAACATTGCCTATAGCTGAGTGACTATTATTCATTATTCTAGTTGGGAAATTAACTACCTGAGTTAAAGTGAATGAATTGACTAATGATTCTAACATGACTTTACAGGGTAAGTTACTTAGAAAATCTACATTAAAATCACCACATACGACTATGTTGACTTCTTTTCTGCTTAAAATGTTAATAAGAGTTCAAACTGGTTCATAAAAATACAAAAGTTTCCCGATGGTGCTCTGTATACTATTACTATTATGAAAATTTCATTATTGAAACTTAGCTGTGTAGCACAAGCTTCAAAATGTTGGTCTACACAATATTTGCTAATACTTATATCCTCAAAACCATAACCATTTCTAACATAAGTGACAACTCCTCCTTTCTCCAAGTTTGTTCTACAATAATGAGAAGCTAAATTAGTCAGTTACATTTGACATACCTATTCCTGAAGTTATATGGTGTTCAGACAAGCATAAAACATCAATTCTATTGATATCATTTAATTCATTTATGTGGACTAGCAATTCATCCACTTTATTTGTTAACCCTCTGATATTCTGATGTAATAAATTAATCCCTACACAATTTTTAATTTTGATATCTGAAAACTCATTATTATTTAAACTATTTTCTTTTAAAACTCGCTGCCTAATACATGATCCTAATCTAAAAAAGGAGCTGCCCTAACACCATTAACAACAGGAGTCTTTTCATGTGAATTTGTGGCCCCAATTAATTGTTTTGCTATGAGATCTGAAAGAACACCCTTCCCTCTACTATTGAGGTATAGGCCATGCCTAGTATAACCCCACCTATCAATAGCATCTACAGGTACCAAGCCCATGCCAGAGCCAATATCAGACATAAGATACCATTCCAATTCCAGATTCACTCGCCTCACAGCAGAGTTCATCTGTGGCCGATCATAGCGTCTCAAGACTGACATCACACTGACTCGAGTGTGGCACGTTGCTTCTGCTATTTTCTCCAGGTCATCTCTGATACTATACCTATCATTCCTGCCCAAACTATTTCCCACTCCTCCCACTATCACTACATGATCCTCATCTGTGAAATCCTTACACAAAGAACCTATATCTTCTACTACCTGACCAAGACTAGCACTAGGTTTGAAGAAACTCATGACCTGGAAACCTGATCCTAATTTTTCCTGTACGAATGGCCCAACACCTTGTCCATGGCTACTACCTAGCAGCAAGACTTTCTTTTTCCCTAATCCCTGCCTACCAGACTTAACTACACAGCTTTTCCTACAAGTCTGCTGCTTTTTATCTACACCTACAACTACAGAAGGCTCATCCCTGTCTAAGTCTGGCAACAGGGCAAACCTATTTTGCACCCCAACAACAAAAGAATCAGAAGCCCTTCTTGTTCTAATTGCCCTTTTCCCTGTCACCAGTTCCCAACCATCTCTGTTTCCCTCTCTGTGCAGCCTATCCAACTCCTTTCAGCGTCTATCAGTTCAGCCTCAAGGGCACTAATCCTTACCTCCTGCTCCAATATCTTCCTACTTTTGAAACAATCTTTATAGAACCATTGGAGAGCCTCCTCAATTTCCCCAACTTTGACGCCACTACAAATCGGTCCCCAATGAAACCATTTCTCATACCCTTCGCAAAAAATTCCAACCCTCAAAAATCTACGGCAATGTCCACACTTTTCACTCATGATTACAAGACACTAATAACAACAAAGTACACAATGCTAGAGAGAAAATTTGTTGAATTTAAGCTTAAAAAAACAAAAACTGCTAAATTAATTCACAAGTAAGCTTTATCTAAATATATTTACACTCTATAACAAAAATCTGAACTTAAGCCTAGCATTCAAATTTGTAAACAAACACAGAAAATAAACACGGAACAGACCAAAGCACTAAATTACAAATAAAGTTTTTTATGCACGAATAAAAATACTCACTAACGCTCACAGTAGTAAAATGTATTAGAATTAAGAGATTCAAATTACTATTACAATAAAAACTAACTAACTACATTTATTTATAATTTAAATACACGCGTTCGTGCGTTACGTGTTTCTGCGGTATTCCAGAGATTATAGATTAATAGCAAAAATTGTTCGTATTTTGTAAAATTGGATTTTTGGAGGTATGACAACTATTATATAAACTTAAAAAGCAAAATATTATCTAAATATGAAATTTCATTCAAATCGTTAGAACCATCTCCACAAGAATTGCTTGTTTAAAAATATAAGCTTTATTAAAGCAGGAGGACAGATATAACTAAACAATTCACTGCCTTTTCCTAAATTTACACCAGATTTCTCAGTTTTAATAAATATGAAAAAGTATCAAAACAGCCCTAGTTTATGGTGTTGTTATTGTTATTAAATTTATTTATTTTATGCAGTTAGACCTATAATGATCTTGCAAAAACTTGGTAATTTTCTGTCTGAGTTTCTTTTCCCATTCCAGTATTCTCACATCCATTTACTGAAGGAAAGTTTTCTCTCTTCTGTCCAAGTTGTTCCAGTCTTCTTGGCTTTTGTTACTAGCATGACTACCAAGTTGTGTATTTTTTGTCTGAAGATTTTGTGGTCAAAGATTTCTGATCTCTTGATATTTGCTTTTTCCAGGTCTTGTCTTACTTGATCAAACCAGCTTTTAGGCATTTTTAGTGATTGCAGAGGTCGAATATTTGCTTGGTTAATCTGTGATCTGGCACCCTGTAGATGTGACCATAGAATTTTAGGCTGCATTTTCTGATGTCATTGGCTATGTTTGAGTGGGACACTACTGTTTTGTTTGACTTTAGGCTGTAGCCTTCTTCAGTTTTGGTTGGTCCAATAATTTTCCTGATAATTCTTCGTTCTTCTTTCTGGATGTTTTCGATGTCCCTCTTGGAGTTTAGTGAGTGTGTTTCTGTGGCATAGGGAGTGTTGTGTTTAATAACTGTATTGTAATTCCTAATTTTTGATTGGATTCCTATATTCTTTTTGTTGTAAATGTTGATCTGTCTGAAAACTTTTTTTCATCTTGTTGAGTCTGTTTTGCTGTGCCTTCTTTTTGAGTCTTGTTGGACTGATAATTTCACCTAAGTATTTAAACTCGGTGACTGTTGATTTTCCCATATTTTGTGTTGAGTGTTTGTGTGCCCCCCCCCAAAAAAAAAAATTCTCAAAGGAGATTTTTAGTCCAACTTTTTCTGCTAATTGCTTGAGGGATTCTATTTGTTTGATTGGCTTGTTGTTCACTTTTTCACAGAATAGCCATTTCATCCGTGAAGACCAAGCATGAGGTATTTATCTGATTTCTGCCCAGTTTTACTGCGGTGTTCGTTTTTTTCCCATTCTGTAATAATGACTTTGTCCACAGATATATTAAATAAGATAGGTGAGAGACCAATTGTTGTTATCACCATCATTATTTTAAATGGGTGTAATCTAATGATCTTGCTTGTTGCTTTCCTCAAGTCTGAAATTTGAGCTGCAATTTTTAATTAGTTTGTAAGTGGCATAATGCTGCATAAAAGGGTTACTGCAAAGAGTTTGTCAACAAGTACAGAAGGATCTTGCCAGGATGTATAGTCACATTGGTTAACTTGTAAAGAAGAATGCCAAAACAAGGTTAAAACAGTAATCAAGTATACAGTTATTGAAAGTAAAAATTTTGTATATGTATGCAGGGGAATAATTTCTGACAAAATTTAAACATCTAGTAATTTCGTTGGATAGTAAGATCAGTATTGGGGGGAACTTTGAAATGCTAATAGGGAAGAATTTCCATATTCCTGTATCTACTAGAGTGCATTGGGGTCATGTACCAGAGAAGCAGTGAAGCTGGGCTACAAATCTTGGTCAAGCTGTAAGGAGCTTGTTTACTACCTGGGTAGTAGTATGCCTTCCCCTTAACTTGGTATTTGCTTCTTGAAAAAGTTCTGCCAAAATTAAAACTGTTCAAAAGTACTAAACCATGAAAAATACCTTTAATAAATCAACTGTAAAGTAACTATGGTCACCACTTTCCACAATTAACCTCAGGAAAGAAAAGGTTAGGTTGTAACTATGAAAAGAAAAACACTGTTCAATTTTAACACATCACTATATTCTTCAAAATTAAGGTTCCAAATTACAGTTGAAAAGGGCAATCGGCCATACATCACCAAAAGATTGCTGGTTGTGAAGTGAGACAGACAACCGGAGCCCCCTAAATGATTTTCTAAATTCACATTACTGTTATTGGAGGTGACACATCCGACACTCAAAAACTCTGCCCGAGCACGACTCACGGAACTATTTGCAATGTGGAACTGGCATGCTCCACTCCACGGAGCTCGACACTGTTACGCATCTTAACACTTCGCCCATTCTTGACCGACTGAAGGCCTCGTGACCCCCCCCACATCCTATATAGCCTTCCAGGATCACGTGAGAGACAGAAAATAGTTCAGAAAAAATTTGTAATGTAGAGCTCCCAGAATTTTACAATAGTTAGAGGACTTCCTAATGATTGGTTTCCTTTATCATAACATTTACTGTAAATTTACCCAACTAGTCGTAAAAAATTAAAACATGTTTCCGCGTATTGATACTGTTTTTTCAGGTTTGATGTCAACTTCCATTGTCCAAACCTTGGTGCAAGAATTCTTTATTTTGGGTTTTTAAATATATATAATTTTATTCTACGGTTTCTCAGCTTTTCAATGGTGTCCCGATCTCTTCTTTAGCTGCTCTGGTTAGCTGGTAATTAATTTTCTGAAATACCAGTTTCCTCTTGGCTCCATGCCATTTATAATTTTCAGTTTCCAAGGTGTTTTCATCGAATTATTATGAAAGTAAAGCCCATCTCGAAAAATGGCTTTCAGCATATTTTTCTGTGGTTTCTATTATATGTTTCAAAAGTATTTTTATCTTTTATATTAGGATAAAACCACGAAAACGCCACCAGTTGCTTAAAAGTTTTTATTCTTTAAAACTTTACTGCAGTTTCGACAAATACATGTTTGTCTTCTTCAGAAGTACACGTTAAAATTGCATAGGCGGAAGCATTATCACTAATCAGTCCTTTCGTGCGAAGTTGCACATCGTCACGGTTCTTCCTTCCGTCTACCGGACAACATCTGTACGAGGCGGGCGACTTCCGCCAACTGACCAGTTTTTATCTACTGACTATATTTTCTTTGTCTATGATAATTAATGTAAGCAGGCAGCATATCAATTTAGATGCATTTAATTTAGAAAATCTTCTTGGGGTTAATTGACTGCACAGAAATGCTTGAAATTTCAGCATGATGTATAGGAAGAAATTGTTTTTATTATATCGTGGGCTGGTATCAGAAACTGCTTTAATTGTGTTATCAGTGTCTGAAAATACCAGTTTGTGGGACTGGGTCTAAAACTTGTTTTTTCTTGTCTTAATTTGCCTGAAACTATTGATCATGTGTTATTTATTTCAAAATTTAGTTTCTCATGGTTGATTATTATTATAACCACTTTTTTACTGTTTCAAAAAGTGTTGTTGAATAGTAATATTGTTTAATGCAATGGTTAGTGCATTTTAAGTTGGATTATTCTCTATTGCAGAGATTTAGGTGAGTTTGAAGACTCCTTTTTATTCTTTATGGTTTATTTACGACCTGTATTTTGTGTTTAGTTGGTTTTAAAACTTTAAATCGTCACGTATATGGCTGTATGCTGTGGTATCAGCTCCTCTATTACTGCCTTTCTCCATTTCCCATAACGAAAGATTAGAATTTAACGAATTCTAAGGTAGCTTCCAAAGTCCTAGAAAATGTGGGTATCAGATGTAGAATTTGGAGGAGATTCAAAAGATTTGGATTCGTTTATGGTAATTGCTGTTTAAAACAATTGGTAACTGGTATGAAAAGGAGCCAAGTTGGAAGTCATTGGGAAAATAGGAGGCATATCATGATTGAGCAAATATATATGTTGAAATTGTGGTTTGGATCATTGTAATAAATTAGTACTTGGTTTCAGGCAAAAAGGAATAATAAATTTTCATTTAAGGTAAGGAGGTTGGTAAGTGGAATAAGTTTCCAAGACAAGTTCTAGACAATATAATTCAAATTGTGAAAGAATTTAAAGTAAAAATGCAGATAAAGGATAAAGAGGTTAGCACAGGATAGGAAGGGATGGAGGATTGCATCAACCAGCCGAAAGACTGACGTCAGAAAAAAATGATAAATAGAGAAGTTGTCATATTCTTAATGATTTTTTAATAAAAATTAAAGAATTATATGAAATGTGTATAATTGTCAGGGATAAGAAGAACCAAACCAAAAAGTTTTTGAATTTGTATTTACTGCTTTCAATTTGAAGACTGTATGCTTCTTATATCTAACATTGGTTGATAGCAGAAGATACTCCAGTAATCATGAATATAACCTCTGATGAAAGCCACAGCACACTGGCAGAAATGTTAGGTTTAAATAAATCACCACGACTCTACCCAGAAAACCAAGATAATCTGTATATATAAAGATGAATGTTTGTTTGTTTGTTTGTTTGTCTGTTTGTTTGTTTGTTGGTTTGTTTGTTCTTCATACAAATCCACAGTTTTTATCCGTTCTCGATGAAACTTTGCACACATATCCTTTGAAACAAGGAGAAAAATACTGTCTACATTTGGTTGAAAAATTGTCTGTATAAATAACACATTTGTCTCATAACTTCGAAATATGGCGGTAGACAGACACTTTGGATGTTGACGACTCCGTACCGAGTTTCTGCGTAGTGGCCTGGCAGCTGAGTGGATAAAGCGCTGGCTTACGAACGTCATGGTCTCCGGTTCGAATCTCCGTCGGGGATAAGGTTTTTAAAAATTGTTTTTCATCGTAAGAGTCAGGCCTGGGCCGTAGGTTATTCGGATTGAATGTTAAACCGTAGATATTAGAAAGTTAGGGGTGCAATGCGAGGCAAATCGTAGGTATTCTTGCAATGTTGTAGGTGTATACTCTTTTACGTTATAATGATCCCTCAGGTTTTGTTCGCAGTCAGTGTGTAAGTGTGAACCACAGTAATCTTTATATATAAAGATGAATGTATGTTTGTTTGGTTTTTTTCTTTTGTTGGTTTGCTTGGTCTTCATACAAATCCACAGATTTTATCCGTTCTCGATGAAACTTTGCACACTTATCCTTTGAAACAAGGAGAAAAATACTGTCTACATTTGGTTGAAAAATTATCTGTATAAATAACACATTTGTCTCATAACTTCGAAGTACGGCGGTAGACAGACATTTTGGATGTGGACGACTGCGTAGCGAGGTTCCGCGTAGTGGCCTGTCAGCTAAGTGGCTAAAGCGCTGGCGTTCGAACGTCGTGGTCTCCGGTTCGAATCTCCGTCGGGGATAAGATTTTTAAAAATTGGTTTTTTTATCGTAAGAGTCAGGCCCGGCCGTAGGTTATTCGGATTGAATGTTAAACCGTAGATATTAGAAAGTTAGGGGTGCAATGCGAGGCAAATCGTAGGTATTCTTGCAATGTTGTAGGTGTATACTCTTTTACGTTATAATGATCCCTCAGGTGTTGTTCACAGTCAGTGTGTGAGTGTGAACCACAGTAATATTATTATAAATACGGAAGTAAGTCTCTGTCTTTTTGTTACGTTTTGACGACTAAATGGCTATATCGTTGTGATGTAATTTTATAAGGAAATGTGTATGAAGGGCACAGGATATTTTTTCCAGTATGATTAACAGTTGTAGTCACGAAATTTTGAGATCTTATCGAATAGTGACAGAAATATGTTGGAAATTAATTCTCTTCAAGAGGCAGGTTCGACGGTAGAATGATATAGCGATAGCTTTCCTGTCATATTATGCCGACTTGATGTTGTTTGGGACTAATCCGTCGTTACCAACAACTTACTATATTTAATTCTGGCAAAAAAATTCTTAATCCACGCGTACGAAGTCGCGGGTACGAGGCTAGTATATAAATATAACCTTTTGTGGCCACTTATTATTCTGCATGGTTTCTAGTGAGTAGAATGAACAATTTGTGACCATCAGATACATAGTGATGACAGTAGTAGGATAGAATTAAGAGTGTAACTATATATGAAAAAGTAAAATTTTACTCATTAGAATTACATAGTTTTATTAATATGTCAGATTGTTAATGAACAGTGAATCTTATTTCAAAGGTAAACTGAAGTCATTTTTCCAGATCAATATTTTTTCTGTAAAATTACCTTGCTGTGCTAAAACTGTAACAAGATTTTTTTTTTTTTTAGTGAACTTTTGATCAACCCACAAACTGGAAGAGTATGGAAAGAGGGAGATATACTTACTCGACCTAAACTAGCAGAGACCTTAACTGCCATTGCTGAGTATGGAGTTGAAATATTCTACAATGGAGATCTTGGAGAACAGTTTGTTAAAGATGTTAGAAATCTTGGTGGTATTCTCACAATGGAAGACCTTCGAGGATATGTGTAAGTAGGCAACTTTAAATGTGAAGTATTGACAGTGATAATTGGTTAAAATTGAAACATAGCTAACCATGTTTATTATAAAACACATTAATTTACATATGTGTTAATACAAATGTCGGAAATTAATTACTGAATATAGCTTCATAAAGGACAATCTCAGTGATGTAATGACTGATTTTTTTTAACCTTAACAAGCTGCTACAGTTTCTAGTTCATTGTAAATCTAATAAAATAGGGGAACGTGAGGCAAAGTGGGCAATCTAAGGTTTTATGATGTTATACAACTAATAGGCATCAAAATTGGTGGTTACATACTTCTACTATCTTGGCATACACTAGAATTTTCTAGCTAACTTTTGATTAAATTTAGTGTCTAAAATAATTAATTTTTAAATGAATAACCAAGTGGTCACTTTGCATGACATGTTAAGGCAAACTGGCCATTTAGATTCAAAATCAGAAACTGGTGATTAAAAACTAAATTTCTTAAACATTTTTTTTTTTTTTTTTTATCCAAAACTTTGAAATTATAACAGACAAAGGGTAAACTGACATTGACTACAATTTTTGCAAATGAAACAAAAGCCATTTTCTTCAACTACAGTGCAGAGTTTGTGAGACCAAAAACATCCATCATTCTTGTGATCTTAATGCTGATAAACTTTTGTTGCAGTACAATCAATGTTTCTTCTTGATCATCATTTCCTGCACTTCGTGTTTTTCCTTCTAGCATTGGTTTCCTTCTTATTTTTGTCTTCTTCTTTTGCAATTTATGGTATATTTTTGTATGGGCTTGATGAGACCTGTGCAGACTCTGTTTCTTATGCATTTTCCTTTTTTTACAACTGTTTTCCTACTGTTGTTACACAAGATACTTGAACAATGATTCAGGCTCACAGAAAAAGAAGTTTCTAGTTGTTGGAATACCACCCCAACATCAAATTTGTAATAAAATAACTTTATATTAAAAATACTGTATTTGATTTATATTATTACTAGCACCAAAGCCCATTGAAAATGTCAAGTTTAACGGAGTGTTATGGTAATTTATTTCCCTGCAGTTGCCTAACTAAATAGAATTGTTATAAAATAAAGCTCATTGTAATTTATTGTCCCTTGTGCTGTTGCAAAAATCTTCAGTTGTCAACTTATTCCAGGTTGCATTTCAGTCTAACCACAATTGCCGCTAATGTTTCTACTAGAAAACCAAAGCTTCAATCACACGTGAATTAATACAGTCCCTGTATCACATGTCAGTGTCATCATACATTGCGACATGAAGTTGATCCCAAATCTTCACAGGTTCTCATATCTTTCTTTCTTATTACCTGTGATGAAAATCGATATTTTAACTGCTGAGACAGCTTACATCGGCTGAAATAATGACCCCAGTAAAAAAAAAAGAGATGCTAAAAATAAATCTTGACAACTTACACTATTCCAAGTAATATTTAATTGTGGTTTCGGCCACATAGAATGCGATTAGTCTTGAACTTCTTTTGTTCAAACCATATGATGATTTCCATAAATAAAAAAACTGATAATTAATATGCCTATTTAAACTAAATACATACTTTCCTTTAATTGTTCTGACAATTTCTTAACAATTGCTTAACTAAATATAATTGTTATAAAATAAAACTCGATGTAATTGCTCGTGCCTTGTGCTGAAACAAAATGTTTCAATTTCCATCAGAGTCCAGGTTGCATTTTAACCTAACCACTACTCTAAACCTGTCACCAGAAATACAATACTACAGTCTCGCACATATTAATACATGTACTGTATTGCATTTTAGTGGAAATAATGAATTGCTATATAAATTTAGTCTCTAGCGTAACTATTGGGGCTCATAATGGAATTGTCCTTTTGGTCTGAAAATTGTTATACTTGTTCGATAGATCATATTGTTTAAAGTGTGTAGCGATTAGAGCTGTAAAATATATACATATCTTACAAACTTCACTCAAAAAGTGCCGTAATGCGAGCAACTGGGAGAAGCTATATAGTGAAGTATAATGATCTTGCACATGTTCTTTGAACAATGTTATTCAGGAATATGTTGCTATGACAGCCATCAAAAATATAAATATTGAACAAATTACACACACAAAAAAAAAAAAAACTGCAACAACTTTGAACCGTTAGCGAACGAAGGAATTTAGTTTTTATAGTTGGAATGCAACCTGTACCAAAATGGTGTTTGGTTTTTGTTGTTAAAGCATAATTCACTAGACATTTGGGTATATTAAATAATGTGGTGATTATAAAATAACTTGTTGTAAGAAGTGAATTATTATCACTAGATATGACACAGGAATATATTCATATCCTGCCAAGAAATGTTGCCAGCATTTTTACAGTTGTTGCTGTAGAGTGCAGATGCTATCTTTGACATGACAATATGAAGTGAAATGGCAGTTTTCTGTTGTGTTAATTCATAATTTTCATGTTGCTTCACGTCTAACATAAGTTTCATTTTGCTTTCATGTACACTTTTTCTTAAAAGGTATGGCCACAGGAATGTATGTGGTAAATTTCAAACAAATAGCATAATTCTTTCATACCTCAATCTGATTTTAACATGGCCAGTAATATCACCCAATGAACGTGTGCAACAGTTTTCAGACCAAAACGACACTTCCTTGATGAGTCCCAGTGATTACACAACAAGCTAAATTTGATCAAAGACCTTCAACAAAAATAAAAGGTATAAAACCAAAAGTATCCAACATGATTCAGACCTATATTACAACATTCGAATAGCTGACATAGTTGCACATTGCGGAAATGATAGCCTCAGTAATATTACTCAGTGAATGCAAAGAAGATTAAAATAAATCTGATAAAATTACATTATACCACATAATATTTATTTTAATTGTAGTGTAGTCTGCACAATTTGATATCGGTGTGCAATTATTTCCATTCCAATGATTTAATAACAATAATAGGGCACAGTTTAATTTTTTTTAACTTAATTATTCATGCACTGCTGTAGTGTCAAATGCCAGTTGTAATTCTGACCCATGTTGAGTAACAATCTAATCAAAGCTTTCATTAACATTGATGTTCGAAAATTAAAACTTTTATCTTACTTATCTGTGGCCAAAGATTTTAACGAATACTTTAACATAAAATGAATATTACGTAAATATAAGCTTCTAATGACTGATATGTCAATTTAAATGCAATACATACTTTAACTTCAGTGTTATGTCAGTTAATTTATTGGTGGATGCTTAGAAATGTTATGAAATAAAGTTCATAACCAAGAAAAGTTGTGTAAAGCGTGATGGTGTGACGTCATAGATTGACGTCGTGCCATGGCAGATGACGTCAGACTTACACTTGCCTTTTATATTAATAGATTAATATTATACTCACTTCAGCTTCAAATGATTAATGAAGCTTCTATACAAAGTAGTGTATATCAGGAATGTTAATAATCTGAAGGGAAGAGAGTTGGTGCTGAGTGGGCAAAGTGGTCACCACCACCATCAGCAGCAGCAGGAGACACTTTGCCCCAATTAACTACACCACAGAAATGCAGCAAAACAATGTGATCACCAAATTGAGAGTTTGTAGCTAAAACACCACTTCTGGATAACAAGCAGTAATTCACCTGACTTCTTTGGAATAAATACAAATTTTAGCACTTAACAATTATCAGGATGATCAAAAATCACAAATTTTCTAGTAGCTATGTGAGGTGACATGCTAACTATATTGGTCTTCTCAAAGGAACTAAGAGCACAGAGTGGAATGAGGTTATGATTTTCCCATGCAATGGCACCATCTCTTAGCCCCAAAAACCCACCTGGCCAATTTGTCCACCATGGCCACTTTGCCCTGCTCTTTGCTACTAGTTTTTTTTGATATATTTATTGAAGTCTTCAGTTGTATTCAAAATGAAAATTTTGCAACTGCTGCTAACTAAATTAAAAATTTCTGACTTAGCCTAATTTTGTTTGCATATTTACTAACAAAATTTTTAATTTGTGTATGAAAACTCCTGTATTCATCAAAATTTATTGCATCAATCATTCTATCTGTAGAAGTGACTAAATTAACCCTAAGAGATGCACAAATATGGTGGATTAAAACACACATCATGGTTTTCAGATGCAGGAGCTGCGATAGGTGGGAAGCTTGATTTGTCTGTAGAAGTTACAATAGTACATATTAACTGAGCTAGGTTGGGAGTAATTTGAAGACAGGAGGTAGATTATTAAGATTCTTGAGTGTATTTAAAGACAGTGGGAGTGAGATGTAAATGAATTTTGGATATAGAATTGCATGTAAGCGAAAGAAGATGAATTAAATTGAATTTAAATTGAATTGCGATGAAGTCCATACTCCATTGGCAATTTCCCTAGATACCCATATTTTCCCAATTCTAGCAGTCACCTGCTCTTCCCCAACCCATTTTCTTTAAATTCTTTCCACCTTTTTAGTAAATTATTCACCACTTCTCTTGATAATTTATTCCAATCCCTGATACCCTTACCCACTAAAGACAATTTTACCACTCCATTATGTATCCCTACCATGTAGCTACTAAACTTACTCGGGAAATCTCTATTTAATTCTGTAATTTGTGCCTTTTTTATAACTGTACAGTTAGGGACAGAATTTGAGAGACCTCTTTCCTTTGGGTTATGCTTCATTCTGGACACAACTACCTCATGGGACAGTATAACTGGTAAGAGGTACACTAAATGAAAGATATAATAGAACTTCAATTCCCACCACTTTACCCAAGACTAAAAAAAATGTACCACACACAAGAAGGTCTCAGATGTGCAAGGCGACATTCAGAGTTCTATGATTCAAATAATTACAAATATACACTTTATTGTCATAATAGTAGCCAAAACAATGAAATATGTCAATTTTTGAGGAATTACACCACTCTGCTCATAACGTTGATAATCGTCTCAGCTTTCTTTATAAACAGCAGACACTTGCTAGCAAAACAAGTTCTAGGACGTATGCTAAAACGATTAGCTAACACAAATCTGCGAACTGGAGATCATCGCCTCAATGATTGACATCATTTAGCATTTAGGAAAAACAGTCATTAGAGATGAATAAAGTTGGGGTGCAAGGAAAGAGAAGGATTTTTGCTGGGGCCTTTTGAAGGAACCTTCTCGACTCTCACTGGGTGATTTCATACCAACATGCATTATGGAAATCTGGCTGGGTAAGTGGAAATTTAAACCTCCTGAATGCAAGGCTACAAGGTTATCGCTTACCCACCACCGGTCAATGGTTTGCCTGACAGAAGGAATGGGTATTTAAGTATTAAGTGTTGAGTGTGTCTTGTATTGTCTTTCACATCTATCAGCAAAAACCATTTGTAAATATGTTAATACAAAGATGATCAGCTAAAAACTCTATAGCTGGCTGTATGGCTATCAAGTTGTTGGCCATAAAAAAAAAATTAAAAAATGTTATTCAACTAAACTTTTTTCTCTCGCAAGAATATACAGTGTGTGATGTGTGAGTGTTCCGGAGGATGTGGCCTTGGATCCCGGTCTGGTCAACCAGAGTTCGGTTTCAATGGTTTCTCAAAATCCACTTCAGGCGGCTGGGGTGGTCGCTTCAAAAATGCCATGGTCAAATTTCTTCCCATCCTTAACACCCCCCCCCTCCCCTCCCGAGTACTATCCACCCTCTAACTATCTCAATTAGGCTTAAAGCCATAAGCAAAAAAGAAAAAAGATCCTAAGCTTAAAAAGTCACAAGATTACTGTCATTTACCAAGCTCAAACAGAATGGCTATTGATACTAGTCCAAATAATAATTTATTTTAGTCAATCCAAAACATGGTTTTATCGATGTAAAGAAAGATATTGTGGGAATGAAGGAATCCAGATGTGGTTATTGTAAAATCTGAACTTCCTAAATAATATGAGGTGGAAACTCAATATTGACAAACCAAATTTTGAATTTGTGTGTGAATATGAGCCAACCTATTACAATATCTACCTTTTAGAAAGTAAACCACATGCAGAGACGCTGATAAGATCATTATGCTGAAATCATTCAAATGCCTTAAGTATTTTTATTATTATTATTTAATTTTTTTATTTTTGCAGTTACTAGATCATAGAATGGAAAGTGTTGTAACACAACGCTTTATCCATAATTATGTATTCGTCATTCAAAAATTACAGAAAATTACACTTTTTGCATGTCGAATTCCAAATGCTCTTTAAAATGTTCTACCTCATACTTTTTGCATGGGAAAATTAATCCAAATTATGTATTAATCGTGCATTTTGTTTTCCTTTAAAAAATAATGTAAGCATACTTTATGGGGAATTGATTTGCTTTGATCTTTAGACCTAAATATTTTGGTCTGGATCCCACTAAAAGAATGTGTAAACATAATGAGCAGCTTTCCTCTACCTAATTTAACTGTGCTGCATTTATTCATGAACGTTGTATCAGACACAGCTCAATAGAGAAAAATCATTATGTGGAATAGAATATATATGTCACAAAACTTTGTTTTCTGCACTTAATACAAAAATAATGGGAAGTAACCTGGCCACAGTTGTTATTGAAGATGCAGAAAGTTTTGATCCACTACAGATATAACATCTTAATCACATCTAGTGGGATGTTCCTGGTGCCAACCACAAAGCACTCATTTATACAGGCACCTAGGAATTTTCTGTTAGTTTTTAGATGAATATAATTAACCTTTCACTTTAAAAAGAAAGTATCCATTTCCTTCTATATACACACACAAGAATTTATTTTAAGAGCATATGATATTTCCAAACTAACTAACTATCTATTTGACAAGAAATATTTTCTTCTGGCTCCTCGAGGGACCACCTCTGGACTAGGTGGAACCGATTAACGGTAGACCTGTCATGCTGGAACATGATGTGCCATTCTGGAAATTTCTGCGTGAATAGGCACATAAACTGTTCTAACATCTACAACATACCACAACTTGCAGCAGAAATCCATGTCCACACTGTAAAGAGTCAACTTCTGTGGCTGTGATAAATTTAACATCACAATACCCACAGATCCTGTTGTAAACAGCTTCTTATCACTGAATACGACATGTTTCCAGTAATTGACTCCTGGTTGCATTATAAGATGCAAAGGTTAAACATTACTGTTTCCCCCCCCCCCTTGTGGCTTTGACTTGTCAAGATCATTTGAGGTGGGGAAGGACTGGGGCAAGGAGTGGGAAGGAATTTTACCATGGCCTTTTGAAGGAAGCATCCTGACATTCACTTGAAGTGATTTGGGGAAATTAAGGAAAACTCAAATTTGGATGCCTGGTTGGAGATTTGAACCCACATCCTTCTGAATGTGAGGACATAGTGTTACCATTCACCCACAATGCTCAGTGTGAGTAGGTGAAAGCCACTCTTTGACTGCAGCACATCTGGTGTGCAAATCTTATTCCAGTAGGCACCTTAGTACTGTTTTAATGCTTATGTTAAGCTTTAAGCTACCTTTCAACTGCATGAAAAGGGGAGCTACAGAAAAATTGAATAATTTTCTGATCCTGGCCAGTAGTGGCCTGTGTGGGATTCATCAAATCTCTGTATCCACATTGCCATGGTATATTTGTGAACCCCCTTGTTAACAATTGAACTGTTTGAATGCAACTCTGTATGCAGAGCAATAATTGACCACTTACCACTTAAATGATTCGTTTATGCTGGCACAACAAATTACACTGTTGCATACTGAAGTTTGAATACAAGTGATGCAGGAAGACTTCTGGTGGCAACAATGTGTACTCCTTGTAAGAACCTTAGAATTTTTGAAAATTCTAGTTTTGCTTAGGCTGGACTTAGAAATTTCGAGAAGAGTAATTTTCAAATTTAAGGAATTTTCCTGTAATCTTGCTCACAGTGACAATTCGTCATAAAAATAATTTTAAAGTGTATTTATCATATCGAGAAACGTTTATTTTAAGAGATATTTTGGTTTGCTCAGGTTTTGAAACACGCGATCATAAAAGTAGAAATTCTAAGATTTGTAATATCTTTAAATCGAGTAAAGCGACAGCTGAAGTTTTATCACCAGCTGTAGTCAGCATGGTTCCCAATATTTTGGTAATAAAATTAAAGAATTCGGCAAAGTTTAATTTTAATTAAGAGAAAATAATGAACTTTTTAATTAAAAGGAATATTAATTTGAAATTTATATCAGTAGACAGCCCTAATTAAGGCGATTCTGAATATATCATGGTTTTGGTAAAAAATTTAAACATTTGTCTAGTAATTAAGTTTTTGAAAATAAATTGTTGCGTATTGTTGTTGACGCGTGTAAAAATCCAGAACATTTAGGGATTTTCCCCGATCGCATTAGAATGTCACTACGCGAAGGTTGAACAAGACATTTAAAACTAATCACTTAAAAATACTCACTAAATATCTGTTGATCTTCTATTAAATAGGTCTTAACACTGTCAGACTTTAATTGCTTTTTATCCTCTTGTTCATTTAATTTGCTTGGTCATATTTTGGCTAGGCCGCAGTAGAAAGTTGTTTTTCGGCTGTGACGTCATTGAACCTATATAAACCCATGCTTACATGTGACTGCGTCTTTGGTCTGTCTTTCGTTTGATTTCGTCTATCTTTTTCCTTGGAGTGTTATGTTTGGGTAGTCTACGCAAGTCTGGTGTAGGAGCGAGGAGGAAACTGTTGGATGTTCGCGCCATTGGGTCAGCCATGTTGGTACTTTGGTGTGATGGCCTGCGAGGATAACTGTTAACATGAACATATAAATCTACGAAAGGGGTCGCTCAGTGAAATTTCTCTCCACAATCTGCAATATTTTGGAAAAGTGTGTTCGGTTTGCCTACTCAACTATTAAATGCAAATTTTGGTAAATGTGATTTTGGAAATAAAACTTTGAATTTTCTGGAAGTGAACTTTTGTCATTTCATAGTTATCTTGAAACCTTTTCTAGATTTGTGGTTTAGTAACAGATCTAGTGGTGATCTTCAAGCATTTGAGTTGAGTTTCTGTCAGGCTACATGGTCAAATTCAAATTATTTTATGAACTTTCCACAGAACTTTGAATACACTTAAACTTTTAGTTGAGGCGCTAAGGTGATACTACAGCCCCGGTATCAGCCTTGGGTCTTACATCCTGTGTATTATGGCTCCAGAGTTGTTTGTCATTGACCCAAGAAAAATTTGCATCCTCCTTCATTAGTCTTGACTATGAAATAAATTTCATAACTATTCAATTTGTGCACAGGTAACTAATAGTTTGGGATATTTGCACAATCATAATGGCACTTTAATTATTTTATATTGGTGTGTGAATGATGTTAAATACTAGGTAATGTGAATTGACGCAGATTAAAGTAACAAGAATTGACTATTTACCAAAAACCCACCTAGCAACTCTGACTGTTTTTAATTTGTAGGAATTAAATACTTCAGATGTCAATGAAAAAGGTTAATGCACGAAACAACTGCCTTTCATCTAAGCATCACATATTTGTGAATACGATATTCTGAATGTAAAGAATCATATTTGTTCTATGTTTCAAGTTTAGCTTTAGCAGTTAGTTGTGCCCATTGATAATATTGAATAATTTCTCCTCTAAA
This sequence comes from Vandiemenella viatica, assembly GCA_031002005.1. Taxonomy (NCBI): domain Eukaryota; kingdom Metazoa; phylum Arthropoda; class Insecta; order Orthoptera; family Morabidae; genus Vandiemenella; species Vandiemenella viatica. Next base: position 257,319,546 of record JARYHS010013630.1, on the reverse strand, counting down.
AACCACACATACATTCTTCTGTTACTTGCCTCTGTTTTGTGCATAAGGCTTTCGCCTTGTTTACATAGAGGTCAATAGAGAGGAATGGATTGGGAAGAAAAACTGAAAGGAACAATCCCAACATTTGCTTAAGATGATGGCTTTACGCCTCATCTATGTAGAGTTCATTAGAGGTGGGAAAGACTAGGGCAAGGAATGGGAATGAATTTGTCCACGGAAGTCTGAAGGAACCAACAACCACATTCACCTTGAGTGACTTCAGAGATCCATGTAATACCAAAATCTAGATGGCCAGATGGGGTTTTGAACCCACACCCTTCAGAATGAGGTCAGAGCATTGCGGGGAAGGATGGGATTCACAAGTTGTAGTCAGCATCAGCAAGAATATCCTGAACATAAATTTAACAAATTAAATTATAGATATGATTTTTAATTAAGTAAAGAAAATAAAAATGTTTAATAAAAAAGATAAAAGAATAAAATTGGGTTCAGGAGATAGATAAAATCAAGTAGGTTAAAGTCAGATTACCAGTTTAAGAAAAAGTTTGAGATTTCAAGGAAAAAAATAAAATTTTCTTAGTTACATTATTAAATATTGTAAGTTTGCACGCTAAAAAAAGCCCTATATCATAAAATTGAAAGCAAATCCAGTAGAAGCATTCTAGAGGAATGATTAAGGCTTCATAATTAAGAGTAGGTTGTACTAAGCAATTTTTATAAATTACATCTCAAAATGTGAAGTGGTTAGTCAGATATTAAATTTTTAAGCTAAATAGTTGATGTCATGAGTTTCAAATTCCTTGCATAATGAGTCGGTCATTTTAGGATTGTCAAGTTTTCTGTTTTCATTGAGGGTTAATTGTGGCAGCCAAGGCAAGCAACAATGCCTCTGTAGTAGTCCAGTCTTTTAGTAGTTTTGTTGAGGTGAGACCACGGCAAGTGGTTTTGCGATGTAGACCGGAATGGAAGCACAAGTAGTGATGTCCGATCAGTGTTTCCATAGTAAAATACTTTCAGTATGCACTTGTAATGTTGTCATCCTAGTTTCGAGGGCCTAGGGTGAAAGTTTGCCTTTTGTGAATGCGCCTAATCTGTCTTCATTTGGATCTGATTGTTCGATTGCCTTAACCAAAAGATTATGAGGTACCATAAAAATGTATAATATTTGAATCAATTTATTTATTTCCATTTAAAATTGACCCAGCATCTAGAGGCTAAACTGGGGCCCTAATGTTCCCTTAAGACCATGTTTAAAAAACAAATTATGTTAACAGTACTATTAATGCAAATAATCCCATGAATGCGGTAGCAACTAAATCAGGAAAACATTACAGTTGAATATCTAATCCTAATAAATCAGCACTACAAAACTACACTAAAACAACACGAAAAAAAAAATGGAAAAAATACACACTTCTAATCCTACTCATTAAACTAGGTACTAAATAGTTCTTTGACTGTACAAATTGTGAATGAAATCTCATCCAGGTGGCTGGTTGAAGGGTGAGTGTGTGACGTGAGACCATAGCTCTCACTCCTGGTATCGACTATGGCAGAGACCCCAGCACTTCAGGAAGATGCCCTCCTGGCATACATGAAGTACTCCAGCAGTCTCAGAAGTGAGATTCCTCTGGAAAACTCAGAGGTGACTATGGCAGGTCATGATGGATGTCTACGTTGGTTTCCGCCCTCAGCTTTCTTCCTCTCCAGATATTTCTGCTTTTCAATTTGAGAGGCTATTTCCACACTTTCATTTAGAAAGTGCCATAGTCTCTCTAAACGTAGTATGTCAAAAATTCTGACCTTGTAGCTGTTGTTGCTGAGTGATCCTCATCTCTGCTGCTGTTCTGCATTCCCACACCACGTGCTCTGGTGTGCTTTCCTCACCACACTCGCAAAGTTACTGGTTGGTGTAAGTCCATGTTTGTTTAGGAAGCTTCTGTATGGTCCATGGCCGGTTATGTATTGGATTAGCCCTGGAGAAGGTTGTAAGAATTTCATGCTGATTTGTTCAGCTAGAGATGGAAACATGTCGTACGTTCTAAGACCTGTTTCGCTAGTGTCCCACTCATTTTGCCATTCCTCGATCAGTAAATTGCACAATTCCTTTTTTGTGCATACTTCTTTTCCAGCTATTTCCATCATCTTGTCCATCCTGTTCTTTCTCAGCCAATACATTTCTCCTCGTCTCCTCACTTCTAGGTCCAGGTGCAGTACACCTGCTGCTACTGCTAGAGCTGCTGTTGAAGTTATGCGATATGCACCGGTAAGCATGATAAGTATCGTTCGTTGTAGCCTCTGGATTTTCTCCTTCGGCTTAACCTTTGTGAAGTGCTTGGCCCAAATGCTCATGGCGTAGCCGACAGTGGATGCAAGTGTCACGTTATTGTATGCTGTAATTGCCAGGGCAGGGATTTGAAACTGTCTGTGACTTATACTTGTGATTGGATTCATAGCTCGTAGAGCTCTTCTGCAGACCTCCTCCAAGTGGGTTCAAAAGTTAAGACTCTCATCCAGCCACAGGCCCATGTATCTGCTTACTGGACTCCTGCGTATTTTTGCATTACCTACCCTTATAGTAGGATTCAATTTAAGTTTTTTTTCTTTTGAAAAAAACCATATAATTTCTTATTTAGTGAGTTTCAATTCCACTTCGTCACACCACTTCACAAGAATTTTGAGCACTATCTCACTTTTCGCTTCGATTTCAGCTCTTGACATCCCTGCCACGAGCAGAAGATCATCTGTGCAGGCAACCAGTCCTAGCAATTCAGGTGTCCGTTGAAGAATTTCCAGTAATGGTTCTAATGCTAAATCCCAAAAGACAGGGCCACAGATAGATCCCTGGGGGCAACCTTTATTTATTTCTCTTTTGATTTTGTCGTTAGGGCATCTCATGGTAACAGTTCTATGCTTGCAGTAATCTCTCAGGCTGTAGTACAGCTGCTTTGGACATTGAATTTGCCGGAGTCTTGCAAACAATGCTGGCCACCACAAGTTGTCGAAAGCTCCCGAAATATCAACAAGAACTCCCCTACATGTTTCTTTTCTGATCTTTAGACTATCTCGATGGCTCAATTTATTGCATCCTCAGTTGATGTTTTTGTCCTGAAACCATACTGATTGGGATTCATACTAATGGATGTTCTAAAGTCCTGAAGTTTTTGTCACAGTACTTTTTCCTGTACCTTCCCCATCATGTTTAGTAGACAGATCGGGCGGTAAGATTTCGGCATGAGGGGATCTTTATCGGCACCTTTCTTAAGTATTACAACTTCACCACGTTTCCAGATGCTTGGTATTCTTCCTTGCCTGAGACATTCGTTGAATAGTCTGCACAGAATTGAAGCTACATCCAAGATCAACTTTTGTATCACTTAAGCCAGGATTCTGTCTGGTCGTGGTACTTTTCCCACTCTCAGAGAATAAATTGCTGATACTATCTCATCCAGTGTGATGTCACTCTCCATGAAGTCACTCCCATAGGGCTGCCAAATTTTGTGATAGAGCTCATCTTGTTGTTCACTGTTCTCCTCTGGTCTGTCATGCGGCAGTAAGCTGTTCAACAGCTGGTCCACTGATTCTTTCTAGTTGTAACTGTACCGTCTTCTCTTCTAATTGAGGATAACATGGTGGGAGGGATTCCCCACAGATTCACTTTCAGATTTTCCTTCACAAATGCTTCCCATCTATTCTGTCTAGCTGCTAGAATTTTTTTCTTGTAATCTACTCTCATTTGCCTGTATCTGGTAAGAAGAAAGTCTCTTTCTTCAGCTACTCAGCTCCTTTGGTAGGCTTTCCTAGCTTTTTTTACTTTTCCTCTTAGTGCTTGCAATTCTGCAGTCCAAGAACTGACAGTTTTACCACCAAGCTTCTTCAGAGGAATAGCAACTTTCATTGCATCCTGAATTGCCCATGTTAGTTCCCTTGCCATGTTGTCCACATCGAAGTCTTCTTCCGATACTGCCTGAGACAAGAAAGCTTCTCTCAGCCTCTGCCATGAAGCCCATCTTATGTTGTACTGTGTTTTGAAATAGGGTTTTCCCGGATTGGCTGTTGTCTGTTCCCTTTCAGTGTCGAATACTATGACGTTGTGGTCACTAGTGGTAAGATTGTCCATCACTCTCCAGTCATGCAGCATATTTCCAGCAGCGTTATTTGTTAGAGTTACATCGATGTTGGTGAAGGCACCAGTTGTGTTGTTGAAGGTGAATGAATTTCTCTCTTTGTTCTGGACTTCAAGATGCAGTTCATTTATAAGATCAACCAGCAGTTCACCCCTAGTATCAGTTCGACGACTGTGCCACAGGGCTGACTTTGCGTTTACCTCAGCCGTTATTACCATTATTTGAATCAATATAAATTTTTAAAATTGAAACCAGTATATCATGTTAAATTATTCAAAGTATCTCTATCTGTTGGTGTAGGTTCAAAAGATTGGTGGCCATTTAAAACTGAATAATCTTTCGATAATATGGTGGCACCTATAGAAGTGGTTATTAGCTGTCCTCCGAAAATAAATAATTTATCTTCAATAAAGTGGGTATTGTGCAATGAAATAATAAGAACAGGATTCAGTATGTGCTCTTTAATTAAAAAATGGATCCATGTAGGATGTATAAATAAGTTTTAAACAGTGAGTGGTAAATGTGAGTGCAGTGTAAAAAGCTGCCAAAGAAGCATGGAAGCAGTGGAAAATTACTTTGAGGGAAAAGTAGAATCAGTGATGGAAGTATTGGAATATGACATACATGCCACTACTATGCTTATTCAAAAAATCAATAACTTAAAAACGATGGTAGAAAATGACTCGGATAGTTCAAGAGCAAAAGAGTATAGCTTTACTAGCTTTAAAAGATGTGTGCACATCGAGACTAGTAGTAAGTGCTTCAAAGTGGACACATATAATAAATTTGAACTTCTCTCATCCAACATTCTTGATAATGAAGTTGAAATTGAAACTAGTACTGGAAAAAAATGGGAAATAACAGTTGCCTCCAAATAACATTCTAGTTTCCATCCATTACTATCCCCATATACAGGCTTTTTTTTTCTTTCCACTCCAGTTTTCCACTGCATCTCAAGTACATATTTTTCACAAAGTTCAGGTAAAGAGGAGCTTAAAGAAAAAAATTACAAGTAGAGATTAGGAGGTACAAGTGCCATCATTGTCCCTCATTTAGAGAGCTACTAAGGGCTCTCTTGATTTATAATTAAATAATAATACAAACTTTACCCATACTTTAGAATATAGATGAAAGCAGACTGATGAACAATTTTCTTTTCTTTAATATCAATATAAAAAAAGGAAATTGTAGCAAACTACATTTACAAATATGATATTCATGAATTTGGTATTTTTTTATACATGAAAGGAGCAGGAAATAATGCTACAATAAACCTTTAATATAAAAAGGACTGAGACAGTAAACTCACAACATGTCAAAATTGAAGGCCTATGGACACACACACACACACACACACACACACACACACACACACACACACACACACACACACACACACACACACATTCCCTGAAAGAATGTAGGCGAGTCAGCTGCATAAAATCTTCTCAAGCTTTCCAGCATGATAGTATATCAGTAATTGTGCAATGCACTTGTACTTTAACTGACAAGCTATCCCGGTGGAAATCTCAAGATGATTTTATGCACACATTCCCTCTTACTCTTTCATGGATCCTTTACTGGCCTTTGACTTTGATGATAATTTTAATAGCACATCTACTGAAGTTTGCTTTGTTTTAGGAAAGGTCACTCAAGCATAGTTTACACTTGAGGGGTGGTTGTGAAAATTGTGAACAAAAATTAAGAAATTAACTTTCAATTTCTGAAACTGCTAATCAATTTGATACCAGATGAAATAAACATTTTTTGTAACACAAAATATTGTAATCAAAACTATGTCAATTCAGCTGTATGTCTGGATATTACTTTTCAGAACAAACATAAAATTTCAGTGGTTAGAAAATAAATATTAGATTAAATTGTACTCTACATGCCAGTTTGGATGCACTCATTAACACCTAGGAGAGTTACAATGGGACCAGGTTTCAGTCCTGTTTTCTACCTGCTGGCTGCCGTTATTGCAGTTCTTGAACGATTTTCCTTAATCAAGTCAAATCCTCCACCTCATAAACTACGCATTATATATATATAAAACATAGCTGCATGTTTTGCAGACATGACTTTTCCATTTCCCCATTAGACTAAAACAGGTCTAGCATGCCAAAAGTCTGACTGATTAATATGCTTTCAGAATAAGCTCAAGCTTCTAGAAAGAAGTAGTCCTAGGACTGTAAAAAGTATGTAAAAGGACGACATGATGATAAGATCATATTCTTCTATGAACCCCTTCACCATGTCAGGGTGTAGGCAGTTACCACGGTGCACGTTTACTCCTCCACAGCAATGTCTGGGAAGCTTATCTCCTGTTGCCTTCACCAGCGTAATAGTGTTCATAAGTATTGTTGCAAGTGTAGATGCCTGTGATAGTGTATATGTCTGTGAATGCCAGTTCCAACCTATTTAGGCCTACTCTTCTAATACACCAACAGAGCTGCTAAGCTTAATGTCCTTATCCAATGGATGAATCACCATCAAGTGTTATATACCCTCATACCATAAACACTGTGCAGAGGTTTGGAATTTAATCCAGGGCTTTGTTGTGCAATCTGGTGATCACCTCTCCTAGCCTGCCAGTCATGGCCTCATGTTGAAAATTTATCCTATCACTAGAACTTGAATTGGTTACTCTGTATCAGCACCAGACACCATCATTGTGCCACAACAAATTGAACAAATGGGGCAGCCAAAAAAATCATATTGTTTATGCCACAAAATTTGTAAGTAGATGAAGACCAGTAGATGAAGATAGCAGTTAAATATTATCATAATTTCTTGACCAACCTGCTCGCAGATGTTGGTAATCTGAATAAAAATACTTTCAATATCCTGAAACTCTAACAAAAGAACTACAACATAGAGTGAAACTACCATTGGAAAATGTGGTTGATTATAAAACATTATAGTTAGAAAATATTTCAATATCTATCATTATCTATTTTATTTTATTTTATTTAGAATGTTTCCAGTTTCATAGGTCATTTTGCAAATCCTCTTCCAGTGGCTGTGCTTATTTTCAAGCATGGGTTGGTTTTGAAGAAGGGAATGCAGATGTATTTCTATCCATCTGTGAAACACTGGTTTCTATGTGATAAGTATATTTTTGTTTGTGAAATGTGTAGTTTGCAGCAGTGATTTTTGGCTGACTCAGCATTTGCCTAGGTGATTGTGGAAAACTGCATGAAAACAGAAAACAGCATGATTGATATGCCAGGTCAGAGTTTTGAACCTGACCACATTGCTAGTCTGATTACACTTTAAGATAGATCACTCCTTTCACATATTATAACAATAGCAATGAAACATGGAAATTAACAATTATTCCTTAAACAGCTACTTAAACGCTATGCTTTATGATTGTGATAAGAATAACAATAATTTAAGATTCTGTGAATAAGTGATTATGGCAGTGTACTGTTTTGAGATCCACCAATTTTTTTTTATTTAAAATGTTGTATGAATCTAGTGTACTAAATTGGTAAAATGCAATAAAAATTGTGGATCAATATTATTCTCATTCAAGGACTCATATCTGAACCCCCTTCACCTACCAAAAGAAAAGTTGTAAATAAAAATTTAAATTTGACTAAAGAATTCATTTTGTTATAAGTTGAAATGAGTAAGAATGCATTAATTCTCAATTATTTCTATGCTCTATTACTATCATTAAATGTTCCTTGGTGTTGAGGCACATAAACATAGATTCAAAATGCAAGTGTACAACTAAAATTAAAAACCAAATATCTGAATAAAAATTAGTTGTTGAATTTTAAATATTTCATCATATTGTTACAAAATTTGCTGCTAATATTTACCATTATAAACTTAATAAATAGATAAACATGCTTGTTTAGATTTCCTGGCTAAACATCATTTAAACAAAATGGTTTTATTTTTTTCCAGTGTACGATGGGAAAAACCGGTTACTGCAAGTCTGAAGGATAATATTACTTTGTATTCAGTTCCACTACCTGGATCTGGTCCAGTGCTAGCATTTATTATGAATGTACTTAATGAGTTTGTACCAACTGACCAGGATGTAAAAACTTACCAAAGAATCATTGAAACTTTCAAGTATGCCTATGGACTGCGAACACAGTTAGGGGACTCCTATTACAATCCAGACGTGATTGAGGTTTGCGCTTTTCTAAGTAAAATGTGTGCCTTGTCTAAAACAATCTGATTTATGCATATCATTTTTTAATGAATAACACTTAACTTGATTTCACAGATTGTCCAAAATTTGACATCAGTGGAGTATGCAAGAATGATTCGTGAACAAATAACAGAAAATGAAACATTTACTGATCCAGAACATTATGGAGCAGTGCTGAGCCAACCAGAGGATCATGGTACAGCTCACATATCAGTGATTGGTCCAAATGGAGATGCTGTTTCAGTAACAAGCACAGTTAATTTAATGTAAGCATGTTACATTTATATCCTCTTCCCCATTCTTTCCACTGGAGTTGCAATGCATTTAAATCTCTGTAGATAACATTAACACAATTTCCTGAATTATTTACATCACGTATACAAATATGAAACTTCAGTTTTATGAAATGCATTAAATTAAATGGAATATATTGTCTTGGTTCTCCGGGTGGATCCACGTCGATTTATTAAAACCTAACCTTTCAGCCATTGTGCCATGGCTTTCATCAGAGGACTGCCACAGAGCCACAGTACTATGGCTGAAATGTTAGGTTTTAATAAATCAATGTGGCTTCACCCGGAGAATCAAGATAATGTGTACAATGACCGTGGAAGACTATGCAATTATTAAATGGAATATGTTCATCAGACCAATGCACCATAGATTAACATTTCAGTAAGTGCAGCAAAATTGTTAGTTTGATTTACTGTCAACATGTTGTTCTTAATATCAATATTAAAACCTGATATCATATAGCTGGTTATTTGTGATTGATTTTGTATCAGCATTTAAAAGTGATTTATGGTTCATTTAACTGTTATAGAAATGATATTTTTCATTATAACCACAGATAAAAGCCTTACTAAAGTTTATGCTTCATGATAAAATCCTACTTTTCTCCATAGATTAGAGTGATACTAATATGCAATAATTACTTTTATGTATTAATATTAACAATTTTTCACACAGTTTTAACTTTTTATATTTCATAAATTAACTTAAACTTAACTTAGTCCACAACCCGAAGGTCGGTTGGATCCTCACAAAGGAGGCATACTAAGCCATTTTGTCAGAGGTAGGATGGCCAGTTCCTTTCCTCTGGGAGCTACAGTTTAACGTGGAATCCGAACCACGGAATTTCATAAATTAGATTATGTTAAAATATAAATGAAACTAAAACAAAACTTCTGGACATCAGTATGAAAACTAAAGCCAAGGTAATAACTAAAACTAGTGAAAGAATTTAGACAAAACTTCAATTTTTTCCTTCTCCACATTAGAATAAAAATGATAAAGAATTTATACACATACCAAGGTCCATTCACACAAACAGCAGTTAAATGCAAGTATATAATAATAGTTCGGCCTTCTACACAGGCAAAGTGACAAACACCCTTCAGCACAATCAGTAGTCACCATTTTCCATCATGAAAACTAGACCAGCTGATTACTACCTACACCAGTTCTTACATTGCAATTATTGCATTTGTTGTTTGTTATAAGAAAAGTTGCTTCAGTAATGATATAAGCATTAGTGCTGAATATTATTTGTATTTTATTGTATTTATATGTTTATAAATGTCGGAAGATAAAGGAATATCATCTAAAATATAATTTATAGTTTTGCTGTATGTCTTTTTGTTTGAAAAAAAGCTCTCTCATGGTAGTGTTCACTTAAACACTTCACTTGTAGCATTGTAAAAATTTCAGTACAGTACAAAATGATCAGCAAGCAGGAAAAAAACAGCGGGGGCTCTTTAGGCTCAGCCAACAAATACATAAACAAAACATAACTTAAGTAAGGATTGAGAAAGGGATGGCTGAGATTTGGAAAAAGATTAATGGACAAGTAGGCAGGAAAAGTGTCATAACCCACAACTGAAACCATGTGGTGGAATGAGGGAACATGGAGAAGGTGACTGTAAACATCACTGGAAGGAGTTTAATTAAGCATGTCCCACATCCAAATAGAATAGGGAAGATGGAACTTTCATAGTTCTAGATGTGTGAGGGTGACAACTTCCAGTTATGACAAGGATCAAATTATAACTTTCTTAGGTGATGCTGGTGGGGGGGGGGGGGTGAACAACAGGGTTCTGATCACAATGGAATTGGGGGGGGGGGGATTGTTAACACTATAAAAGTAGTTGAAGCTGATTATACAATAAATGGAATAGTGGCAAAAAATAGTTGTCTGTTATAACACCACTACTAATGAAATGAAAAAAAAAGTAATAAATTTGAAGCCTAACAGACATTCACAAGCCAGAAATAGTTAGTTTTAGTCTTGGTTAAAGGTAGGAGCACTAGACAGTGAGCTTTTATCCCAGTGTTATAGAGAGCATGTCAGAGACCAATGAGGAGTGGTGAAACATTATTAATACTAGTTCCTGAAATGTATTGCTGTATGCTGATAGATGTGATTTACTGCAGGTAGGTTTCTGGGATGGTGGAATGGAGATATACAAACACAGAGATAAAGGTCTTATTTGGTTCCTTATTATAGTCGAAGAATGAATAGGAATGATGAGGACCATAGTGAGAAAATAAATTCATATTTAGAGTTCAGAGGGGGAGGGGGGAGTTTTGTCATTATTTGTGTGAACTAAAATTTATCAGGTATGATATTGGATATTGCAAGGGAGCAAGAATTTGTAAATATAAGAAATGAAGAAATAAGTCTACATTATACTAAACTTTACACAGTGTTTGGGCTAAGGACACATATTAGAAGAGAACATAAGCAAGGAATTAACAGCACCAAAGATAGACATAGAATTATGTAGATCACAGAATGATACATGCAGAATTTTGTACAGCTTTGATAGAAAACTGATGAAATGGAAAAAAAAATTCAGAAAATTTTGGATAATTCTGCATGTATCATTCTGTGATCTACATAATTCTATGTCTATCTTTGGTGCTGTTAATTCCTTGCTTATGTTCTCTTCTAATATGTGCACTTCAGGTGTAGGTAAGTTGGAGAGCTTTATATATTTTTGAAGAAGTAAGTTGATTTAAAATATTAGTTTTAGTAGTACAGAGCTGTTAATTAGCAAACTATCTAAGCAAGGGTGTGTACAGAAGGAATACATTTGAAGACAATAAAAATTGTTTTACATAAGGTGAACACACATCAATATGAATTTTGAAGCCATGTTCTTGGACAAGTAGAGGATGTTTCTTATAGTTATGGCTCATTTGTGAAATTTGACCATCCACTGTCTTTATTTTCCTAATGCATTGAATTTGGTGGCAAGGTGAAGAGGATGTTTACAACAGGTTGTTTATATTAAAAATGTAAATAGGAACAACCTATAAATAATAGTTTCTAAACTGTTAGGTGAGATCTGATTTTCCATATCATCCATTTCATCATCATTAGTTAATCTTTTCCTCTATTCCCTATCTTCCCCCTCCCCCCCCCTTCCTCCATCCTCCCTCTTCCTGTCTACAAATTTGTATCAGCCTGAATTTAAACAAAGATGAAACAAGAACACAAAACTGTTAATGAAGGAGCACATTTGAGGACTGGTAAGAAACATCACATGTCATTATTTTGTGGGAGCAGAGGAATTTAGACAAGGAATGAAGAGGATATAGACATTAGTTTAATGTAGAAAGACTTATTTACATAACTTAATGGCTGGATCATGAATTGAAAACATTTTATTTATAATTGATGAACTAGCTCACCTAGCAGACTGAAAAAGAAGGAAAAATTTGTAAACTTTCTGGATGAATTATTTTAATCTTAAAATACTTTTAGTGCAATCACCAACATAATTGAATACATATTTGAATTTTAAACTATTTCCATGTTTCTGGTAAAGTGATAATCATTTCCCTCAGTAATTTGTTTAATCCCATACTCTATTACATGAAGGAAATTTGCCCACTCCTTTATATCTAATATCATGTGCCAAATGGTGGTTTTGGCCATCCATGTACCACTCCAAATTCTTCTGGCCACCATCCACATCTTGTTGATAATATTCACCTTATATACTCCCACACTATCTTTAACCATCTCCTGTATCTGAACCCAGTTCCTGTTTCATATCATGTAAGGATCTTGGAATTTTGGCAAATTCTAGTTTTGCTTAGGCGGGACTTAGAAATTTCGAGAAGTATAGTTTTCAACTTTAAGGAATTTTCCCGTAATCTTGCTCACAGTTGTAATTCGTTAAAATGATTTTAAAGTGTATTTATCATATCGGGAAACGTTTGGTTTAAGAGATATTTAGGTTTGCTCAAGTTTTGAAACACGCGATCAGAATAGTGAGATTCTAAGATTTGCAATATCTTTAAATCGCGTAAAGCTACAACCGAACTTTTATCACCAGCTGTAGTCAGCACTATCCCCGATATTTTGGCAATAAAATTAAATAATTTGGTAAAGATTAATTAGTGATTTTAATTAAGAGAAAATAATAAGCTTTTTTATCTAAAAGAGATATTAATTTAAATTTTACATCAGCAGATAGCCCTAATTAAGATGATTTCATACATATAGGGGTTTTCATAAAAAGTTTAAGCATTTGTCCGGTAACGTAAGTTTTTGTAAAGTAGATTGTCGCGGATTGTTGGGCACGCGCGTAAAAAGTTCTAGAACGCTTAGGGATTTTACCCAAATTAGAATGTATCACTACGCGGAGTCTTTAACAGTTAAAACTTTAAAATTAGTTACTCTAAATTTCTCAAGAGACTGCCACTGGACTTCTAGTAGATAAGTCCGGGTACTGTCAAAGTTTGAACATTTTTAATAGTCGGGATCGTGAAATAAATTACACATACTTTGAGCTGCGCGGAGGCAAAAAGATGTGATACAGTTGCTGACGTCACTGGTTCTAGCCGTTTCTATAAAAAAGACCCCGCCGCTATTATGGTCTGTCTGTTGCTGTCCGCGGTCTGTTCCTGTCTAGCACTATGTGAGTGAACCTGCGTCTGTCCGTAGCTCGCCATGCGGACTAGTTTGAACATGTGGAAACTTTCGTGTCGTGTTAAATCATGACTTCAATGACTGTTAAGAACTTGTAAATTTACTAAAGGGGTTTGGTCGGTTCAAAATTTCTCTCCACAACTTGCAGACTTTGGAAAAGAGAGTTCGGTATGCCTGCTCAACTGTAAATGCAATTTTTGAACTTGTGACTTTGAAGAATAAAATTTTGGATTTTTCTAACAGTAAACTTGTGTGCTTCAGTAGTTTGCTTGAAACCCTTTTCTCTATTTGTGGGTAACAAATATTGTGGCGACCGAAACATTTAGTTGAGTTACCCTGGCTACATGGTCAAACCAAATTAAAATATTTCGTAAGTTTTCATCGAACTGTGAGTTGTTATCAAGAGTTTAAGTTAAGACACTTAGGCTATACTCAACCCCGGTATCAGCCTTTGTCCTTACAATCAGTTACTGGTTGAAATCTGTAGTAACAAACAAAACTAATGGCCCATCTTCACAGAATCTTCAGCTCCTGTTTTTGATACCCAGAAAGTCAGACCCATATTACACCTCCATATTCAAGCAATGGTTGTACCAGTGTTTGTAACCCAATTTCTTCATCTCTTTCTTTGAATCATCTCCCAATCACTTATCCAATGTGTCTTAAGTTATGCCAGGATATTTAGACTTATTGTATTCAACAAGCAGTTCCACCCTCAACCTATAATCATAAAATATCTTTCATCTGTATACCTAATTAGATTATTCTTCATGGCATTTATCTTCCTTCTACACTGATATACCCAGATATTCTATCTAGTTGACCATACAGCTATTCAGTCCTGTCTCAACTTAATCCTATCATGTAGGTAACACTGAAATCACCAAAGAAACTAATTTCTCACTCTAATCCATCAACACAATCATTCATAAGAACAATGAACATTAATGGTTTGACTACCCTACCCTGCAGCATTCCCATTTTTGCTTAAATCTGTTTTGATGATGCATTAGCTTTCTACCTTTTCAGAATACTTCTATGTTGCATGTCTGTCACTTGATTTTGAACTTATTTACTACAATTTTATGGCCTACTTTGTCATATACCTTTGAGAGATCTGATGCTAATTTATTAACCTGGCCTTCTCTGACCATTTAAACAGAAATATCTTGTATTAAGGCCTTTGATATTTACATGAAATCATTGCCTGACTGCATGTTGCCATTTTGTAAGATACTTTTTCCTGCAGACATTTGTCAAGCAGATGTATATGAATTTCTGTAGCTGTGATTTATATTGAGAGGGTATGTGATCTTATTTAAGTGATTATAAAACAGGCAAATCTACAAAGAATTTGACAATATGAGCCCACTTATCACTATGAACTTGAATCCCCTTTGGTCTGGATGCTTGTTGTGATTCAGTTGGGAAGGATGTCATAATGCCGTTGTATCCCCTCAATATCCTGAATACTGGCTCTGGAACTGCTGGTCCCACCCACTGGGGTAGATCTGGGCATCTTCTCAATGAGAGTCAATAGACACATGTGCCTTGTGTAAATGAGCATTGTCCTGTTGAAAAATGACACCATGAAAATGTTGCACGAGGACATGGGACACAGAATGTCCATAACATACCATTGAGACACCATACTTCCCTCAGTCACTTCAATCTGTGACCTGAATCATACCCCTTGGCTCCCAACACCAGGAGTGAAACAACTGTTCCTCTCCAATACATTGCAAGATGCCACCATATTCACTGCCTCTGGTAATCAAAGGTAGTGTTAAACCATGATTCATCATTGTACACAATGTGATGCCATTCATCAGCAGTCCATGCTTCTTGGTCATGGCACCATTCCAAATGCAGCCATTTGAGCAGCCTTCACTAATTCCGGATTCTGACTGCTGCTAATCTCACTGTGTGGTACTGCACAGAATGTTGCTGGGAGTCCATTGCATATTCTCAGATTGCAGGTTCAAATATAAGGAGATTGTAAGCACCTTAGAATTTACCAAAATTCTAGTTTCTTAGCTTCAAGTATAAGGGAGGAAGTATGCTTTCATTTAAACATATAGTTTTCATTGCACACACAGGTTATGGGAGGAACATTTAATATAGAAGCTGATACCACAACCTAATTCATTAAATAAACCATTTTAAAAGCAGTAAAGTCACTCAACATGTAATAAAAGCATTAAATAAACTTTTTATAAGGGTAAAGAAACTTTAAACCAACCTGGAATAAGATAATCCATTATTGGCCAACTCGCAAACAATAGATTTTAGCTACATGACCATTTCACTATTTCTGAACACTTTTGAATAAAGTAAAGTAATTTTAAAATAATAATAATTCAAAAGAAAGCTAAATTCACTAAAATTCCGTAGTTTGTGACTGTGTAAATAGCATGAATAAATTTTTAAACACTTCAATAAATGCACTTCACTTTTAACATTTTTTTATCATAGGTTCCTACTAATTTCCCGAAGTAAAAGGTAGATTTTCTAAACGAGTCAAAAATCTAGTATCACATATTTAAATTTCAGAACATTCCATGCAGTAGAACAGATTTTATAGACATTTTAAAGATTATTTCATCACTGAACACACGTGGGTCAATTAAGAATTATTTGTAAATAAACCAGACCATTTCCATAGATAAAATAACTTGTAAAACACGTAATTAAATTTATATAAAATTCTGGTAATTTTACTTTTTCGATAAAAACAATGGAAGAAGAATTATTAACGATAAACCAAGTGACTTCTAAACAGTTTTAAAGCCAGATTTTGCTAAATCCATATCTTGGCCATCTCACTATCGATTTTCATAAAATATACACCATTGAACTCAGGAATTTTTGTAGAACATTTTGGCATTAATCTTGTCCATGTAATTTGAAATTCAGCAGTATTTCTAAAAAAAATCGAATAAATTCCAACGGTTAGGTAATTCCCCAATTGCGTTAGGTCGTATCACTACACAAAATTAAAACTCATCACTCCAAATTTCTCACTAAACATCATTTGAGCATCTTGCAGATAAAACTACACACTGTCAAAGTTTGAACACTTTTTATAATCTAGATCGTTTGGTGAAATAAACACACTTTTTGTTAAGCGGCAGTATACATGTGTGGCACAGCTGGAGTCAATAAAAGCTGGAGCCCAGTGAAAGGGGTGTCTTTACTCCGGGAATGATATGTAAGGTAACTCCGCATTAGTCATGTTGTTGCGGAATGGTTTTTGCTGCGCTAGCCTGGAAACTTGTATCTACCATGTTGGGTGTACTTGTAACAGATCGTGATTTCAATGACTACTAAGAACTTTTAAATTTCAAAATGGGTTTTGTATTCAGTCGATATCACTTCTCTCCACAACCTACAATTTTCTGGAAACATTTGTTCGATTGCCTACTCAACTGTATAATGCTAATTTTTGAAAAATGTGACTTTTTAAATAAACTCAAAAAATTTTCAAGTGAACTTTTTTGTGATTTCATTATAAACTGAAAACCTTTTCTAAGTTTGTGGTTTAAACAAATTTGGTGGCGACCATTAAGCATTTTAGTTGAGTATCCAGGCAGGCACATGTTCAAGTTTAAATTATTTCGTTAAAATTCCACAGAACTTTTAATTCAAGTGAACTGCTAGTTAAGGTAGGAGCCTATACCCAACCCCAGTATAGGTTTTGGGCCTTACAAGATTACAATGCGCTTGGTGTACAATGTGATGATCTTTCTTTGTGGTGATCAGACATGGTCAACCAGAACCCTGCCCTCCCCCTCAATGCAGTCCAATATTGTGCCACTGTCAGATTTGAATACCTCACAAATCTGGGTTTTGCATGATTTGATCAGCTGGTAATATGGAGAATTGCAAAAAGGCCCCTTTCAAACTATCAGATGCTGATAATGCTGTCTGGAACAAATACATGGCATTTCCATGTCCTTCACAGCGATGAGTTAACATCTGATGCTGTTAATACCCTTTGTATGTTCTTCCAGGCCTGGCATAATACTAAACACTAACACTAATGCACCCTGGTAGCCATTCTACCTGTCAAGGATATCAACTCTAACCATAATGTTGTGTATCTGTATGAAGTAACATTAACATCTGGTTGTCTTGTGGGTGCTTCAATGTTTTGGAGGCTGTTCAACTTAGGTAGTGGGGGTAGGGAAAAAAGGATAGAGATATGGAAAGTCAAAGCACTGAATTGGTATTATCTTCATTTGAGATGAGGTGGTTGCCTGGTTTCTAATTTTGCTTTGGTAGTTCAACTCCCATCTTCTGTGTTCAGAGGTGCTGCTGCCATATGAGAGAACTCTTGACATGAACCATAAAGCAAGAACTACAATTATTGGTGTTCAGTGGGAGGTGGCATGTACAGCTACTCATTGGTTTAGATTCCAGGTGAATACTGTCTGCTGATGCCTATTAATTATTATTGCTGGTAGATTGGTGGTTAAACCTAAGTAAGAAGTGGGGCAGTGGTTGCAGGCTAACTAATAGATTACACGGAAAGTTTCACAGGTGGCTTGTCCTATGATTTCATTTGTTTGTGTTGAAGTACACACACACCAGTGGCAAACATTTTTCCTCTTTCTTGTACCTGCCTACTTTTGCACTCTATGAATGTTAATTTAAAAGTCTTCCAGTGTTTTTGGGAAATTGTTAATCATTTACCTTGATAATTTATTCCAATGCCAAACCCCCATTCCTATGTAAGAAAATTTTTTCACAGGCTTATGCTTAAATAGGGTGCCAGCTTGGGAAAGTTTCTGTAGTGGTGGGGTTAGTGAAGATGGTGGAAGTATGGTGTATGTTTAATTTCATGCAGTCAGGTCTATTGCAATGGAAAAATCCTTGGATGTCAAGTGGTATAGGGATGACCATGTTTGTGGAAAGGAGCAGATTGGATGCCTTCTGAAGCAACTTCTGGAATTGGCACAGAGGATTTTGGGAGAATTGAACTCATTTACAGGCATGCTTGAAGGAACTTAGGATCCATTATGTGTAATTTCTTTTCTTTTTTAATATGTACAAAAAGCAAAACACAAATGTAGTATATGTAGAAATGTTCTGGGTTAAATCCTTTAACAGTAGAACATTAAGCAGACAGGATGGATGTTGGAGCAAGTAACTCCCATCCTGTCCACTTATGTTCTCCTGTTGAAGAGTTGGAAACAAGACAAAGTTTTGTTGTTTGTGTTAGTGATTTTGTTATTTTTACACTGTCCCCTGCATTAATTACAGTTCCACTCTCTTTTGTGATATTAATGATGCAAACAATATAAAATATGCAAGAGGGAACCATTTCTAGTAAGTAATGTGTAGAAACAGCAAAATACAAAGAAAGCACATTGACAAGTTTCAAGGGGTACCCTAGATAGGTGTCAAGGGGAATCTGTTTCAATTTGTGGCAGCTGGGTAGATGAAAGGGGTGGGGACAGATTGAGAAATGGAGGATAGTATCAATAAATAATAAATAAAAGGATATTATGGAAAAAAGAGCTGGTAAGCATATATTTAAACATAACTAAATAAATGAGTATAGCAGAAAAAATATGTAAATGAAACATCACCTAGTGAGTGTTGGTTCATTTTTGGTAAAGATGATGAAACTGTAATGGGGGAAGGGATGAAAATTCATGGAAGACAGAACAGAAGGACTGAGTGTGGTAGGTGAGCAATAAGGCTTTGGCCTCACATTTGTGAGAGTGTGGTTTTGAATCAGTGTCTGGGCATCCAGATTTGGATTTTCCATGGTTTCCCCAAACCACTCCAATCATTCCATGGCTGAATTTCTTCCCATACCTTTTCCCCAATCCCATATCTTCTCTAATGACCTCAATGTTTATGAGGTGTTAGGAAAAGAAAAAGGAACGGAAGGAAAATTTAAATGTATTGCTGTGTATTATCACAAGATAAGCTCCAGTTGTTGCCTGGTATCGAGTTTTAACTGTTTGGCCAGTTCTCACCAATGGCAGCATGTTGGAAGTTGCTGTGGAACTGCAGCACCCTTACACTTCCATCCAAAATTATCAATACTAATCAATACAAAGAGTTTACCCCTAATTTTCCAATTGTAGTAGATGTTAAATTTGATGGCAGTAATCACCTCCTGCTTTATGAATAATAATAATAATAATAATAATAATAATAATAAAACAACAACAAAAACTGTTGAAATATATTTTTGTGGAGCTACCCACAATAGTTCCACTGGCATGGATTTTGCCATTCTATGCATGCTCACAAACCTGTCTCAAAGTTTGCACTTTCACAAAATGGTTATTTATTTATCGTATGGCAATTTTCCATATTTATGTGGCAGATTCGAACCAGGGGCCCGAGGTCTCTTGTCAAATGGTCCTTAGAAGGACCGTTTATTTTGTCTGGTATCTTGTTCATATCACAGGTAACAGTTGAGATGAATTAGTGTCTTGGTCAGGAGATCCTTCAGGATTGTCTGACTGCCAGTATGTGCTAGTTCATTTAGCGTTTCCCAGGGTGCACCACGAGGACGCGAACTAGCTTTACATCCCTTGCAAAATAGTAAAATATTCTGTCAGTGGTACTCTTATGGGGACAGTTCCACTGAAAGATATTTATACACTTTTTGGTCTTTTAATGGCAGTAATCACTGCCTTCTTTTAGTTTAATTACGTATTTTCATTAAAATTGGAGAAAAATTATGAAGTAAAAGAGCAAAATAGAAGAGTAGCTATGTGGTTTTCACAGTGCTATTTTATAGAGCACAACTTAACCTATCATGTGCTGCTGTGAGATTTTATTTAGTAATTTATCCTTTTGAAATGACTTTGGATGATTTAATTTTCCTAACATGTTATTATTTGACAAACATATAATAGCATTTCATACTATAAAAGATTTTCTTGTTTTCACAGCCATCATATGAATATAATATAATTTTCTTACGGGATTAATGCTGCATTGAAATACTCCTTCTTCCTGACATTTCAACCATGGATTAGGTCATCAGGGGCCATCTACTGCAGACTGTGATCTGCTGGAGAATGGCATGGCTGGTTGTTTACATATTTGTGAATATGTAAACAACCAGCCACACCAGTCTCCAGCAGATCAGTCTGTATTAGTTTTGGTAGACAGCCCCTGATGAAGACCCAAGCCCTGGTCGAAATGTCGGGAAGGAGGAGTATTATTTCAATGCAGCATTAATCCTGTAAGCAAATTTTAGCATTTCATACTATTAACTATATAATTACAATGTTTTGTCACAGACTGATGGCTGCATCAGTAAAAACCATAAATTTGGGTTTCCTAAAGGCATTCTCTGCACGTGTTGCAATACAAAATTTTATTTCTCACTTGATATTCATATATTTGATGTTGTCTTGAATCAATTTGAACGACAATCATGCTCCAGATAAGGTATATCTGATAATTGACTCACATTTTATTAATATTGAGTCTGATAAATACATTTGTGTAGTTCATGTAATTTTAACCAAGTGTGGTGGGTGAGCAGTAAAATTGTGGCATTATATTTGAAAGAATGCATCGGCCATCCTAATTTGATTTCCCACAATTTACCAAAATAACTCTAGATGAATGCTGGGATGGTTCCTTCAGTAGACCATGGTGCAGTTCCTTCTCATTCATTGCCTCCAGTCCTTTCCAGCCTCTAATGACCTCAATGCTGATAAGGTGCACAGTTATAAAAAAAAAAGTATAAAATTTTGACTTCAGTAAAATGGGCAAATGCCATAGGTTTAGTTTGATTTACTTTGTATTGGAAATGAAACAGCATATGAGTAAAACCCCTCATATCTCTTCATATGCATTAGATCTAGATGACTACCATTGTGCTTGAGATTTTTGTTCTCTTTATATTTTGTAGAAATTTTTCATTATGGCATCCTCGCTTTCAAAAGAAATAAATTTTCTGACTGCTTAAATTTTCAGTTCTCTCCATGATAAAGCCTTGTTATTAAAACAATCTTTTTGATATTATTAAATACCTTGAATTGATAGACCTCTCTTTTCAAAGCAGCACCCCCACAAATTTTAGCCACAAGCTGCCAATGGTTCCCTGTTCAGAGGAGTTGTTGCTGTCTGGGAGGACTCTGATGTTGCAAAAACGGTGAAGCAGGACCTGGAGTTATTTGATCGCTAGATGGCATGAACATCTACTTAATGGTCTGATTTGAAGTGAATACAGTTGTTCTGCAGCCATTTTATTGATGGTTGATTACACTGGTATACAAAAATGAACCTTTTTTTTTTTCAAAAGAACAAAAATATGAGATTCTAAAAGTATTTTTCGTGCTGAATTCAAATATCATTTTAGTTTTTCCACATAAAATATTCATTTGATTCTTTATAATAAAACCAGTAACTAAATATCCAACTCTAAATGATATACTACCGTGACTCAGGGTTACTTGGACCCTAGGGGGTAACTTGAGCCCATTACGATAAAATGATAAAATTCCGCTCGGGTACTTATTTGTTGAGGAGATGCACGTAGTTCCTAGTTTCCCGGCTAGGTAGAAGCATTCTGCAGACTGTAGCGCTATCCACATGGTTATCTAAGCTACTTCCTGAGTTTAGTTGAGGTTAGATTGTTGCCTAGCAACGTGCACAGAATTTTCCACCGGACAACTTTTATGCTTTCAAAGCATACAATTCATTGTTGAAATCAGGTAAGTGCATTTTTTTTATTGTAAAACCCCTTACTAATGTAATTTCAGCCAAAGATTGTCAACATCAATAGTTATTTAAGTTATTTATAACAAAATCTGCGACAGGGAGCCGGTAGCCTAATTCTAGGGTTACTTGAACCCACCAATGGCGTGACTAATTTCAGCCTCGAGTTAGTATCAGATGCTTTTATTGCACACCTTGAAAGCAAACGTCAGGATTTTGTTAAGACTCGTCCCACCAAAAAGAGGAAACTGCAAGTCCCAGCCGGAAAAAGCATTAGTGCCGCTGATTTCAATGATTCAATTGAGGATAAAACATCCCATCAATTCAATAAGAGGAAAGGACAAATAGAGAAATCTTATAATAAGGAGCTCACATCAAACCGCAAGAAAAAGCAAACGAAAAGAGGCTGGGAATCATCGTCTGAAGATGCAGATAATTTCAGCCTCCAATCGTCCAGAGAAAGTTAAGTTTTTTGAACAGTGAATTTGATCCTTTGGGGCTTGTAGATTTGCCGTCAACTAGTGACGCTAGTGAAGTTAGAACGAAGAATAAACTCTCCAATCAAGGAGAAAACATCATCGAGGATAAGGAAGATGAAAACTTAGTTGAAAATGAACTGAAAGAAACATTAGTCGAAGGCAATTTCTTCATAGTGTTGTGGGAGAAAAAGGAATTTCCCGGCATCATCACAAATATTGATGAAGAAGGAGCGGTTGTTGAGTGCATGCAACGCACTCTAAAAGGTTGGAAATGGCCAGAGGTGAAAGACGTTCTACATTATAAGTGGAATGACATTAAAAAAAGATTGATCCTCCTAAAATGCTAAAAAGGGGAATATTTTCTGTCCAGTCAATCAAAGAACATGTCTAGATAAAGAACCAATATGTAATTTTCTGTTTTTGTAACTGTAATGTTCTGGAAAATATATTTCTTCATTGATTAAATTGTATTTTTTCAGATCCTATGTCCTACATGAACCCAACAGAAGCTTACAATGCTTTATTATATGGAAACTAAACATGGATCCAAGTAACCCAATCCAAGGTCTACTTGAAACCATTAAAAAAATTTTTTATGAATTTTAAAAATCAAATAAATCAAAATTAAAGGTTAAATTCTTAATTTACAGGTATTCTTTATAAATTATAAGTATAAAGTAAAGAAATCATTCTATATGTATTTATATAAATAAGGATTGATCAGAAATACCGCTAAAAGCGGGTCCAAGTAACCCTGACTCACGGTACTGATTTTGACATGCCTAGAAATTGGTAGATAGAGATTGTCTGGCATATTTTGCATATGGAACATCTCTCTTCTTGGCCCAACAGAAGTTGTCCAGCATATTAGAACTACACTTGCCTTGTTACCTCTTTTCCATTGTAGAAATTTGCTGATGAAAACAGACCCAAGATTTTCCGGGAAGAAGTTTGAGAGTCAAAGAAATGAATTTTTAAGCACACTTTGCATCCCATACCTTCATAAGAATGCAAAAGATCAGCCACTATGTTATGATACTTTTCTGCTTTATGGTTTCCAACAAAATTGCAACATACCCTTCTGAAAGACTGCCAGGCTGCTTTATCTAGTGAATTCCATGAAAATGTTCATTAGCCATTGATGACTGTATTTGTAGTCCTAAAATTCCTTCCTTCAGTTTGGCATCACTGACTTTGGGAAATTTTGATTTCAAGTACAAGAGTCTATCAAAGTTTATCCATAGACTTTACAAAATTTTTCATTGGTCCTAATTTAATATGCAATGGGGGTAAATACATCTATACTGGAGGGACATGTGACACATTTCTCTGTTCAGGGATAAGAGATTCACATTTAGGCCATGATTTTATAACATAGCAAGTCTTCCTATCTGTTGTCCCATTCACACAAAAAATGGCAAAATTTGGTAAAAGCAAGTTGCAAACCAAGCAATAAAGCAATGGCCTT
The DNA here is from genome assembly GCA_031002005.1 of Vandiemenella viatica. Classification (NCBI taxonomy): domain Eukaryota; kingdom Metazoa; phylum Arthropoda; class Insecta; order Orthoptera; family Morabidae; genus Vandiemenella; species Vandiemenella viatica. Next base: position 257,295,653 of record JARYHS010013630.1, on the reverse strand, counting down.
TAAGTCACCAGAGATTTATATTTTTCATATTGACTTTTTTTCTAAAACTAGTTTCATATTTTCATATGTCTATTTCATATCAATGGCATGTGCTACAGGTATTGATGGAAGATCATTTCCAACATGTACTAACTTCAAACTAACTTCAGATGAATCTATAAACAATCATCACTCGTCTTACCAGTGTTGATGCACAAGAATTTCCATAACAGAAAAAAATATCATTGCAAAACAATACCTCTTTCTTCAGGAAAGCAGTCTTTAAAATTACTGCAGTGGCTGCTATAACTACACATTCTTACATCTTGTTGACATAGATTCCAGCCTTTGAGTCTGGAAGTTGAAACTTTAGCTTGGTGTTAAAACAGGTTTAAATCCTGAATCAGGTCATTAGGGACTTGTTGATGGGGAAAGTATGGTCCTGAAGAACAGCTACTGCCTTAATATGTAGGATCATTTTTATAAACATCTGAATCGTGTTCAGTTTGAGCTAGGTCATAATCAGAGTAGCTAGTTAAGGTCTTATCTGTATATACTGGTACAGGAAAATCTTCATTGTTTAAGACAAGCATTATTGCAGATGGCAAAATTTGGATACTTACTGTGTATTTTGATTTTAGATGCAAGTCCTTTAACATTAAACGAAAACAACAATCTGTTAGATGATCCTTCAGTTCCCTCCAGATGAGGGGAATTGCAAATGGGATATGATGTGTACCATTTTTGCACTCAGTCAACAATCTAACACACAAAACACAGCATACATTTGCAGCCCAGCTCTTATCAAAATCACCAACTTGACAGCCAAAGTGAAGTTCATAACACTGTTTCACTAGTCGTGTAAAATTTTGCCTCTGAGGCTTGGTCAGCTCACTACAAATATAGCAGAAATTATCTATATGATTTACACAACTTTTGTGGTAAGATAAAAAAAAACTACACAATTTACACAAGATGCTTCTAAACAGAAAGACTGGAAATATTTAACTAGTGATATTTGTGCTAAAAAGCTCAGATTCAGCTCAACGATGACAAATCACAATGCCAGATTACAGGTCTGCGCAAGTCAAAACATAAAAAAAAACCTGCACAGTCATGTATTTTGTTGCTTCATAATTTCCTTAAATGCAGCTTGAATAAAATCGCTACATAAAAGGTAAAGATTCTTATGACAGATCAAAGAGAATGCTATAACCAGATTTTAAAACATAGCTGTCACAAAGAAACTGTGCCTGAAGGAAAAATTCTGACTATACATCTGAAATCGGTATGAAAAAAATGCAGTAGATTCACCATTCAGATTTCTTGTGAAGAAAACCTTGTTGGCCAGTGTTATCAGTTAGCCCTACATAGGATGCCAGACAAAGGTTGCATGTTAACACTAGAGGCCGCACAGGTAGCATCCTTTCTCCGGTGACAGTTACTTCTCCCCCTATCCACAGGTTTTATGGCTCAGCAAGGTCATTAGAGCTGGGAGAGCATTAGGAAAGGGGGAATGGATAGTAATTCAGATTTTTTTTTTTTAAGGAACCAAACTCAAATTTAACCGTAGTGATGTCAGTAAACCTTTGAAGACCAAAATCTGACTGGCAAGATGGGAATTGAAATACACATCCTCCCGAATACCAGTTTCAAGTGTGTTTGCTCTACTACCAACCTTGGTACAGGGTTGATAAGGTGGTGGAAGCATGGTACAAATTACAAATCCTGCAGTGTGGTGTGTTGAAAGGGAAGCAGCTACTGGACTGTCTAGCAGAGGTAAAAATAATGTTTTTTAGGAATAGGATTTGGCTGAGATTAGGGGTCTACTGAAATATGTTCAGAGAGGGGCAGTGAAGATTTTTGGCAGGCTCGAAGGAATAATGACCCTGTTTAGCATATGATTTATTCACTTAAACTCTGAGAATTGCTGTGTGACTATGACTGGTATGAGGTTGGTCTTAGAGGATACACGAGTTGAAGACAAAAGAGTGAATTCGATATGGTGAAGCGAAGAAGCAATACAAGGCGCTAGCACCTCTCATCTTTGATACCAGTTTCGCTAAGACTCTTTCAACTGCCATCAGGAAAGAAAGTATTGCCAATCACATGTCTGTTGCAGATGGGACTAGTAAAGCATGCTCATGTCAATGCAATTGTAGCACCAAAGCCACTAAATTCATAACACCTAAGACCGCGACATCATTGGCAACATGTCTGCAAACCTGACTACTTCAGCAACAGGTTCAAAAGTTCCTCCAGTGTGTCAGGCACAAAGGCTGCACGGGGGTTATGAAACACCTTCACCTGAACTATGAACAATTAAGTTTGTGACCATGTATAGCCCTCTGGTACCTATAACATTAAATAGATTGGCCGCCACGCATTCGTATTAGTAAACCCCAAATGCGAAGGGTAAACAAGATAGTCATTTAACACAGTTTTAGAATAACACAGTACTTATATTCTTGATAATAGTTCACTCATACATTGTCGGTACCAGAATCGTGAATAAAGCATCGAACCACAGTTTCTTTGAAAATTGCAGTACAATTCTACAAGAAGACAAAAACTCACAAAGTCCCCCTAACATTAGTGAGTACTACGGCATATTAGAACTTGCCTAAACTGCTACCATAACTTGCGCCGCTAACTAGCGCGAAGTTGCGCGATCACTTTCCAGCGTAAGAATGAGACCAGAATGAGACAATCTGTGCTTGCTGTAAGGTCTTTTATAGGCTTCTCCGAGCCTGTGACCTTGGCGAATCTTTCTTTAATTAATATCTCCAAAAGTAGATAATAGTTTAACTTGAAATTTTTACAGGGTCTTTCTATTGTCATGTTCTATCTGTTTTAATTTAATTTATCATTCAAAAGGGTTTCTATAATCTTAAAATTGAAGTCATCACATGACCAACTTGGCGGAATTTTTATGCGCTTCAACAATAATCCGTGACAATCTGTTTTTCAGAAACTTAATTACCGGACAAATGCTTAAACTTTCTACCAAAACCATTATATGCTCGTAATCATCTTAATTAGGGCTATCTACTGATATGAATTTCAAATTTGTATTATTTAGTTAAAAAGTTCATTTTTTCTCTTAATTAAAACTGCTAATTAAACTTTGCCGCATTAGTTAATTTTACTACCAAAATATTCAGAACAGTGCTGACTATAGCTGGTGATAAAAGATCAGCTGTAGCTTTACTCAATTTAAAGATATTCCAAATCTTAGATTTTTACTTTTCTGATTGCATGTTTCAAAACGTGAACAAACCAAAATATCTCCTAAAATAAACGTTTCCCGATATGATAAATACATTTTAAAATGATTTTTATGGTGAATTGTCCCTGTGGGAAAGATTACAGGAAAATTACTACTCTTCTCGAAATTTCTAAGTCCAACATCAGCAACTTTACAATTGATCATGGAATATTTTACTGCTGGGGGTAGCTAGTGGTAATGCTTTTTGTGAAAAAAAAAGGTACTTTACAAGCGTTGGTTACAAAGCCGTCCTTTGCAACAAGTGCTTGTGCAGCTACATCATCTTCTGTAGCAGTAGTGCCACCCATCAAAGCTTCAGTAGAAATACTGGGTTGCAACAGAATGCAAATAGAACAGAAGGTCCAGGGTCCGAAGTTTTGGCACTTGGACTTAATTGCCTTCGTCAAATCTATTTCTTCTTCCCTCCCCCCCCCCCAGGCTACAAAATAGCTGGGAGAAGAGGGAGGAAAAGGCCACGGCAGAAGGATAAACCGCATGTCTCCAAGGCCTTTACAGAATGAGAGGTGGCTTTAGGGCCTGAAGACACGGAAATGCTGGTGGATGAACCTGGTCCCATCCGTCAGCAATCTACAGACAAAGACCCATCTGACCCTGGGTGGGTGAGGTTGAATAGGTGAGATGGCTCCCATACTACAGTGGAACTTGAATGCATATCAGACTCACAAAGATGAATTAGAGCTCTTAGCAAGGTGTAATAGGATATGACCCATACAGAGTCTATGATACCAAGGGTGATGAAGTGAACAGGGGAGTGGCTGTATTTGTCTGACACTCCACTCCAAAACTGTTGCTCTCACCACCTAATTACAAGCAGTAGCAGTGAAAATACATGATCCAGTCCAACTGACTGTGTTCTATATATCTGCCACACAGTACGCCTGTCAACAACAATCTGGCTGGCATCATAAGACAACTCACTGGGCCCTTTCTCCTTTTGAGAGATTTCAATTCCCATTATGCATTGTGGGATTCGTCCATCGATTGCCCTAGGGGCCAAGCGTTTGCTAGATTGATAGAGCCAGAGGAAATTTGTATCCTGAACACAGGATTTGACTACTGCCTCCGGTTCATCTTCTGCCATCGGCCTTTCATTAAGCTCTTCTTGATTGACATGGACTCCATGCATTGGGAGGTGGATCATGACCTTCATGGCAGTGACCACTTCCATATTTTGACGCAAGTAGAATTTCAGTCTGGAGGAAGCACAGGAGTGATTCACCAGGCAGCTGATGTTTCCCTGCCGAAAAGTTCAGGAACACTGTGAAGGATGTCTGTCCCCTGGTGGAATGACAAATGTCGTTCTGCTATTCATGGTTGCAGACAGGCATTGCGTCATTTTAGGTTGCTTCCTACATCCCAACACCTAGCAGCATTCCGAATCGCCAGAGCTAAGACACATCTTATAATTATGGAGAGAAAGAAAAGGTCATGGCAGAACTTTTTGAGCACAATCAATTGTTCCATGACATTCTCAAAAGTATGGGAGTCTATCCGCTGTATATCTGGAAGGTAATCCCACCCACAACTATCTGAGCTGCTGGATGATGGAAAAATGAAGCATAGTGCAGCCAGGCCCGCCGCTAACAGTTTGAACGCCTGTGTGCAATACAGATTATGCCCCCCCCCAATCCACAACCAGTGGTGGTTCTAGGTTGCCACCCCGAGTGACGCAGCAGTTGGATTAAAAAAAGATTCATCGCAGCGACAATGGAGTGGCAACAATCGCGGGGCGGCGACTGTCGATCACTCGATTTGGCGCCCCTTCCCCCTTTTCCACATACCACCCACGTGCGATGCACACCTTGCACGTCCGCTTACCGCGGCCCTGAGTGCAACTGATGGCAGAGTATTTCGCTGCCAATGCTTCATCTGACAATTTGGACCTTCAGGGTCAGTAATGAAGATTGCTACTGAAAGGCACATGCCAAACTTCAGTTCGTCAAATACACAGGCCTTTTACATCTTGGGAGCTGGAGGTGGTATTAAATGGCACCAGAGATACTGTGCCAGGGCCTGACCTAATCCACTACCAGATGCTGAGGCATCTTAATAAAGATGCAAAAGTGTACCTTCTAGATTTAATGAGATTTGGTCTGGATGGCACTTCCTCGACTTGTGGAAAGCTGTTGCCAGGTGGCTATCATATCATCGCCCTTACAAGCTGTGTGGGGAAGACACTAAAGTGGATGGAAAGCTGCCATCTTGTCTGGTGTCCATTCACAAAATCTGTTGCGACTTTTTCAGTGTGGCTTCAGGAAGTTCCGTTCCACTTTGGACAACCTTATCCTGCTTGAAATGGCAATACAGGATGCTTTTATCTGCAGCCAACACCTTTTTGGTGTGTTTTTCGATGTCGAAAAGGCTTTGATACTACCTGGTAACATACAATTTTAAAACAATTACATGAATGGCGATTTTGCGAAAATCGTCCCAGTTTTTCAAAATAATTTTTATTAGAACATTGCTTCCAGTAACTAGCCGGTAGCAAAGTATCAGCTCTCCTTTTCTTTTTTTCAGGAAATTGTGTTCCTCCGGGGCCAGTTTGAAATGTGACCCTTTTCACTTTTGCGATTAACGGCATCTCAACTGTAATGAGGAGACCCCTACAGTACTCCTTATACAATGATGATTTTTTAATTTTTTGTGCATCATCTATCCTGAGAAGCACTGAGCAGCAACTGCAACTCACACTGAACAGGCTAGATGAATGGTTAGTACATACCAGCTTCAGTTTCTCAGCTGATAAAACCCGGTATGTTGATACTGTTCGTTTTCTGGGCTTCTAGACACACATCTTAAAAAATTGAAAGCAAGAGGTTTGAAAGCTTTAAATGTTTTAAAATGTATCTGTGGCAGGTCAAGGGGCACTGAATGTTCATGCCTGCTACAGTTTTATACAACCTTTATACAGTCGTGGCTCGAGTATGGTTGCATTGTGTATGGATACTGTCCACCATGCAGGAGGAATTCAGCTCGCTACAGGTGCCTACCACACCAGCCCGATACACAACTATTGTGTGAAGTCTGGCGAGCCGTCGCTTTCCGTCCGCTGGCAACTTTACATGGTGTGACACTATTTACATATTGCTACAACTCCTGGCAGTACAATGTGGTAACTAAACCAAACTATGGACGGCTTCATGGTAATTGCTAAAGAGTGACAAAATGATTCAGCCTCCATAGATAGGCTATTTTAGAACAATATGGTTGTGACCTGCCCCCTTTTTACACCAGGGTTGGAGTAAATCATCACCTTCTTGTCTCTCAAAGAGGCCCAGACTGATTTTAGACCACAGTACAGCAAGCTGTTTACTGCTGACAAGGTGTTTATAAGAGTTTTTAATGATATTTTAAACCAGCATCACAATTTTACCCCAGTATATATGGATGGGTCTAAGCAGGCTAATGGAGCAGGTTGCTCTGTAGTGTTCCCTCGAGTTACTTACACATACAAGCTGCAGTGTGCAAGGTGCAGTACTTACACTGTCAAGTGCTACACCCTGCTAAATTTGCTCCAGCATATGAAGGTAAGTCACGATATAAAGTAAATCATATGCAGCAATTCCCTCAGCTATATTCAGGCATTAGTAAACATGTACCCAGCAGACTGTTTGGTCCAGGACATCCAGGATGCTCTACTTTCCCTTCACTCTTATTGAAAGCAGGTGTTCTTCTGCTGGGTACTGGGCCATCTGGGAATCGGGAGGAATGAGGCAGCTGATATAGCTGCCAAGATAGCCTGCAACAAGGTTGGAATTGACTTTGTTCTTTTCACAGCTGAGGCAAAGTCTGACTTTGGGTCTAGAGCAGTCTTCAAAATATGACAGAGGCAGTGGCTGGAAGTCGAGCATAAGCTCAGCCGTGGAGCAGCTCCTTTCAGTGGATGAGGAGGGATGGGGTTCTCTTTACTCTCCTCTGCATGGGTCACTGTCCTCTGACACATGGCTTTCTTCTCTTCTGGGAGGACCCACCAGAATTTAATGCTTATGGCATACCTTTGACAGTATGGCACATTTTAACCTATAGTGTACTGTCTTTAGATTTAAGGGCAGACGTTGACTTTTAAATGATGATGGAGGCAGTGCATCTAAGCTTTTCAAGTTTTGTGTTCAGATTGGTTTTGTCCCAAAATTTTTGGACAGACTGGGCTAGGTTTTTAGAAGGATGGGTGGCCTATATACAGCCATACTTACACGTATATCAGCATTGTTTTAAATATTAGTCTTTTGCCTTTAAATCTGTTAGGAGGCCTCTATATAGCCAGCCAGACATTGTTTTTGAAGTCTGCTGTATTTATGGCCCATGTACAGCCAACATTTTAGTATTTTATTTTATTGTCTGTGACCTCTGTACAGTTGATCATGCAGACAGAAATTTGGAATATTTTAAGCCACATGCTATTGTTAGGGTGCTAATAACCTCACTGTCATGTGCTCGGGTTTGACCTGCAAAATGGTGGATAGCTGAAGTTATGTGGGAAGGCCTTGGGCTCGCTTACTTGCAGCAATCTCACCGGGCCTGGAAGGGAATGCTATAAAGCCTAGTGGCAGCCAGTCGTGTCTTCATCTTCTTTTGCTTGTACAAACGGTTGCTATGGTTTGAGCCCACCAAAGCTGAAACTAATAGATTGTGGGGAGCTTCATGGCAAAGTGATACAGAGACGTTGGAATAACTGGTTTATTCACATAGTTTGTTATACATAGGTGATAACAGACCAAGAGATGCCGTCCACTCCGCTATACAGTAAGATGGTTAAGTCTACCAACAGAGGGCACTGGCTCGTAGGCGAGGGCAGTCAGCAGGCAAGGTGTCCCCGGCGGCCCCGTGTGATCAAATGTCTGTGTATAGATTGATTGTTTGAAGTTAACCTCGGTTGCAGCGTAATCCACATGGTTCAGTACTTCATCGGTCGGAGACATGGCTGGCCCAGCACACAGAAAATTCCTCAGGCCATTGCCCAGACTCAATAGACACATTTCAGGTTGTTTAAAAAATGACAATGACACAACAACAACAACAACAACAAAATTTCTGTGTGTTTAAGTTATTGTATTACCAGATTGAATGTAAAGATTATTCATTATAATTTATTTTTTCAGATTTGGGGCAATGGTTATGTCGGAGGCAACAGGAATAATTTTGAATGATGAAATGGATGATTTCTCAGCACCAAATATCACTAATGCATTTGGTGTTCCTCCATCATATAATAATTTTATTACACCAGGAAAAAGGCCTCTTTCATCAATGACTCCTTCTATATACGTTGATGAAAATGGTGATGTAATTCTCATTGTAGGATCAGCAGGAGGAACAAAAATTACAACAGCTACAGCTCTGGTAATTTCCATAATTTTTTAACATTACATATTTAATGATAAATAAATCCAGTAAATAAATGGGAAAAAAATATTTATAGGTATCCATGTACAATTTGTGGTTTGACTTGAACATAAAAGAAGCCATTGATCACAGAAGAATTCATCATCAGTTGTTTCCTATGACAGTTCAATATGAAGAAGGATTTTCAAATGTGAGTAAACAAGTTTATAGTTTGCCATGATCATTTGGTAACAATAAAAAAAATTGTCAATACAATGTGCTGCAAAATAGTTGTCAAATACTTGAAATTAACCTGTTTTATTAAAAATTTAGAGCTTAATTAACAACAAATTTCAGAGCAATCTTTTTTTTGTTAATGCTATTAAATAATAATGATGAAAATAATTTGAATAACAACTAGGAAAGACGTTATGCAAAATTCTGTAAAGCAGAAACATTATTGGTTGAAAAAAAAAATGAACTTTGGAGATTTTTTTTATGATTTCCTGGTACAGATTCAAAACAAAGGCCAGCTATGAATTTCATACCCTTTTTTTTATCTTGGTGAATGTAAGTAAATTGGAAACAAACTACAAGCCTAGCTCAATGAATTTCTTTACCAATAGAAGCAGTCTAAAAAGATCTCGTACTGTAATTTTTCAAGTAATTTGTGATGAAGTGCATGCTCAGTGGCAATATTCCTACATGTCCATTTCCCCAACCCCTTTTCCTCAACACATCTACTTTGCCTCTACAAATTTCAACTTTAAATTCTATCAGCACTTCTGGAAAATTAGTCACCATTTCTCTTGTTAAACCATTGCAATCTCTGACCTCCCTGCCCACACTTGTGTGCCTGAAATTGAGCATAAGCTTGTGATCAGTCATCTTTTCCCTTGTATGCACTACTTGTAATTCTTACACCAACATCATACAATGAATAATCACGAATATACACCTTGTACACTCCCATGACTCTTTTGACCTTCCTGCTATCTTCCAGTCAATCCCTTTTCAGCTCCTTTGATAATGATTGTGTTCTGTGCTAATTTCCAGAGACAAATGTAGCAGCATTTCTTTGAACCACCTCCAACTTTTGTATCTAAAATGTAGGTCCCATACAACACCAAAATATTAAGGCGATGGTCTGAATAAAGTTTTGTAACCTAATTCCCTTACTTCTCTGGTACATTCCATCATCACATTCTCCAACAAGTGAAGGATTCTGCCCAGTTGAGTTTGTTACGAAACATCATGTCAAGGTATTTACTTTTCAGTTCTTCAACAAGCAATTCCATCCTCTTAGAATCATATTCAACCTTAAGTTTTTTTATAACTAACTCTTCTTTGCATTAATCTTCATCCCATATTGACTTATCCAGTCAGATATCCTGCCAAGATCACCCTGCAGCTGTTCAGTCTTCTATCATTTTGATCCCATTATATAGCAAATAAGCTAACTTCTGAAAGTAAATCATCAACACCATCATTCATTAAAATAATGAATAGCAATAATCTCAATATGCTACCCTGTGGCAATCCCATTTTCAGTTTCACTTCTTTTGATACTGCTTTTCCTACCCCAACTTTTTGCTTTCCAACTTTTACTAATTCTTCTACCCATAAAATCATTTTTTCATTGACTCTGTAGTTTTAGGTCATTAGTCACTTAAATCCAGAGGGGGAGACTATATTTAAAAGGTAGCACAATTTTTCCTGAGCATTTTGCAGCAATGTTCATTAAAATCCATACAGTAATACTTACTTTTTCCCATAATAACTAAAATAATTTGAGTTTTCCTGTTAAGCCCTGCCAAAAGTAATACAACTAAACAAATTGGAGAAATTGAAACTTGATGAAAAAGGCAGTTAAAGCTCTGTTATTACAATTGACCTTATCAGAAATTGTATGTAGAATCTTTTAAAGCATCTCTCAGGTCTTTAGCTTTAATATTTTGAAAGATACCAATTTTTTGAACTACGTATTGCACCCAGTTAGAAACCAGCCAGATTTATACATCAGAAGATAGAGATAATCCTACAGAACATTTTAAGACCAGCTTCAGCTAGATAACTTAATTGTTCTAAGCTTGACAGACATGTGTGAGTGGAGACTTCACAGCATACTGATGCAATAAAATCCTGTTGGGTGTCCAGCCAAATGGTGTTGAATAAACACGACATTTTGACAGCTGGCTCTGCTGTCTTCATCAGGTGTCAGGACTCTTCTAGCTATCACAAGCTGACTGTCACTGCCTAGACAGTCTGACAGCTGCCGAAACACTCTTAATTCAACACCATCCAGCTGGACACTTGAGAGGATTTTATTGCTTGAGACATTTCAGAATTCCTCATGAAAATAATTTTTTATGGCGAAAATATTAGATATACAGAAATTTTCAATCAGATCAATTTTGACGTTTATAATGGGAACTACATGCTGTAAAAATTTCAATTAGATTGGGAGATAGACCATTCTAAAAAGATTCGGTGATTTTGTGGGAAACATGGAAGTTTGATGGTTCCCATGCTTCCACTATGTAACAGCACCTCAGACTGGAGGTATTGGTCATTCTGTTTCTAGCATTTGAAGGCAACGTCATGTCGGGCTTGCCAGTGTTTTGGCGCAATATGTAGAGGCAGGCTACAAGGCAACACTGGAAGCCATCACGGTTCAGCAGACATCTTTGAAATTTTGAAAGTGCGTGCTACCTTCGCTCTATTCCTATACGGCCATCCTCAGTTAGGGTTTCAGAGGAGTTGACTTTACTCATTTGAACTTGAAACCATTATTTTGAAAAAGGAGTTCTGATGCCAGTAGATTGTTCAAGAACTTTGTAAATATTTCTGAAGAATATAGTGAACTTTTACTTTACATCGCTTATCTTTGCTAGTTAAGGTTAATAACTAGCTGGTGACTGATAGACAACAGTAACGATCTACTCCAAAGGCAACATTTACGTTCAGATTCTCATGACAAGTTTTTATCCCAACCATGGGGATTACATTGGATGATTGCATGATATCAAAACAAATGTAAAACTGTGTTTTCCATGGTATCCCCAAATCATTCCATGTCAGGATGGTTCCTTCAAAAAGCCATGGCCAAATTCCTTCCCATTCCTTGCTCTGTTTTTTGCCCACCTATAATGACCTTGATGAGGTGGAAAGCCAAAAGGAACACCTGGTGTCATTGTAGAAAACATGAAACTGCTTTCATGGCCACATAAAGCCATTAATTTGTAATTGCAACTGGCTATATTTTGGTAATGTGGTTGGTTTTTAAGCTTAGTTAATAACAATGAAATGTTAAATGTTGAAGTAAATTCACAGCAAAATGTTGGATTAGAAACCATTGGAAAGTGGCATGAATTATAAAGGAATTATAAAGGAAGGCTTAATATAGCATTCTCTTCAATGAAGGTCAGTTATAAACAACATACAGAGCTCAGATGGGAAAACAAAAATCACAGGTGTGGAAGGCAATTTATCTGAATTGTAAATGTAATTGCACATTATACTGTCACTCAAACAAAATTGAAAAATTACATAAAATTGTTAATAACAAAGATATTCAGTATATTTCATCTGGCAGTTGGGTCGTGAGTTTGGTGAAATGAGCACAGAAAATGGAATTTTAGCCAGTTATGAAGGGGTAACCAAAAGAAACTGAACTATTTGTTTCTAATTAATGTATTTAATTTTTTGAGAAAAACAATCAATCCCCTTCAAAGTATTTTCCATTAGGACTGATGCATTTGCCCAATATTTATTTCATTGTTCACAGATATCGCAAAAACAACACATTATTGCAGCTGTTAAAATGCATTAAATAAAGTATTGTGGATTTACAAATGCTCATTATATAGCACTATTGGGATACTCAGAAGCAGTGTGGTTGGCCTTGCACAATGAGCTAATAATTTCTATGACTAGAAAATGAATGTTTCAGTAACAGTGTTTAGATATAAATTAGATACTAAGCACAAGTACATCTAGAAAGGAGACATGGATTAGAATTTTTAACACAAACAACAGCAAAACAAAATGTGTTGTAATCAGGGGCGCCGAGTTTTAGAAAACCTCGTGGGTGCTCATGCCCAATTGATGACACTTTTCTTTTTTATTCAACTGGCAAAGAGTGTGAACTAGTTTCGACGAGACTATCACTGGCGGGTTGCTGATTTGGCATGGAATAACATAAGCTACTTTTTATCGATAAAATATTTAAGGTTTCATGCAAATTAAATAGAAACCTTCAAAATCCATGACAAACATGAACGAAGTGGAAGGTACCAAATAGTATTAAGAGTGAAAATCCTATCTAAATCCATCCAGTAGATTTCAAGTAAGGGAGCATGCACAAACTCCATGGCTCGATCCAGGGGAGTAGGTGTAGGCCGGAAGGTTACTCTGAGCTACTTGGTGGTAGGAGGGGTTCCGAGCCAGGCCACGTAGCTTTCCTTCCATAACATTTTTCACAGTTAAAATGAGGAAAAGAACACACAACAGCTTGTGAATATTTTTGTCACTCGGTTAATTATCTCCATATGTACAAGATAAAACAGTACAAAATGTGTTCTGGAATCAAAAGGGAAAAACGCGAAGTGCTATGGGGAGAGGGGGGGGGGGTTATATCAAAATCCACGTAGGGCTACGTGTGGGGGAGGGGGGTTCACAGGATTCCAGAATGGAGCTACTTGGTTTATGGACGCTCCCTAATAAGGAAACAAACAGGCAAAGTAGGAAAAAGAGATTTTCTAAATTCTGTTCCAAGCCAAAAAACACACTAAATTTCATTAAAATGGGTTCAGTCTTTTTAACGTGATTGAATTACAGAGTTAAAGATAGTAATAGATATATAACCAATAATTTGTATCTTCCTATTAGAAATCATTAGTTTATTATTGTATTTGATTTGTGTCCCCAAGGATCGTTACGTGAATGAAGTCGCAGGTACAGCTAGTAATTAATATACAGAGGAGATGGGGAAAAAATATGCATAGAAAATTGAACAATAAGGAACGGATACCTATCATAATAATAAAAATATAAAAATTAAATCATTGTATTAACAGTATGTAGCATAATTTTTATTAGCTGGATATATGTATTAGCACATAATTCATGTACACAGTTTTACTAAGAATTTTAATATCAACAAATAAACCTTGAAAAAACTTGACAATGGCGGCAGAGGTTTTGACCTCCGAAATGTCGTGTTTAAACGATGGACTAACTCGGCTAGTTACCCGAGAAAATTTTATTCATTTGCAACGCCGAGTAAACCTCCAGTCTTATATTAATAAACCTTTTTAAGAAGCTACATTTTTAATTTATATAATATCAGTGTTTTTCAATGCAAACTTATTTTGTCAAACTAGAGCTCTATTTATAAATGTATCAGAAAAATCTTGTAGGTCCACATCATCCGCTTCTTCTTGGTCTACTTGCAGTACCATGTGATCATTCAATCTTTTCTGAGCCATAGTACTCCTCAAATAAGATTTTCTTCTCTGTAATGCTGAAAATGATCGTTCTGCGAAGCATGACGATACTGGAATAGTTGAAACGATTTTTAACAATTCGATGGTTTCAGGCATCATATCTTGGGTATATTCGCAATCCAGATTATATATATATATATATATATATATATTGCTCAGTCTAACATTTTTAACCGACTTCAAAAAAGGAGGAGGTTCTCAATTTGTCTGAATTTTGTTTTTTGGATCTATGTTCAGCGATATATTCGCCAATTTTGAACCAATTTAAATGAAATTTTTATAGTGGATAGAGTATACCTCCAAAGTGGTCCAATATGAATTTGAGAAACCATCCCTTTTACCCCATTACACCCCTTAACTTTTATACAAACCGACACTTTTTATCTGATTTTGATGGAACTTTGGAAATGTATAGTAAAAAATAAACAGAAAAATCCTGTCAACTTTTGGTTTGAAAAAATTGAACCCCTCTCACCCTATCCAACCCTTTATTTTTGCCAATGTTCTTTATACAAAGCTAAAGTCGACACCATTTAACTGATCTCCATTAAAGTTGGCATATACATGTAATTTTTCATGGAAAAGGTTTCTGACCAAAAAAATAAAAAGAACACCCCACACTCCCTTTACATCCCTTAATTTTTATACAAACCCACATTTATCATCCGATTTCAATGGAACATTGGACATGTATAGAAAAAAATAAAGAGAAAAATGCTGTCAACATTTGGTTTGAAAAAACTGAGCCCCTCTTACCCTATCCACCCCTTAATTTTTGCCAATGTTATTTATACAAAACTATAGTCGACATCATTTAACTGATCTCCATTAAACTTGTCATATACAAGTAATATTTCATGGAGAAGGTTTCTGACCAAAAAATAAAAAAGCCACCCCATCTCCCCCTTTACACCCTTAATTTTATAGAAACCCATATTTCATATCTGATTTTCACTGAACTTTGCCAATGTATACTTTCAAACAAACAGAAAAATCTTGTCAACATTTGGTCTGCCAAAGCTCAACCTTTCTCTCTCCTACCTACCCCTTAAATTCTGTCAATTTCTATATATATAAACCTACAGTTGCCACCATTTGACCTATTCCCATGAAAGGTGGTGCTTATATGAATTTTTTCACGAGGAAGGTTTCTGACCAAAAAACCAACCCCCACTCCCCATTAAACCGTGTAATTTTTATACAAACCTACAGTTTTTATCCAGTTTAGATAGAACTTAGCAAACTTTTACAGTAAAACAAAGAGAAAAATAATGTCAGCTTTTGGTTTGCAAAAACTGAACCTCTTTTCCCCATTTCCGCCCCTTGACGTTTGTCAATTTTCTTTCTGAAAAGCTGCAGTTGACACCATTTGACCGATCTTTATGAAAGTTGGCACATACATGTATTTCTTTATGGAGAAAATTTCGCCCAAAAAATAAAAAAAACTACCCTAGCTCCCCTTTTACATCTCTCAATGTTTGTTCAAATCCACATTTTAATCAGATTTCGGTGGAACTTCACATGTGTTTACTTTAAAGCAAATAGAAAAAGAAACATACTACTCACATTACTTTGACAAAAACACAAACCCTATTCCCGTTTCTACCCCTTTAATTACTGTCAATGTTCATTATATAAAGCTACCATTTCTATCTGATTTTGAAGGAAGTATGCACACGTATACTTCAAAACAAACAGAAAAATACTGTCTGTGTTTGGTTTAGAGAAGCCAAACCTCTCTCCCCCTTTCCACCCCTTTAATCTACACAAAGCACAGTTTCTATCTAATTCTGAAGAAAATTTGCACACGTATACTTTAAAAATACATAACAATTGTGTTTAAATTAGGTTGCAGAAGCCCAACCCCTCTTCCCTTGTACCCCCACCCCTCCTTATTTACAATGTTCTTTGTAAATATCTACCGTTATCAGATTTTGATGGAACACTGCAAATGTATACTTAAGAACAAAGAGAGACATTCTGTTTACAAAACCCAACCGCTCAATCCCTTACCCCATTTAATTTTTGTAAATGTTCTTTACACAAAGCTACAGTTTTTATCTGGTTTTGATGGAACTTTGCACATGTATACTTTAAAACAAAGAGACTGCCTTAACAAAAACTACTCTTCACCTCCACACCCCTTAATTATTTTTTTATACACACCTAAAAATTTTATATGATATCAATAGAAATTTACAAATGTATACTTTAAATCAATCAGAAAAGACAGTCTACATTTGGTATACAAAAGAACAATCCCTCTTCTCCTTTACCCCCATCGTTTATAATTTCCAATGCTCTTTACAAAATCCACAGTTTTAAGTACCGTCAAAATCAATTAAGCTATTTTTAAGTCATTGTAGAATATTTATAAAATGTATGTGTCCTAATGTCAACTTCAGATTTCAACTTGGACCCCGAGCTTTTACGTTGTGAAAACCAATTAAATATCTATATTTTCTGTGTGATGCCAGAACGAACAGATGTATTGCAGAGACAGATTTGTATATGTGGTATGTATTAATGTCCAGATGTTACATGTTTCGATTATCGAGCAGCAGCTTTAACAGATGTTATGATTAGATCGATACACAGCCTGGACCAAAATGTAAACTGACATTGCTTAACACAGCATCCAATTCACCCCATTCTGAAAGTTGTAAAGACAGACATGTTTTTTTAAAAAAGCATTCGCTTTAACCACTGAGCTACCAGGAAGTTCGCAAAATGAGAACTGCTGTGTCATATTTAAATACAAATTAACTATAATACCACTAAAAATTTAAAAATAAAATAATTGTTTAAAAAACATAAAAACCGCCTTCAAAAAAGGGCACTAAAAATTTTAAAATAACTTTATACCTTGCTTAGAAGAAAGTAAATCTAAACGGACAATATTTTACATTACTGTTATTGAAATGTTTACATTAATTAGTTATTTTTGGAGTCGGTGCCAGCCAAAACAAGAAAAACAAAAGGATAAAAACAATAATAAATAACAATAATATATAAAAAAAATCATATTACTACTTACCTATATTTAATTTTAGAAACATTTTTCAACAAAACTGAAACATATAGATATACCAATATTATACTAACTATAAAATGTTTACTGCATGATGCAGCCTACCAACTGACACTATAGCGCCAGAGATATGCCTGGATGACCAACGAGGCCGAGCCACAGATAACATACCATTAATTTGTTTCCCTAAGCTGTCACCCGCAATGAAACTATCTTCCTCACAACATGCTGTAAAATATTTGGAATTTTTGTTCGAACTCTCGATTTGCCTCGAACACCACATAAAGCTCAGTAATTCGATCTGCGCGATCTGACAGCTGGCACAGACTCCAAAAATAACTAATTAATGTAAACATTTCAATAACAGTAATGTAAAATGTTTAGATTTACTTTCTACTAAGCAAGGTATAAAGTTATTTTAAAATTTTTAGTGCCCTTTTTTGAATGCGGGTTTTATGTTTTTTAAACAATTATTTTTTGTTCATGCAATTGCTAATAGCACGATGAAGAACCAAGCGATCCACATCAATGAGATCTTCGTGGAACTATTTCACGTAACTGCTGCTTCCATCATTTTAATTGGTAAGAAATAGTTCCACCTTACTCAAATGTGTCATAGCATTTTTAGTAAAGTGCTGGTCGCTATGGCCAATGACTTTATCTAAAACTACAAGATATATTTTTTATGCCAGACAGCGTGCGAGGAAAATTAATGCGGTTTACTTGATGACTCGTCTACATCTCTATTCATCCTCATTATTTTTGGAGTTATTAATGTTGATTTGTTGATCATCCAATATAAAAACTGAGACAAGAGCCGATTTCCAAGGGTCTTGAAATTTTTCGCCAGTAGGCTACGTAGGGATTACACAACGTGCTTGACAGTATTATCTACAGATTTTTGCAGATGGAAAGCAATATTGTGTAAATTTGCGTTTAAAGCTTCGAAACGAACGAGAATTTCTATCAGAAATGATAGTAAAAAGATATTAAAAAAATTGAAGACTTTTTAAAAACCATTTTGCTTTCGCGTAGATATTATCCTCCTGACATTTTGTGTCGTTCAAAAACATAGCAGCACACTATAATTATTTAGAATACAGTTTTTAACGAAGATATACGACAACATTATCTTGTTGGTCAAAAAGGCCGCAAAGATAGGTTCATCGCTAGCTGCCTGTAGTGATTCAAAACAAGCCTGGTGTTTCGATGAACCAAGCACAAAAACAACATGCTAAAAAATCTTCTACTCTTGAACAACCAGGTTTAACCAATGAGAGGTGCAAAGCACATGAATTGCCCTTACTTTGATAGCCTTAATCCACAATTGAAGGTCAGTATGCGCTTCAGCATCAGAAGCATCACGTGTATATAGACCACTACACATCTTGATACTTATGTCGAATCTTCTTAGTATTGTAGTCATTCAAAATTTCAAACAAATTTTGTCGGATATTGTTGATACCGTTTCATTGAGGCCGATAAAAGTTTCGTGTATATTACGCTTTCCGTCCACATAACGAAAGAAGTGTGACTTGTTCATTACTGGAAATATTGCTAGTTTTACTAACCATAACTGAATAGCAGACCGCATTTTGTACTACTTTTGTTATTTTATGCAGTATTTCGTCATTCAAAATTTCTCGCGCTTCGTTAGTGACATCGTATGACAACCGCCCATATTTGTTGCCACGTGTTTATCTTGAGAATATCCTGTGCTCACAGCTTCTACATCGAATGGAATTTGAATATTCGTCGTCGTCGTCCCTTATGGCTAGGCCTCCGGTCACTAAAAATGATTTGTTTTCATATCATATAGTTTAATTTTTGATAGCATTCAGTGTACATTGACGCCGCGTTCTAAATTGGCTTTATGCAGTACACAACAACAGTGAAATTTGGCTTTTCAAGCTTTTTAAAGCTTTGTTCCATGATGAAAAACCCCCTTCAGTGAGTGCCTTAATGTACTCATCCCTTCTTGGTGATATTTTCGGCGCTGAAACGCTACTAGACATGGTTTCTTTACACATCTGGCAGACCCCTTTATCTATATCATCATTTTAGCAGCCATGGAAAAAAGGCCACTTTGAAAATTGTGCCTCTTCTTCTGTTCAACTAAATTTGCAGAAATAACATCTACTGGTTGGATTTGCTGAGCTGTACTAAGTTGAGAAGCGCTACTAGTGGAGGGCTCTTCAGTTTACGATTTCTAAGGACGAATTTATTTATCGAAACAAAGAATTTTCAGAAATAAACACGATAACATCAAGCGCAGCGTGCTCTTAAAGCACACGTTTTGTTTACCAGCTTGACTAAGAAAGAGTGAGACACCTGAGACAGCCTGCGAGCCGCGGACGGGTGAGGAGCGACGAATGGCGGCCAGAATTTGCGCGCGGTACCGCGGGTTCGAGTTACCTGTGGGCGGCTCTTTACAAATCAAACCTACACTTACCACACAGTAGATAGTGTTAGGTATGACCTAACGTAGTGTTTATATTCTCCTTGGGTATGACGTGCACACTCACTTCGTAAGCAAACCAACACGGATTTCGGAAGAACCAATCATGTGAAACGCAACTGGCTCTATTTTCGCATGATGTAATGAAAGTTATTAATGCTGGATCACAAGTTGATGCTATTTTCAGAAAGCTTCTGACTCTGTACCACACAACCGACATTTAGCGAAGATTCGAGCGTACGGTATATCTGATCAGATTTGCGAATGGATACGCGATTTTCTAATTGGTCGGTCGCAGTATGTCGTTGACGGGGAAGCCTCTTCTAAGCTAGATCTTACTTCGAGGGTTCCTCAAGGAAGTGTAATAGGACCACTTCTTTTCTTAATTTTTATATACGATCTCGGTGACAACGTTAATTGCAGGATGCGATTTTTTGCTGATAATGCACTTATTTATAGGGAAGTGAGGTGCTCCGACGATTGCTTAGAAATTCAGGGCGATCTGTATGTTATTTCGGAATGGTGCCGAAAATGTCAGCTTACACTTAACTGCAAAAAGTGCAAGGCAATGCACATAAGTAACAAAAATACCGGTACCCCATTTGCTCACGAGTACAAAGTTAACAATTCAGTTGTTGACACTGTGGAGTCACTGAAGTATCTAGGCGTAACAGTACAAAGCAACATGAAATGGGACTTGTACATAACTTCCGTCGTAGGCAAAGCTAATTCTAAACTACGATTCATAGGTTGTATTTTGAGAAGTTGTAATGCTCATACAAAGGAAATAGCATACAAAACACTAGTGCGTCCACTTTTCGAATACTGTTGTGGAATTTGGGATCCGTATCGCAAGGGAGTACAGAGGAGAGCTGCTCGATTCGTGACTGCTAGTTACAGTCCTTACGTAAGTGTCACAGTGCTGATACGTGGGTTGGGCTGGGATTGTTTGGCGGACAGACGACGTCGTTTTCGTTTGAATTTGGGATAAGACTCGAGAAATGAGATGCCGTACTGATACATTTATGTATTCCTTCTTTCCTTGTTCTGTTCGGTATTAGAATACACAGAATTAGGATTGGTGCTTAGCACCCTCTGCCACCCACAGTATTTGTGATTTGCAGAGTATAGATGTAGATGTAGATGTAAGCAAGTGCGATCTCGGCGAGACATCTTGCCTCGCCAGGCGGCGCATGACGTAGGTAATACAGGTGTCGCTCGAAGTCATTACTGATTACCGTTGACGTCTATGCTCATGGGTGCTCCGCACTCACTATTTACCTCTCATGGGTGCCAGAGCCCCCGAGCACCCACAGTCGGCGCCCCTGGTTGTAATCTTGTTACAAGACTGTTTGGTATGGTCTTTCAACTATCTTGTAATTGGTGAGGTTATATAGTATTGCTTAATACTTAGCATGATTAAACACTGGTCTAAGTAACTTCAACAGTTCTTTTAAATGTGGTTTACAGCTAAAAGGTTCTTTTCTGAATTATGACCATCACTTCCACTTAGGAAGAAATGATATGATAAAGTTTACTGTAGGTTTGCAATACTACAAAACAATAAGAATTATGTTAAAGTTCACTGCCTGTTTAATGGATCAACTGCTAATTTTTCTCCAAACTGCCACCAGATTCTTGATAAAAGGAGGTGAGGGGGGGGGGGGGTGTGAGAATAAAATTGTTTAGTTTAACAATGAAATAACTGAATAAGGATGTCTTCTCCTGCAGATTGCAGATTTTTTAAAGCATACTTCCTACAACTAGGCAATGAAACCACACTTCAGTTGATACAAAAATCCACTAAAATTTGTAAATTCCATAACTTGTACAAAATAATATAAAAGTAAAGATTCGATCAATTAAAATCCTTGAAAAATTATACACTTTTAATATACTATCAATCAGTTTAAACACTTGTAGCCTAAATTTTGCCCTTATCCAGAGACCAAACAGACATGAGTAACTAACTACCACGATCTGGTGGAAATTCCAAAATCGAGAGGTTTTAAACACTTCCAGAGAACACTCGTTAATATTCTAGAACCTTTGAATTTTCCTGAAACAATAAATTTCATCAAAATTCATATGATAGCATTTCACAAATATTACAAGACAATTCTATTTAATTTACTGGACTAAACAATCTCTTATTTAATGTTTGTTTAATAATTTACATTTAAAGCCTTGTCATGGATTATATTTAATCACCAGTTGAGGGAATTCATTCACAAACTAGTAATTCATGTTTATTTACGAAGTATTCTTCTGATCTGTGGCTATTTCTTCAACTCATTTGAATCCACACTTTCAAAACTTGTCACTAAGCTAAATTAGATAATATTCATAAAATAATCAGAAATACCCAAAACTGGTCAAAATGTCTCACACTTAAAGATTTTAATCCTGCTATCCCTTTTTGACCTGTTATTCCACAACTGATGGCATATACTCACAAATGACATTCTCATAAAATTCTCAGAAAAAAAAAAGAATTATCAGTAATTTCAGGCAAATAATCGAAACAAAGATTAATAATTATACTGATACAACAGTAAGAAACAGGGAGGGAAGCTGTGAAATAACAGGAGAATCTGATGGAAAAGTCTTTAGAATGAAGAAGAAAAGTACTGATGAGAATATAGAAAAGCATCGCATTAAATTACCATTGTGAGCAGTTGGAGTATAATTAACTTAATGGATCTGAATAAACCACACTTTGTTCAAAGAGTGGGATTTTTGTTGAGGAATGAACTGGTAGATAGTGAGATCTTTCCTGAAGTTTGTCCCTTGGCATACCGAAGTTGTGGGATGGCCTTTTTATAATACGCTCAATTCAGCATCTCAACGTGGCGAGGACTTAATTTGTAGGTGGAAGTCCCAAAGAGAGTTCTGCAACTGTCCTGTCTTTATAGCCACCCTGGGCATCATGCACATACAGCTCCACTTGGCCAAATAGTCTCTGAAAGTGTTGTGAATGCACACAGTGTGGGCATGGTAATATGGAACATAGTTATCTGAACTTCAATTGTCGGCGCTTGTAGATTCCATGTACACTGTAAAAAGTCACTGATATGAGCGTATTGATACCCTATTATGGATTGATTTACTATAACCAGAGATCCTATATGAGGTAAACACACCCCATATTATGTAACCACCACCGGCTTTCACAATTCCCCATTAAAGAGAGTCATCAGCTACATTTCACTTGGATACAATGAATGTGCTGGCAATTCTGCCTGAGCTGCTGGTGGTTTGGGTAAAGAAACTAGCATTGATTTTCTGTTGCCATATTCCATCAAATACAATTGTCAATGGACAGACTACACATACATTTCTTGGCTATTTATCACTAACTATAACAGCCAGCTCAGTGATGTCTGTTGACAGGAATGAATTTGCTTATCCATTGTAGTTCTTGATTATTCTCAAGACATGGTTGACCACTATATCTTCTGATATGAGATTTAAAATAGTCCATGAGATACTCTAAGTATTGCAATGGCACTATGGACTGTAAAATCTTAAACTTTGCAACCACTTCAAAAATGCTATCGTTCATGCATCAGGCTGCTGTTGTCATTCTGTATTCACTCTGTTAATTCTCATCAGGCAGTTATGTTAGAAAATTTTGCAAAGAATACACCGAAGTCCATCAAGCAGCTCTGTCATAATGTAGTTATTTATATCATTTTTATGTGTGTGCCATTTATATATTTTCATTCTGCATCCATGACTTCAGTAATGCCAGCACAGAATGCACTGGGAGTTGGTTGGAAGGCATTCACTGTAGTGAGCAATGATCGCTGCTGTTCACATGTATGTACAGATGATTAAGTGCGATTGGAATTCTGGGTGAGTAAGGATTGGGAAGGAAATAGGATTAATAATGCATGAGAACAAAGATTTTAAAACAGAAGAATCTAGAAATAGAATGAGCAGAAGTAAAATTGTAGATTATGTCTTCCCAAAGCATATTTACGAATGTGAATAATAAAAGGAAATAATGAGTGATTGTGAGGCAATTTTGATGAATCCTAGACATTTCAGTAAATTATTAGACATGAAAGTAAGCTGATAAAATGTTAAGGGCACTTGGATTGAGAATTATTTCAGGTAAAATTCATTTTATGGAAGGAATGCATCAGTTCAGTGAGGAAGAAGTATGAATGATTATAAGTTGGGGAAAGAAGTGCTCATGGAAGACTGGGAATTTAAATACCTTGACAAAAAATTTCATAATAAACTAAACTGGGCAGGACACATTGTGGAGGTTCTGGAAAGTATTTCAAAGTCCTTCACTTAATGGAGAGAGTGATGAGGGGACGTACCAGAGAGGTAAGGGAATTGCGATACAAAACTTTGGTCAGATCATTGCTTGAAAATAGTATAGTATGAAGCCTACATTTTAGGTATCAAATACAGGAGATGGAAGGGGTTGCAGAGAAAGGCTGCTAGATTTATCTCTGGAAAGTACTACAACTGACAGAATAAAAGAGTTGAAATAGAATTCATTGGAAGGCAGGAGGAGAGTGAAAAGTCATGGGAGCATACAGGCGATATATTGGTGATGAGGTGTGGAAAGATAATAGTGGAAGAATTAGCAGAAGTGTATGGAAGGGAAAAGGTGACCATGACTACCAGCAGGTTCTTAATTTCAGGTATAAAGATGGGAAGATTTTATTTTATAGTTAAGGTGGTAGGGGATTGAAATAAATTACCAAGAGAGCTGATGAATAGTTTACCAAAACTGTTGAAATTGAGGTCATAAGTAGGCAGGTACGGGAAGGGGAGAGAAGAGAATGAGTGTGAGGAAATTGCCACCAGAGCATGCACTCCACTACAATTAAACAGTTCCGCAAGATAGTAAAAATGTGGAAAGAAATGCTTTCCTAAGACCAAAAATAAATAAAAATGTATAATCTAAATAGTATGTGAATGGGTGAGAAGATGGAAGAGGTTGATAAGAAGAGATCATGATAGAAGGGAGCAGTATGGAATATCTGACAGAACTGAACAAAGAAGTAATAGCAGTAAAATGGGAAACTGATATTTTTGTAATGAACATTATGACTGAAGGGGTAAAATGACACAACTATAAATTTCTTTACTTAAGTTAATGATTAGATGGAAAGGGAGCACTCAGCTTTTTATACATAAGGATGAATGGGTAACATTGCTTCAGAAAAAATGCAGAAAATGTAACTGCTTTGATTTAATTGCAATGAGCGCATGCTATTTTCCCTTGCACTCTTTCCTGTACCCACATACTTATTCTGTATACAAAATTTCAACTTTAAATTCCTTCTGCATTTTTAGTAAATTATTCATGATTTGTCTTGATAATTTATTCAGATCACTGACTCCCTTAAATGATACTGTTACTGTCATGCAGGAATAAGTGGGGTAATATTAGAATGGATTTTTTCCAAATAAGTATAAATGAGCCGACACTGGGGATTTTGTAGTAAGCCTTATAAAGTTTATGGTAAAGTTGTAATAGATTACATTTAGCATTCTGAAGAGGTTAACCACCTGCATTCCTTGCAATGGTCAACAGTGCTGATTGTCAGAGTTTAAAAGCAGCAAATAACTGGAAAACACCAAATATAGTCTTCAGTGATGTGTTAAGAATTTCATCGAGGACTAAGCAAAGGCTTATAAGACTGTAATTATGAAATAAACATTGGCTGTGAAAGAGGTTTATGAAAAAAAAAAAGTACAAAGTGGATACTATGGCTACTATTAACACAGATGAGGTAAAAATTGCATTCAAATCCCTATCTCCCTTCCTTACAAAAGAAAATTTTACCACTCCATTCTGCCAGCTTGTATTTGTAATCACTTCCATGCACTATTCTTAAATCTTTTACCAATGTTCTACCAAGCTTCATCTATACTTCTATATAGATAAAATCATAGAAAAGGTTTATTTTGAAAATAGTAATTGCTATGTACACTGCAGATTGTAGAGATAAAACCTTAAAATTTTGAATTTTTTTCTATTTGTCTGTTTGCATATCATGCAAAACCTAATGTATAGATCTCAACATAACTATATGTCATGATAGCTTATGTAGGATACTTTTTTATTGATATTAGCATCAATCTCATCATCATAATTCATTCCTCTGTTGTGATAAACAACCAACAAATTTATTGTTTTTAATTACATCAGAAATCTACTCAAAGTAACTCATGGCTATGATCTAGTAACATCAGTAAATTTAATCTTTGTTAATCAATATATCCTGAAGTGCCAAAAATCATAGGATAAGAGGATGCAAATGTTCAGATGGTGGTAGAACCATGGAAGCAATACATAAATGTGACATGAAATGTTGGGGCTTTCATTTTTCAGTGTGGTGGGTCACATTAAATGTTTTCTGATGTGATTATGGTTATGAGATGAATTTAGACTTCAAAGATGTAATGGTAGTTGGCGCTAGAAGCCGTTTGGAAATTTTTTGTTAAATAAACATTCCTCAAATCAGTGTCAAGAGTGCTATCAATATAGAATTTATGGCATAAAAGTGGACAGCACATGGCCAACAACATCTATGTACTGACCAAGACCAGTGACTTCTGCATTGAGGAGCCACTTTTGACAGAGAGCCATCACTGGGACATACAACAGACATGCCCATGTGGACAGAGCAGCAAAGTATGGTGTTGATGGGATATGGTAGCAGAAAACTGACATGAGAACCTCTGATAACAATATTCTGTTGGCTATAGTGCCTGTCCTGGACTAGTGAACATATCAGTTGGACCCTAGATGACAGGAAAAAAGGTTATTGAGTCAGATAAGTCACAATTCCAGTTGGTAAAAGCTGATAGCAGAATCTGAGTGTGCCTTAGACCACACAAGGTCATGGACCCAGATATACGGGAGCCCGTGTAAGCTTCATGTTCCCAAACAACGATGCACTTTTCCAGGACCACAATGCGTTGTCACAAAATTGAAATCATTCAAAATTGGTTTGAGGAACATTTTGGATAGTTACAGCAAATTATTTGGCTCCCTAGATCACCAGACATGAATCCAATTGAACAGGACTGAAAGGTCAGTTTGTGCACAACATCCTGCACTGACAATACTGTTTCAATTATGTACAGCTGTAGAGGAAGCATGAATGAATGTTTATTGATGGGACTTCTGATGACTTGTTAAGTCAATGTCACATCAATTTGTTGAGCTCTGCTGGGAAAAAGGATGTCCCACACTAATTTACAAGGTATCCCATGACTTTTGGCACTTCATACTAAATAATACCCACTAATGTCTCCTCTATTATTGTCATACTGGTACAATATAAACAAAAGAAATACCTTGGGGTTTATTAATTCTTTCTTTAAGCCCTATAAGTATTTGTGGTTTTTATTCCTATATTAAGTTACCAAATTCTATTGCTCATGAACATTTGGAGCATAATAAATAGAGTAATAGTCATGTACTGGCTAGAAACTGGCTTTCTTTTCCTAGCTTTACTCCTCATCTCAATAGTTATTTCATCAATTATTTCTTTAGTATTAGTGATTTTTTTTACAGTCCAACATCTATTTGGCCCCATATTTGTATTCCATCACCTGCAGCCTCTATCCTTAAAAAGATTAAAAAAAATGCACAGTCCTGACTTCATCATAATTGGAATTCTTAAAACAAAGTTCACAAAACTATGGCAGAACCCCATTTAGGTCACATTTTCCCTCTCCACTATGTTATCTAGTGCATTCCTACTCTTTACCATCGTACTACGACTGGTTCCACATTTTTCAATCATGATTTTTCCCAAAAATTTCAAGTACCCCCTAAATGAAACTTAAGCACTAAAATTGATACAGTATATCTGATAGAGTAGTCCAATAAAAATAATTTTGGGTGACTTTTTATACAAAAAATATTCAAGATTGAAACTTTATCCTCGTTACATTTCTATTCAGCTATGTTTACAGCTAGCACAAATTCAGAACATGTATCAGGATTTATATCAGAACTTGTATCAGCATATGTATCAACATTTGTCTGAGGCCTTCATTGACTTGTATGAGTATGAACCCTGTGTTTAAATCAGAATACACTAGTAGCAAATGCTAATTGATACTTGTGTACACTAATGTGCTATTAAACACCATTATTTTCATTTGAATTGGCAAAATATTAAAAATGTCTCCTTGTGAAGAATTTTTGTTGAGTGGCTGTACTTATATGATACTGAAGTAGAAAAGGAAATGTAGGTGGTGGGGGGAAAAAAAAGAAAAAAAAATAAATAAATAAAGGAAATAATAAAAAATGATGATAAAAAATCCTATCTAGAGATAAAATACAAAGTGCTTATCTATACCATGTTATTGAAAGAACTAATGACATAAGCAGAGCTGTTTCTAAATTAATAAAACTTGTCAAAAAAAGAAATGAGGACTATCTTCATCTATAAGCTGAATTTCAAAGTATTAATTTTAAGTCTAAATATGAATGATTCTTGATAACTATACTGTTAACAGGTTAGCTGATATTAAAAAGTTTTAAAATAATTTAGCCAACAAAATTTAGACTTGTGAAATCAGTTTGGTGTTTATTTTATTTATTTATCAATCAGCACTTCACACATAAATCCAGAGATCAAGCAATCCTTTTTAGAAACTGAACAAAAGAACAGTACAAAAATTAATCTGACCTCAGTAGTAGGCAAGGCAATATTCAACGACCTTGGAAATCTCTAAGAGAAAAAAACTAGTTTGTAAATAAGTAACACAGGTTTAGCAGAAATCGTATAATTATTGGTGTGTACACTATGTAACAGATATCTGCAATGAAAAGGACAAGCGAGTTGAAGTAGATAGACTGACTCAAGAATCGTTTAAGCTAGTTGACAGAATGAACCATAGGTAGTGGTAATAAATTTAAAACTGTCAAAATGATTTACAATTTTCTTGTTGTATGGAAGAATTCTTAATATGCAATGAGTTTCACAGTGCAATTTAATAGGATAACTTATGTTCATTATTCTAATGAATAATTCTATTCTTGATTATTCAATGTTGCATAAAAATATTAAAATGACAGAAGATTGCAATTAATTTCAGAGGGATTTGCAAAAGACTTACAAGCCCTTAGATCAAATTTGATTGAGGATAAAGGTAAAAAAAAATTCTGCTTACTAGGTATACAAGCATAAAATAAAATGTTAGGTACCCTTTAGTTCACCAAAAGCACTCCTACTAGCTATCCCCAGCAGTAAAATATTCTATAGATCGATTGTTAAGTTGCTTATGCTGGACTTAGAAATTTCGAGAAGAGTAATTGTCAACTTAAAGGAATTTTCCTGTAATCATTCCCACAGTTAGAATTCATCATAAAAAATCATTTTGAAGTGTATTCGTTATATCGGGAAATGTTTATTTTAAGAGAGATTCCAGTTTGTTCACGTTATGAAACACGTGATCAGAAAAGTAAAAATCTAATACTTTCTCCTTACTCGCCTCCGTATAGAGCACTGTCCTCTGATGCAAAGCTTTCTTTTTCGCCGGGAGGACCCACCCAAATGTGATGCTTGTGGTGTACGTCTGATGGTGCGCCACATTTTAATAGATTGTGTATTGTTTATAGACTTCAGGACAGACGTTGGCCTGGCCAACGATCTGTACCTGATTTTAAATAATGAAACCAGCAATGTGACCAAGGTTTTAAAGTTCTGTGTATCTGCCGGCCTGATATCTAAAATTTTAGGCAGGTCAGCCTAGTTTTAGAATGGATGGGAGGCTCCTTTACAACCAACCATCCATGTGCATTGTTCTAATTTTTTTATATTTTTTTAATTCCTGTCGCGCTGGCCTTTTTACCGCCAGTGAGACATGCAGTGTTTTTAAGTCTTCTGTGAACCTGTTTGGCCCCGCTACAGCCACCCGAGTGTACAACGGTCTTAGGTCCTGGAGGCCCCTTTAAGGCTACATCTTATTTATTTTATTTGCTATCTGTATGGTCGACCCCTTTACAGTCGACCATGCAGACAGTATTTTTAGTATAATTTTTAACCACAGCATGAGCTGGTCATTGTTAAGGTGTTAATGACTTCATTGTCGACGTGCCCTAAAGCCAAAAAAACAAAAGCAGAAAATTTATGTGGCAAGCATTTAAAAGGGCAGAAATATCAAAGTTTTTGTCCAAGCTTAAAAAAGTTCATAGATCCATCACTGTCTGAGAGAGAAATTATTTTAAAAAATATATTTTTTGATTTACAGTTTCTTCTATTTGTGACAATTCTGTAAAAGAAAATAAGAAGCTAAAAATATGAGGTATAGAGAAACTGATTATTTCCTTTTATTTTATTGGTAGTCTGTTTAGCTTTAGGTACTGGTGTGATATTGTGTTATGGAATTTTCAAATTGGAATCATATGAAGAGAGGATTACAAATCCATTTGGCAGTTCAGTGTTTGGTCATACATACATTTAAGAATTTTACTATTAATTATATCACTGTTTTATGCCTAGATGCAAATGTATGGTTTTTATTATTATATTTTGTAAAAATTACCTTTATCATTAACATATTTTTTCATCTTTTTATTTTTTATATCAACACGTTTCTTAGAGAGGCAAACATCATTCAATAACTTTTGTAGCAAGGAGTATATGTAAATATGTAAATAACATCTCATTTGCTGCTGAAGTGATGTTTGTTTAAATTTTATTTATTTATTCAGGTCATTATAGAAGGTCTCAAAGCAATTGGCCATAATGTTGAGCAGTATGCAGTTGGTGGAGCTACAGTAACAGGTATAGCTGTGCAAAATGGCAGGATCTATGCAAATGCTGATTTCAGACGACAAGGAGTAGTGGCGGGATTGTAAAGAAGATCCATCAATCGTGATGTAGTATATTTCAGTGAGAGATGGAGAAATAAGACATTTTTATTATTTTTATCTTTTAGCAGAGGCATTCCTCACTGTCTTCGAAAAAAATTTCCACACAGTATTTTGTTACTTGAAGCCTGTTTGTAATGTGCAGTGTGTTAAATAGTTTTATTTTCAATATGAATAAATGTGTAACCATTTTAAGTGAAGAATGTGTGAAAGTGAGGAGCCACATGCCCATTTAAACAAATATGATGGGTGTTTGTTGGAATTTGTTTTAATTTAAAAAAAAAAAAGAATTTGTAGTTTATATTTTGTGCAGTTCTACTGCTTTCCTTGTACCTGTGATAAAATATTTTAGAATTTGATATTAAGATTGATACTAAGAGATTCTTGATAAATCTATTTTTAATAAAAATTGTTTAAAATTACTTTGTTAATGTTGTTGTTTAATATCTCCACAGTTAATTACCTCTTGGAAAAGCAGGTTTTATTTTGCAAAACCACTGAATCATTTACATGCAACAATTTACAGTACACTTCCTAAGTGGATAAATATATATATATATATATATATATATATATATATATATATATATATGTTCACTTTGATCCCATGTGAGAATGTCGGGGATGTGGAACAGTACATACACTTATTAGTAATGTCAATGTTACTATATAATTGACAATATTATATATTGACAAGAAGTTAGTTACGACCCATTAGTATAACCAATATTTCCTGTAATCTACGAATACAATCCCGAGTTAGTTAATACTTATTATGTGGAATAGTGTATAAACTTGTTACCAGCATCTAACAACCAGTTATTTTCTTACCAACCAGTTACCACAACTCATAAGCAGTCAATTACTTAAAAACCTGTTAGTATCATAATTACCGAGTGGGGCAGTGTAACGGTTAGCGTTCTCGCCTCGCATTCGGGAGGACGGCGGTTCGAATCCCCGTCCAGGCATCCAGATTTGGGTTTTCCATGGTTTCCCCAAATCACTCCAGGCAAATGCTGGGATGCTTCCTTCAAAAAGGCCATGGCCGAATTCCTTCCCATTCCTTGCCCCCCATCCATTCCCGTCTCTAAAGACCTCGATGTTATAAAGAGACTTAAAGCAGTTAAAAAAAAAAAAGTATCATAATTGTTTACAGTAGTTTTTGAGTGCATGCTATCCCATGTCAGTTACTATATATGAGTGAAATTTTGTAAACAGAGTAATTACTTCATTTGTCAAAAGTTTCAACAGAAAGAAAAACCATATATCATGTTAGTAATTGTGGACAACTTTGTCACCTTCCCCTTCCATACACCATATATACTATTTTATCAGTCATTCTTAGTTACCAAATTCCAAGAAGAAAATTCTTTCACAGAGTAAAATGGGTTCTGAAGCAGAAACTCTTCCAGTTTGGAATTAAAGTAGTTGGGTTTTTGTAGATAACATTTAATTTCTGTTGGTAAGACATTGAATAAGGAAGCTCCAGTAAATGTTAACCCTTTCTGTACAATTGACAGTGATTTGTAATCCTTGTGGATATTATATTTATTCCTAGTATTATTCCTAGTATTATGGCTATGTATGTCAGCATTAAGATTGAAGTATTCAGGATTTTCCACTACAAATGATAGTACGGAGTATACATACTGTGCTGGCATTGTTAGAACACCCAGGTTTTTAAATAGATTTCTGCACGACGTCTGTGGGCTTGCTCCACAAATAGTTCTTATAGCACGTTTTTGCAATTTAAATACCCTCTGTGCTTGTGACGAGTTTCCCCAGAATGAGAAGCCATAAGTGAGCAAGGAATGAAAATATGCAAAGTATACTAACTTTCTGGTTTCTATATTAGCTATTCTAGATATTACCCTAAGTGAAAATGTTGCAGAATTCAGTTTTTTAAGAAGTTGTTGAATATGCTGTTTCCAGTTCAATTTGTTATCTACACATACACCCAGGAATTTTGTGAAATTACTTTCATTGATTGCTTTTCCTTCTGATATCACATTATAGCTGTCCTTTGTTTTATTTTTTGTAACATACTGAAGTAACTGTCTTTTCTATATTAAGTATTAGTTTGTTGGCATTAAACCACCTGTTAATTTTCTTTATAACATCATTTGCTGTGTTTTCGAGGTTTTGTGCTGATGGGTCTTTCAACGATATGCTGGTATTATCTGTAAAGATCACCATGTGTTCATTATCACCTAGTATATGTGGGAGATCATTTATATAGATTAAGAACAGCAGAGGGCCAAGAATTGAGCCTTAAGGCACACCACATTTAACTATACCCCATTCTGAGTTTATAACATTTCCTGTATTAGCATCTTTCAGTGATACACATTGCTTTCTATTTTCCAGGTATGATTTAAACCAATGTCCTGGCTTACCACTAACTCCATAGTGGTCTAATTTACCTAGTAGAATCTCATGATCAACACAGTCAAAAGCCTTGCAAGATGACAGAATATACCTAGGGAATTTAATTTTTTATGCATTGATTCCAGTATGTTGTTTACAAAAGCAAAAATTGCTGAATATGTTGAAACGCCTTGTCTAAAACCAAACTGTACTTTACTGAGTAGGTCATTCTTTTGTAGATGTGCATACACCCATCTGTACATTGCTTTTTCAAAGATTTTTGAAAATGCTGGTAGAAGTGGAATGGGACTGTAATTCTCAATTTTTGAGGTATCACCCTTTTTATAAAGCAGTTTCATTATTGACTTCTTGAGTGAGTCAGGGAAGATACCTTCTTCAAAAGAACTATTACAAACATGACTAATAACTCTACTAATGCTGGTGTTACATTGTTTCACTACATGGGTTGAAACCTCATCATAACCAAATGACTTTATTTTTGAGGGATTTAATAATTTTTTCAATTTCATTTTGACTAGTGTATAATTGCATGATAGTCTTTGTAAAGCAAATTTCATGAATATCCCCACAAACACATTTCTACTGCTTTCTCTTTGGTCATGTTCAGGTATTGGCAGAAATTGTGCTTAGAAAATAAAAGCTGGTTGCTTTGATGTATTTGGATAAATTTTGAGGAATTATTTGTAGTAGACATATAATCAAATTTATAAAACATTATATGGAAAAGAAATATAAAATACTCAACCCTAGTCAAAGTTGTAGGTAGGGGAACTGTGGTGACAAACAACACTACATAAACACTATAATTGTAACTATGTCCTTACTCTTTATTAGGCTAGAATGTGCACACCCAATTGAAACATTCTGAAATATTGTTTGTGTAGAACTTTTTTAACTGCATTCCTATTCTCTTCATCTTTCACTGATACCATCTGATGACATTTCTTACATCTCCATATGATTTAGGGATAGGAAACAACAAATTAGCTGGGGAGTTAATAGTTTGTGGTAAGATTCCATTACATCTTTGGTCCCTTGTGAAACAATCACACAACTTAGAAATTTTGGAGTAGATTGTTCTGTTGCTGCATGTAAATTGTTTTATCAAGGGGAAAAACATCTTTAATACATATTTACCAGCTCATTCTTCAATTGACACACTCCCATTCTTGAATCATACTCCCTAATGGTCTCACTAAACCAGCTACTTAAAACTCTGCCTTTTTCAAATCCTCAGCAACTTCATCTCCATTCTTATACATAATTGTCTCAGCATCCTTCTCCCAAGTTTTCTAACATAGCTGTAGAATTTTCTATATCCATCCATCAGTGGTCCCCCTGCTCCAGTAATATTCTTCGTGCACACCTTTTGCCACCATTTTTTGCTATAATTATTCCTTATTTAGTTGTTTCATGAGTTTTCTACTGCCTTGCTGTCTCTTAATTCTGTTATTATCTCTTCTCACCAACCTATTTAACTGTCTCACTGTCCTGTTAAGTATGTAGGTTCTGTGCTTCTATTTATTTTCTGTTTTGGAATTAATATTTCTTCACCCTTTTTTATCTCCTTGAACTATTCCAAATTTGACTCCATTGTTCACGTGCCATGATTCTTTTTGCTTAAATTTTCACTGAAATATCTCTTCAGTTTCGAAATTGGGTATTTGACTACTTCTTGAAAATCGTTTTAAATTGTTTATTGGTACACCTTATTCACAGAGTGAAGAGATTGTTTTGACTGCAGTGCATTATTTTGCGTAAAATTCAAAGTTAAAATTTAAAGAATTTATAAGCCCGTCAAAACGTTCCTTCGCTGCCTGGCGCTTGCAACGACATTCGAGACGTCACACGTCTGTAAACGCTGCCGCTGTGAATAGAGCGTTTCCTGTTACCCAAGTTTTCAATTATTTTTATAGTTTGTTGCTGGTTACTTCTTGTTATTAATGAAAGTTCGTTTTGAATATAAAATCGAAAACATTTTGGAAAAGCCTACAGCGGAAAAAATATTGAAAGCAGACGCCTTATTTGTGGCGCTTGCTGCAGAAACTACCACTGAGTTTTATTCTTTGGAACTTAAAAATGTAACAACTTCAATTTGATATTGCGACAAAGTCACTTACAATTTTCTGTGAAGCTCATTTACACCGCGATTTCGTAGAGTTAAATGTAATACGTTGTTTAAGGCAAGAATTATTGGGGTTAGGGTCCTAAGGTTCGATCCTAGCTTCGGAATATGTTCAATTTGTTTCCTTTTGTAATTTTCTTTGGATACTAGTTGCTGTTGGTTGCATCGCATAATCATTTTTTTCTCGAAAATCCACCAAAACATCAATTTAATTTGTCTTTTTTCTGAAGGCTTCACAACGTTTTGGATAACAACCGTTTGAAACAACCAAAGAAGATTTCAAAGGGGAAACTGGACGTTACTTGCAAACCATAAACAGGTTTTTTTTTAAGTATTACTTACAAATTAAAAGTAAATACCGCCTAATAGACGCAATTATGTCAGGAAGGTAACCTGCAGTTGTATCGTCAGGTAAAAATTCCAACGAAATGGACACAACGCGTTCCAGAGCTGTTGCAAGATTAGCATGAAATTTCTACAAGTGATGTCAGTTCTAAAATAAATTTCATTATTCGCCGCCGTGCACCTGTATTTTTTGCATGATATTCTCTCTCTGGTTAGTTTAAAAATTAAAAGTTTTCATGCATGGTAGCAATTTGTTTCAAACGCTTGTATGACGCTTTGAAACTATTATGAATTCTACGAATAAAAACATAGTAGTGCAAAAAACAGTGAACAAAAACGGAAAAAATGCACGCAAAAAATATTATCCCAACCAAGGTTCGAACGTAGGACGTTCTGAATTCCATTACCACTCTTCAATCACACAGCTATCAGGACACTACTTCTTAATTGCTTCTCTTTATGTTAATAGCAAACAATTCAGTTTCTTCGTGTGAGATGAAGTGAAACGAGGTAGGTAAATGAATAAACAAACAAATTCAGTTTTATTGGCAAAAAAGTTTCATTTATCTATAAGCCTTAATTTGCAAATAAGAAAAATGGCCCACAACATCCAATCTTCCGAGCGTGGTGAGTGAGCGGTTAACGCTCTGGCCTCGCATCCGGGAGGACGCCGCACAGTGTGATATTTTCTAAATCTAGAGGGACAAACGTCAGTTATGATAATAGTATACGCAGGCAAAATAGTTATTTATATTCAAAGTAGATAAGCCATATTACTTGGGACAAAGGTTTATTTTCCACGAATTTTCTCCTAACAATAGAAAAAATAGCTTGAACAATGGGCTTCATGTGATCCACCGATCAATCGCTGCAGTAGGCCGCGCCATTTGACTGAGCTTGGTCGATGATTACGCAGTGTTTCTGCGTGTTAGTAGTGATTTGTGTGTTTCTGTTGCTTTTGGCTACCCTCTCAAGATAAGTTTACGCAGGCTTTTTCCGTGATACATTAGCATCAATAAAACAGAGCGAGATTGTTTTTTAATTAAAAATAAACTACTGAGTCAATTTCATGTTGAATTTTAGTTCATTATACCACGTTATATCGGTCTCTTGCAGGGGCGTAGCTACTATGGGGCTAGGCGGTGCAGTGCACCGGGGCCCCTACGCTCAGGGGACCCCCAAGCATACCTCAGGGGGCCCACAAACCTTCACGACAAACTGGTGACTTTTTTTTTTTAAGAAAAAGCTCTACCGTCGTCTAAAGGGTCCAACTCAGGGACCCCCAGCCTCAATCTCAGGGGGCCCCTGCCATCAACACAAAGCAAAAAAACGGTCGCCCATCTGGCCTGAGGGCCCAAAATAAATTTTTTGCACCGGGGCCCTTGTTGACTTAGCTACGCCACTGGTCTCTTGCCATATTTATTTGAAAAAGCTGCTTATTAGCTACAAGAAATACCTTCATTTGTTTGCGCATATTTGAGACACCCATACAATTTTTCTTTATTCTCAGCATGACTGCACATATTTCGCGTACAGAATTTTCAACGTATGGTTTGTTAACGCAAAAAAATCAATCTCTAACTTTCAATTTAAATATAAATGAGTCTCAAATTGAAGCTGTTACATTTTTAAGCTCGGCAGAATAAAAGTTAGGGTTTTTCTTATAGCCAGGCCCACAAATAAGGCGTCTATTTTCGATATTTTTCCGCTGTAGGCTTTTACAAATTGTTCTCGATTTTTATTCAAAATGAAATTTCATTAATAAGAAGAAATGACCAGCAACAAACAAAAATAGTTGAAAACTTGGATAATAGGAAACGCTCCTTTCCCAGCCACAGCGTTTACAGTCGTGTGACGTCACTCAAGCGACCACCAATCCTAGAGCGTTTTCTGTCACGTGACCAGAGGTAAGAAAATTATAAGTTTTATTTCGCTTTTTTATTAAAAATAATCCATTTTTCTTTTCAAAATCGAAAAAATTAGCTTCCTGAAGCATTAATCTACGAGAATGAGTTCAATTTACTATATTTTTTTAATACTGTCAAATAGCCTATTTGTGCCTTTTTTTTATATAATTTTACCTATTTCCCTGTCCAATATTGGTCATTGTTTTACTAAATTCTGTAATATCCATCATAACTGCTTCATGATCACTTATTCCTTCAGTTACTTGACACTCCCATAAGATTATCATTGGACTGTATTGGGAAGATGTCCGACATGCTTGGTCTCCTTGTGTTACACTCTACCACTTGTGTAACTACTCCTGCCGTTAATAAGGGATTTGAAAATCTGTTACCTTGTGCTATTAATCTTATTTCTGACCCGGTTGGTACCTAGTAAATTTAAATCCCCTCCTATAATAACCATTCTACTGTCACTTCTGAACTCTTAGTATTAATTTAGTTTCTCCCCAAGAGCCTCATCTTTCTTATTCATTCTTCCACTTGAGGCTAAAACGTTTACTGGTGTTAGTATAAACAGTTAATCACCTCAACTATAACCGTGTTTGTCATGTGCCTTTGGATATTAGATTGTTCTTAATTTTATGGCCGCCACCACTTTGATCCCTTCAAAATGGAAAAGGAAGGTTCGTATAGTAAATAAAAATCACTGCTACTAAGTTAAAGTTCAAAGCTTCACTATAATCTCAATAAAAATTTTACAAGTCGGAACAATTGACAGGCAATCGGAAAATCTTCACCAAAATAGTTGACTGCAAGTTATAAGTAATCAGACCAGACCAAAACCCATTGCTAAATGAAAGTCACATTGAAAATATTTGAGACTGTCCTGACGCTCTACAAAATTTTACGATGGCTGCCCCTGAACACACATCACGTACTTCTCTTCCCTTCTTCTAGCGCCGAGCACTCCACAAACCGACAACTTTTCCACTCCAGTGGTTTCCAGCAAATGACATCATATAGTCCCTGTTGCTTGTATAAATACTCTCCAAACCCTTCCGCCAAAGGTGTGAAAACTATGTATCCTTAGGGGAGAGTGGGGCAAAACCGACCTCTTAACTTTATATCTTATGAAAATCGGACTTCTGCCAAAAATATTTTGTAAAATGAGTTTATTAATATTATCTGAATATTAAAGATGTATCATATTCATGTATAATTCATTAATGATAAGTAGTTTAATTTTTGTCATTTTTTTCTGATGTTGACAAAACGACGGTTTTGCCCCATGGGTGGGGCAAAACAGACACCCATAAGATTTACATGTAAAAAAGTTTATTCCAGCATTTACAAAAAATATAGTATAGAATTGCAAGTTTTTATAAAATAAAGAGGCATTTATCAACATGAAATAATAAATTAATACTACATGAGGTCAAATTTAATTTTAAGAACAAAAGTCACAAACGAAATTGTCATCTTCTTCTTCACAATTTGTACAAGCCTCGTGGGCCCATCCCGTACAGTTCTGACATTGAATCCATCCCTCCCTGTCCTTTGAGCTCGAATATAATTCATTGCAGAATATGCAAGCCTCTTCATCTTCATTCAAGTCACTGTCATCTTCATTAAGATTCATTCTCATTTTCTTTTCCTTTACCTATTCATTTTCACGTTTTGTTCGGAGCTTAGTGCTTAGATCAAAAAATTTCCCAACGGCAACTCTATTAAACCCTTTAGCTCGAGCTAAAGATGAATGCTCTGGTGACCTTAGTTTTAATTGAGGATGTCGGTTAACGAATCCGTAATACCAATCTTTCACTGCCATTTTTTCGGCTCTGTTGAAGGTATGGTTTATCATATTTTTTTCTTCATCAAATGCTAGCCGCCGTAGATCGGAAATTGTCAGGCCAAAGAGTCTTTCTTCCATAAATAATACATACTCAACTAGTTCCTTTTCTTGAGCCTAAGAAAACACGGTATCATAGCGACCTAATCGCTTTTCAGAAGCCAGCTCGGGCGTCAGATCATTTTTTCGTGCTTTCTTCACTCTGTCAATCGATGTTGTTCTAGGTACGTTCAAACATTCAGATGATGCAGTGTATCACATCCGTCCTTCAAGATCCTTGTTTACTGCCTCCTTCATTCCTTCTTGTGACCAGCTCTGCCGAGTTGTCTTTCGCACGTAGTTCCTCACCATATGTGAAATCCAAATGTAGGTGCTTTAGTTTTAGGAACACAAACAAATTACGCATAACTTTGTTTACTGTAAGTATTTAAAAAAAAATTAAAGAAGAGGTTTTATTAACTTTAAGATAACATTTTACTTGAAATAGAAACTTACCTTGGGCCCTTAGAAATACCGATTTCCCGCGGTTTTAACTTTTTTATGTAGGCTAACAAGTAAAACAACTTTTGTGTTAAGTAAAAAATCGTGAAAGCCTTTTTATTTCATATTAAATCTCATCCTCATGTACAGTACATTTAATGAAACACTTCATATTAATAATTTGGAGTTTTAATTATTTTATAAAGTATAATGAAATACTGAACTCGGTAGTCTCAACCTTCGTCGGTTTTGCCCCATCACTGATTGACGGTTTTGCCCCTCAGTACACGACAAAACAAATGTGGCGATTTCAGATTAACGATCAACACTTTCTAAGCTACATTTACAATAAAAATACAGCTAAAGACCCTGAATAATCATATTTACTCACCAATGGTAAATCAGATTGGCGTGATAATCCTCAAAGCCATAAACAGACGTCGTGAAACTCTGAAAAGAAACTGTTAAAAACTTTAACGCTTCGCATAATCCTAACAATGGCCAGTACGCGAACGAAACCAGTCTCAAAATGCTCATTATTACACCTTCTCCAACTAGTTCATAATGCTGCTGCCCGAGGGCAGCATCTAATGGGAAATCTTCTGGGGGTCGGTTTGACCCAACCAGTCGATTTTGCCCCACTCTCCCCTACACCTGTCTTTTGCAATATTTTTTTTTTCATTTTTTTACTCCCACTCCCACTACTACTATTGATCTGCAATTTTATCAGTAGCTAGGATTTTTAATAAATGGAAGTTTCAATCCTTATAAAAAAATTTAGCTTCAATGGTTAAGTTGTAAAAAATCATTTTCTGTTTTACTCAAGAACTGCTTCTAATTTCTACAGTTTTATAGCTACAAGACTTAAACAACTTTTATTTTACTGCTTTTGGTACCAAGAAAGCCATGTTTACTATTTTCTAACAGTTTGATCAAAAGTATTGTGCAATCCAAAATTTTGACCACGCTGATAACTTATCGACTTCTTTGAAACCTACCTTAAATGATTCTGTGTGTTCTAAAATAACTATTGAGTGATTTTGAAGTCACTACCTGTTTTCTTCAATCTACTATGAATTTCTAAAGTGAACGCTATTCCATCTGATGCAAAAGTCCACGTCTGCTTGTCCAGACATGTTTTTTGAAACTGTGAAAATGTTCCCTCCTAAACAAAATACTTCATATCTCTTAATGAGACTTTCTGGAAACTGTTTATAACAAATTATAATGTGTTTCCTCCCTTGAATTTGTTTATTATCTTGACTATCTCTCAAAGTGAAGAAAATGTTTGCTTTTACTAAATTATTCAGAAATCAAATATTAAATATGCTGATCTTGTGTTCAGTCCTTCTACAGATGTTTAGTTAGATTTAGTTAAATTTATTGTTTAACGTGATCTATTGCCTGAATTGAGTGTGTAAATGACTCTAAAGCTGAGGTACCATGTTATTCAATTGAGTGCGCTGTTCTGTAAATAAGTTTCGTTACGCAGTTTGTGAAATTCTAGGTTAGCTCACATGCTATGGTAAGTAGCCAACATCATGATTTTTTCTTTTTTATTACCCCAGAAATCTACTCCAAGTACCTTGTGGTTATGATTTATAAATACCAGAAAACCACTTTAAGAATTGCTCCTCTATCTCTATGGTACACTCTGTAACCATCAGGAAAAGACCTCGTCTTCTACTACTTTTAACCACGACTCTGTCCCTGGTTTATGTATATTTATTAAGTTTGCAAAATTCTATTACTTTATTTATTATACTTCTACAGTTCAACAGCAACACTCTTAATACTGGCAATTTGATATTTTCAGCATTAACCTTCACATTCCCAGTTCTGCCCCTGCTGGTTATTTTTTTAGCAGCTTCATGTATTTCTTTTGCTTTTTTATTTTTTTCCATCGTAGACCTGCAATCAGTATCCCTTTGAAAATTTATCTCTATCCCCTAACCTTTACCTTAAAGTTGGGTACATTTAGCACAAACTCCTGCATGAGAACTCTAACTGCTATACATTAGAAGTCTCAAGATATTACCAAATGGTTCAACTGCCAAGAATGCGCATTTGTGTTTTACTATCTCGACAAGGAAAAATTATGCAAAGATTTGGATTTGTACTTAAGCATCAGTTGGCTGAAGCTCGTGTATAGTTTGTATTGTGATTTTCTGCAGTGTTAGATCACACTTAATGTTTACTATTGGGAACTATATCAACTTATTTGTTGATCTTACCAATATAACATAGATAGAATGTGGGGTAATATAATGGAGAGTCTGTCATCAAGTGATATACTACTTCAAGACCTATCATCTCATCTAATCTACCTTAAGGTGTGTTTCCACTTGAGAGTAGTTGTGCGAGTAATCTTGGGAGTTACTCTCAGGAAGGTCCATTTCAGAGAAGGTTTTCACTAGCTCTACTCTCAGTGAGCTACTCACCAGGACAGTTCTCATGACAACTCTCCGAACCCTGTGCACCTGAGAGTAATGGAGAGTAGTCAAGATGGCAGCTCACAATAGAAAGGTCATGTCAGCTATGATCACACCAGCAGCTATTGCTACAAAGAGGAATAAACTGAGTAGCAAATGCTGATGGGTTAAGACCTGGGCTAAAACGAGAAGTGTTTCTGTAGCCAGATTTGCACTGACACAGGAATTACAGATAGAAGTCACACAACAGTTCAGAAGCTTTTGTAGGTTAATGAGCTGTGAAGTTGAGTTTATCATAGAATCTGTGGATCCCACATTATTCAAACAGGACACTAAAATGAGAAACTATATCAGCACATGAACAAGATATAGCTACTCCGATATTTTTTAATCTAGTAAATTTACTTCTTGCGTAAAACGATATTTTCTTTTTCAAATACCTCATCTAAATATAAATTTTAGGGGATTTGTATTTTTTTTTTCAAATACCCGTGGATACCATAAACAAAATAGTAAAAAATAGCCCCCGTTATTTATGACAGTCTAAAAGGCAAATGTTTGCAGTCAAAAATACTTAGTCATATTACGAGTAATTCATTTTATTTGGAAACCATTACATGTAATTACTCATGAATACAAAAAAAAAAAAAATTAAACACTTTTCACTGTTAAAAAAAATAGTATTTCCTTTAACTAAATTCTATACGTAATAATTATTAGCTAAACAACATAAAATAAATGTTCTTTCAGTTTGTAGAAAAAATGTTACAGATGAAATTTTATTTACAATTCAGTTTTGTCAAATTTCTCAATTCCCTAGCAGAATGAGATTCTCAAGCTTCTGTTAATGCAGAAGGTGATGAGAAGAAAGAAAGAAAAAAAGTTTCCTAAAGAAAAGGAGTAGGACAACGAATACACTTCATTTTATCTGAAGCTCCAACTAGGCTATAGCTTTCTTTATTTTGTTTTTCAATTTTCTTCTTATGAAATTTGTTCACAGAGTGGCTAATTCCAAGGCAATTTATTCCCCAAAATGGTCATATTCATTTGGTACTTCCTTCTAACTTTTTACAGCTCTTGAGATACCTTAAATTTTTTTTAAAAATCTTACTTCAT
This sequence comes from Vandiemenella viatica, assembly GCA_031002005.1. Taxonomy (NCBI): domain Eukaryota; kingdom Metazoa; phylum Arthropoda; class Insecta; order Orthoptera; family Morabidae; genus Vandiemenella; species Vandiemenella viatica. The sequence goes on along the minus strand of JARYHS010013630.1, from coordinate 257,252,558 downwards.
TTTTGAAGTTCCTATTACAATAATTATAAAAGACATTTATATTCATGAAAACAAATGTTATGAAATAGTATATATGCATCATTCACATTTCTTAAATTGTACAGCTTCTTTTGAACTTCATCTGCAGAACAGGAAAATTTATCTCCTACGAGGGTGGTCTGAAAAGTTTCTGACCTAACAAAGATGCAAGACATTTTTTTTTAATTTTTTTAGATGAGGGAACAAAAAGAAGTCGGGGCTGGATCTGGTGAGTAAGGCAGATGGTCAAGCAGTTCAAACCGTAATTCGTGAATTTTCGCCATGTCAACAGCTGAGGTGTGAGACAGTGCGTTGTCTTGGTGAAACAAGATTTTCTTTTTCTGCAAATGTGGCCGTTTTTCCACAAGTTCTGTCTTTAGCTTGTCATGTAATGATGCGTAGTATGCTCCTGTAATGGTTTTTCCTTTGTGAAGGTAGTCAATTTAAATAGCTCCATGAATATCCCAAAAAAGTCACCAGCACTTTCCCAGCCGTAAAAACAGTTTTTGCTTTTTTGGAGCCGGTTCCCCCTTTGCAATTCGCTGTTTGGACTGCATTTTTGTTTCAGGCGTATAATGGTGTATCCAAGTTTCATCTACAGTAATTAATCGGCTCCAAAACTCTGATTTATTGTGCCTAAACTGTGCCAACAGAGCGTTGCAAATGTTCATTCGAACACGTTTTTGGTCTAATGTGAGCAAACGTGGCACCCAAAGCGCGGACAGCTTTCTCATACCTAAATGTTCATTTAATATGTAACAAATACATTATTTTGAATGTTCATAACCTCTGCTATCTCTCTCACTTTAATTCGGCAGTAATCTAGCACCAGTTGGTGAACGTTGGCGATGTTTTAGTCGGTAGTTGCAGTTTTATGATGTCTCAAATGTTCGTCTCCCAAGCTCTTATGGCCACATTTAAATTTAGCTGCCCAATTTTTCACTGTGGTAAATGTTGGTGCAGAGTCCCCATACACAGAATCCAACTCATCTTTGATTTGCGTAGGCGTATTGCCTTTCAAAAACAAATATTTAATGACAGCTTGATATTTGATTTTTTCCATTTTCACAAAAACACTCTCATCAACTCACTCAAACGACTGTTACATAACAACTGTGCGTCCAAAATGGCTGAAACTTTGGTGAGTAGCTGTCAACAGATAAACAACGAAATTCACTAGCTTTTATTTACGAGTGCTGCCATCTTCATGTTGGGGTCAGAAACTTTTCAGACCACCCTCGTATTTACCTAATCTGTCCCAGTAATTAACACATTCCACAAAAATTCTCTGCCTTTGTAGATTTTAATTAATTCCTTTATTTCTTCTGACGACCAATTTTTATTCAACCTACTAATAAATCCCGCCAAGCTCTCAGCTGTGTTTTGCTACAGCACAAGGGACGAGGAATTACATTTAATCCAGTAACTGGGTCGCAAAAAGGGGGTCTCACAAACATTATATTACATAGATTTTTTTTATACAGGGCGTTCGCCGGGAAACGTAACCCACTGTTAGCGCTACAAGGAAGAAACTGCTCTCGGCGAGCGAGCGCTCAGTTTCCGGCATTGTTCGACCGTCGGCCGCGGACTATTTCATAATAATTACGCTTCATAAACTTGTGCGCTAAGCATTTAAATGTGACGTAATTAATTAGCTTACCTTATAAAAGATGCTGGAAGTGTTGACCCTCTTGTGTAATGCACATTTCACATCTTCTGAACATATTTCGAGACACACGCTGCCCTAACTGACTTAATGATTTTTTAGGTGACTGTTCTAGTCGAAAAGCGATATCGTCAATTTTCTCCTCTGTGAGAATACGGTTGACCGACAGTCTCTTTTTGTTAAAAAATGAACCCGTTTCTCTTACTTTTTCAACCAGACGCAGAATTGTAGATTTAGCTGGCAGTAAAGCGCCAGGAAATTCGCGACGAAATTTACTGCGACACTTTTTAAACGACTTCTTCTTCACATATGTATCGTAGAGAAATATTCTTTGTTGCAAACTGTAACGTACCATAATTTTACTCACACTCAAACACGGTACAGATTAATAAGAGTATGAAGCCCCAAACCAGCCAAACCGCAGAGAAACGTTTATTCACAACACTGATTAATAAGAGACTGAAGTCACAAACTATCTACAATGCAAAGAAACCTTTCTTAACAATGTAAGGGTCACTGCACTGCAATGTTGGGGCAGCGGAGGTGTTAAACAGTGCGGTGATTCACGGTGCCGTGTGGCGGAAACTGCTGGCACGACTGACCGAGCAAGTTGCCGACGGCAACAGACTGGGAGGGTAGCGTTTTCCGGCGAACGCCCTGTATTTTATATATTGGTAAGTGTATGAAGAAACCAAGTTTTCGACCTCCGACACCCTCGGCACAATTTTCTGTGGCCAAAAAACGTACTGGTACTTTTGTTAGTTTTTCGTCTATAACTCCTTCCTGATGAATCCTAGCAAGAAATAATTTATTTACAATTTAAAAGAGGACTAAATGACTAAATTTCCTTCAACTGTTGTAGTGCAAAGTTTTTTCCAAACTCAAAACTAATCATGCTAAAGTTCTTTGAAAATCAGCAAAATTTAACACTTTTCCGAAAAGTTAGGATTTTTCCTACTTTGTAACTCAAAATGACCTGGAACCCCTGTATAGCCTATATATGCATGACATAGTATATATCTTTATATATAAAGATGAATGTATGTTTATTTGTTTGTTTGTTTGTTTGTTTGTTGGTTTGTTTGTTCTTTATACAAATCCACAGTTTTTATCCGTTCTCGATGAAACTTTGCACACTTATCCTTTGAAACAAGGAGAAAAATACTGTCTACATTTGGTTGTAAAATTGTCTGTATAAATAACACATTTGTCTCATAACTTCGAAATATGGCGGTAGACAGACACTTTGGATGTGGACCACTCCGTAGCGAGTTTCCGCGTAATGGCCTGGCAGCTGAGTGGATAAACTGCTGGCTTACGAACGTCATGGTCTCCGGTTCGAATCTCCGTCGGGGATAAGATTTTAAAAAATGGTTTTTCATCGTAAGAGTCAGGCCTGGGCCGTAGGTTATTCGGATTGAATGTTAAACCGTAGATATTAGAAAGTTAGGGGTGCAATGCGAGGCAAATCGTAGGTATTCTTGCCATGTTGCAGGTGTATACTCTTTTACGTTATAATGATCCCTCAGGTTTTGTTCGCAGTCAGTGTGTAAGTGTGAACCACAGTAATCTTTATATATAAAGATGAATGTATGTATGTTTGTTTGGTTTTTTTCTTTTGTTGGTTTGTTTGGACTTCTTACAAATCCACAGTTTTTATCCGTTCTCGATGAAACTTTGCACACTTATCCTTTGAAACAAGGAGAAAAATACTGTTTACATTTGGTTGAAAAATTATCTGTATAAATAACACATTTGTCTCATAACTTCGAAATACGGTGGTAGACAGACATTTTGGCTGTGGACGACTGCGTACCGAGATTCCGCGTAGTGGCCTGTCAGCTAAGTGGCTAAAGCGCTGGCTTACGAACGTCGTGGTCTCTGGTTGAAATCTCCGTCGGGGATCAGATTTTTAAAAATTGTTTTTCATCGTAAGAGTCAGGCCTGGGTCGTAGGTTATTCGGATTGAATGTTAAACTGTAGATATTAGAAAGTTAGGGGCGCAATGCGAGGCAAATCGTAGGTAGTCTTGCAATGTTGTAGGTGTACACTTTTTTACGTTATAATGATCCCTCAGGTGTTGTTCACAGTCAGTGTGTGAGTGTGAACCACAGTAATATTATTATAAATACGGAAGTAAGTCTCTGTTTTTTTGTTACATTTTGACGACTAAATGGCTATATCGTTGTGATGTAATTTTATAAGGAAATGTGTATGAAGGGCACAGGATATTTTTTCCAGTATGATTTACAGCTGTAGTCACGAAATTTTTAGATCTTTTCGAATAGTGACAGAAATATGTTGGAAATTAATTCTCTTCAAGAGGCAGGTTCGACGGTAGAATGATATAGCGATAGCTTTCCTGTCATATTATGCCGACTCGATATTGTTTCTGACTAATCCTTCGTTACTAACAACTTACTATATTTAATTCTGGCAAAAAAATTCTTAATCCACGCGTACGAAGTCGCGGGTACGAGGCTAGTATATATATATACTAGCATTTGCCCGCTGCTTCACGCGCGCGTTCCTTGGCAGGTGTAGAAATTATTTACCGATTTTATGCTCTTATCAGACATTAACGTGGAAAGGCATGAACTGTTAATGTATTCTGAATAGTTTCGTTTGTTTCGGTTAATACGTTAGGTTCGGTTTCTATACTGATGTCAGAGAGTTGTTTTATTCATATTTTAACGTGATGCAATTGATTCAATAGTAGAAAAGGTTCCTGAAAAATTAACAGTAGTGGATATAATGAAAAATATTGCAACATAACTGCGGTGCCATAAATTTATGTAAATATAGCAGTAATCTACGACTTAGTCCTCTTGGAAGAGTGCTGAAATATAAAAATTCGTTACCAATAATCACAGCATCTTATTTTTTCGGATTTATTTATTTTTTGTTGTTTGTTATTTTTGTTGTTTGGATATTGGTTTTATTTTATGTTGATACACCATCAATTATTCCTGCTTTAAAATAGAAATTTACGTGAATTGGAGTTAATCTTGGTTTCAAATCTTCGTATCATTATTGTCATTATTTCAGTTAGATATAATTAATTCAAAAACGTCAAAATGGATCACGGTACAGTATATGTTGCATGTAACTCAAGCAATTATTTCTGAGTGGCAAAATGATCGCAAGTTGTAAATCGATTGAAATGCAACCTGGACAGTGATGACAGCTGATATGCTTTGTTATAGGCCAAAGGGACAATGCTTTTAGCTTTATAATTTACGCGGTGTAGCATTAGGATATGAAAATTTTTTTTATTTGAGTTTCTTTCAATATATCCGTATTTTCTATGTAATTATTTGAATCGCAAGTACCTGAATTTTCGGATGCCTAGTTATATTTGCACGTTATAGCCACGAGACATATTAATCGAATAAAGTACTTCCAAATATGTGCAATTCCGCACAAGTCATTATGAAAGAAGTATGTTTTATTACTTGCTGATATTTGTAATAGCTGTTTTTCAGACATCGTTCTTAGAGAAAAATACTGAATTTCGTATTAAGTATTGGCTTATTGTGGCTGTATTGTACAGCGTTCACGTAGCAATTTTGTTCCAGAGACAAACTGTATAACAGTCTACCAGAGACAACACATATAACTTTTTCGTAATTCAACAGACCTGTTACGATTCAAGTAAATGCTGATTATACTTGATTCACGTATTCTTTTTATTTTGAAGTACAACGGTCCAGAAAAATGAATCGCAGAAGTAAAAAAAAAAAAATTAAAAAAAATTGGGAAATCTTAAATTTTGTCAGGTCTTTTTATGAAAGGAGTGACCGTCTGAATGTGTATAATTATCTGTGGTCTACAGTTTCACATTTCTGAAGTTTTTTAGTGACTTCCTTCTTCCCATGGTACATATTAGTCGTTAGCTACTTCTGCAGATGTTGATCAGCAACATTAGCTTTAAAAAATTTGGAAACACCATACAAATTGATGCGGTAGTTTTTGCGTTATTAGAGATCAAGCCTCACTACAAACGCAGCTTGCTTACAGATTTATAATAGTATATATATATATATATATATATATTATATATATGACGTAGTAAATATATGCACTATACTTTGATTATTGATGGTCTATTCGATATTCACATGGCACTGTTTGGCGGGAGGTTCCGAAGGATTGTTCGGCCACCAGGTGACAGTGTTTTTCGATTCGCCGCGCAATGCACGTTTTCTAACCAGGTGATAGTGCAGGGTATAGGGAACCTACAGCTTAAAGTGGAATTCGAACCACAGAAGCGTTCTGGCTTACTTCATATTACACAGCAAGCTGTGGCATAGCTGAAGGTCGGTTAATCATAGATGAGACTGGATTTCCATTTCGTCAGATGCCTTAACCACTGAGTTCAGTCCGCTCTATTACAGATGGTAATTGTACCTGTTTGAAAAACCGATTTACAAAAATGAAAGCATAATGTTATGGCACGAAGTTTCTTTACACAGTCAAAATTAAATCATAATAAATGAAAAATTGGTCATAAATCAATTTCTTTTCCGTTTGAATGGTTTGAAACACTGTTTTCCATTTGAATTTGCTTCGTACTTCAAGGGAACAAAATTGTATCTATATGATGCATTTACATCTCTTCAAGATGCAACATCCAACATAAAAAGTTTTTTGTGGTTGGAGGATGCCTCCTGAATAAGGTTATGTGGCATCGTAGTGGAAATCTTGGCTCCATCTGTGGAAAATATGATGCCTAATTGAGAACACACTATAGATCCAACATCACTGTTATATTTGACGGATACCGAAGTGATGCTGCAAAGAGAAGAATAATGCCATCTGAAAGGTTTTGTAGTTTGAAAACATCAGATACTTCAGCAGACATTATTTTCAGTGAGGAAACAAGTGCTGCAGTGACGCAGCAAATGAGAGCAACAAGAGCTGTGTAATGTTGATACTAATGCAAAAAATGAAAAAGGAGGCATCCAAGATCAACAGACAAAACATGATGCAGCTGGATTGATCGTTGACGCAGCTATTTCCCAAGCAGCAAAATCCGACAGTACGATAATTTTAAGTGAGTATATTGATTTTCTCGTTTTGTTAACGGGCCTTGGTAACAATTACGAGAATTTGTTCTTCCATAAACCAGGGAAAGGTAAGAAGGCAGGTTTGTGTTACTCAACCATTACTTTCATGTTTGAACCCACATATATCCTCTTCATCCATGCATTTACAGGATGTGATAAAATATCAGCATATTTCGGCTATGGGGGCGAAATATTCTGCTTATCATTCAGTACCAACAACATGCATGCTAACTTCTCAGAACTCCTAGCCTCCAGAGACTAGCGTCTGAAGAACACGCAGGGGAACAGCTAATTGTGGAACGGTACGGACTAATTACTTGTGGAACATTGGAGGCTCAGATACGAAATATTTACGAAATCTGCCCAAAAAATACAATCAAACTAGCACGGTTGCCACCAACATCAGATGCGGCAACGTTTCACTCAGTACCCACGTACTACCATGAGCAAGCATGGCTGGGTCGAGAAACTTACTCATTGCCATTGGGATGAAAGAAAGGTTCGTCCAGCCTTATTCCAGTTACAATAATAAAAGAAGCTGCATCTGAGTTTACTCCGAAGGTTGTATCGTGATTCTGCAAGAAACCTTGTATTCCACTATGCAGTTGTCCAAATCAGGACTGCACTATTCAGCTACTCGCAATAACTGCTCTGGTCTGTCTCGTGAAAACATTCCTAAGGCTGAATTCCAGGTGAGGGCATTGAAAAGCCGGGACATTGCAAACGGAAAAATTGATTTATGGCCAATTTTTATCTTATTACGAATTTATTATGAATTAATAACTTTGCGCCATAACAATTTTCAGTCATTTCCGTTCTATTATCATCAGTAATAGAGTGGTCTGGTAGGTCAGTGGCTCAGACGTCTCACCGGAGATCGAAATCCCGGTCTCATCTATCATTTCCAAAGTCCAGTAAATCGACCTTCAGCTCTGCCAAAGCTTGCAGTGTAATAAGAAATAAACCAGAACGCTTCTGTGGTTCGGATTCCACCTTAAGCTGTAGGTACCCTAAACCGGGCGTTATTACCTGGTTAGAAAACACGCATTGCGCGGCGAATCGAAAAACACCGTCACCTGGTGGCCGAACAATCCTTCGGAACCTCCCGTCAAACAGTGCCATATGATTATCGAATAGACCATAAGTAATTAAAGTATAGTACATATCTATACTATGTCGTACAGAAATATGTATATAATATATATATCAATTAGGCCCAGGTCATTTTGAGCGCCAAAGTAGGAAAAATCCCAACTTTTCGGAAAAGTGCGAAATTTTGCTGTTTTTCGAAAAACTGTAGCTCGATTAGTTTTGAGTTTAGAAAAAACTTTGCACTACAAAAGTTGTAGGAAATTTTGTCCTCTTTCAAATTGGAAATAAAGTATTTCTTGCTAGGTCTCATCAGTAAGAAATTAATAGACGAAAAGCTGAAAAAAATAACAAAATTTTGACGTTTTTTGGCCACGGAAAATTGTGCCGAGGGTGTCGGAGGACGAAAACTTGATTTCTGCATACTCTCACCAATATATACAAGATAAGAAAAAAAATCTTCTATGTGATATAATGCAAAGTAAAACTACCCTGTTAGTGGACTAATTTAGCTTTATTTAATAACAATTCTGTTTAGCTATGCAATTTAAAAAAAATGAATTACCAGAACACTCCATTCAACCCGTCATTTTTCACAGGTTTTGGAGCTAGTTTAATACAAGAAGCCTATCACACAATTAGCCCGATTTTCACCTACGTTATGCCTTTTCTAAATGTGCTAGTGTGACGACTGGAAGATTAGGCACAGTGTTTACAGAAAACCTAAGCACATTGATCACTACCTTTAATGTTCTCAGCTTCCACCATACTTCTCGGAAGTGCAGTAACGGTGACATATATGCCACATATGACCAGGCCACCCGCTGTTCCCTATTAATTTTGATTACTTACGTTTTTAATGTTTATCATATTAAATCAACTTTTTGGTTTTCCTGTATTATGTCCTTCAGCTTGGTTGATCGGGGAACTGATTGTTGTTGCAGCGAGGGGGAGTCTCGATTGTCCGGCGAGAAGGGGCTTGCTAGCTATCGCACAGTACAGTTATCGCATGACAACAATAGCGTGAGTACGCGGAAATGACCAATGTGGCGTAGGTGGATACATATGGGAGCTAAGGCTGCATACATTAAATCACGAAAGGTAGTTTTGTAAATGTGCTGTTTCATTTTACATCCTAAATTTTGATACTTAAACCAAGAGCTTCTTGTTAGCGCTGTCTTAATCCGGCTCTGAGGAGAAGCAGTCAAGGCGTAAACTGCCAGGGTTAATTAAGCAGTAAAATTGCATATGGCGACCCTGCCAGTATTAATTAAGCAATCAGGTTGCAAGTACTGAATACTTTTGTCCATATCGCGAAGATAGTGTCTGACACATATACAGTGAGAGCTGCAATAAGTGGAATACGTATTTCGTGCTAATGTTTACGGCACTAAGGAAATCCGACATGCAACCATTGGAAGAGAAAACAAAACCAACACAGATGACAGAGATCGAGACAAACGGCGTGCCTTCTTGCCATTCTGTGGAGCAGTAACATAAAAAATAACTAGGTTGCTCAACAAACCAGACATCGCTCGATTTTTCGGCCTCCACCCAAAATTGGGCAGTTATTACGAACTCCGAAGGATGGTCTCAACCTTCGGGCACCTGGAGTCTACAAAATTCCTTGTGTATGTGATACCTCTTATATAGGACAAACATTAAGGACAATTAATGAAGACGCAAGGAACATATCAGATATTTTAAACTCGGACAGAAAGAAAAATCTGCCACATCTGAACACGGTACTGACAACGATCACGAGACATGGTTCGACACGCCTTTGCCATGGAAATAATTTCTGTGACAATTTCATGAAGGAGGCGATAGAGATAAGGCTTAATCATAATGTTATTAATCTGGATCAGGGGCTCAACTTAAACCAAACGTGGAAGACGGGAATAAGTCACACGGGATCGAACCTTATTAGGGCAAAGTAGCGATTCAAATATGACGTCACCAAGTAAGCGGTGCCCAGCTAGACCCCCCCCCCCCTTTTTTTTCCACGCGCACACCCCTTGAAGCCCTATATAACAGATTTCCATGTGGCAGAATGTTAAACGGGGGCTGAAAATGGTAGCAGTCCCAGATTCCGAAACGTCGCCAGACGATTCGAGTTTGACGAGGCTAGAATCCCGAGAAGCTTTTCTACATGTTCGTGGTATGTTGGCCATCTGTGTTCGGGGTTGGTTGGTACAGCCCAGTTGTGTTAGAGAACATAACCCAACATCCATATCTCATTAAATTTGTTCTAGGAAATAATTTTTAACATTAATAAGCATAATTACCTTTAATGATATAAAATAAGTTTCGAACATTGTGAAACTGTATGCACTTCTTTAAAGCAGGTAAATGGGAATTATGAATTTCATAGATCTGTGGCCGTCTTCACAGTTAAAAATCGTTACACTTGCAGTGACTCCATCAAACATCACTGGTAGGTTAGTAGCAACGGGAATTTGGGCATTGCACATATTAGTTTTTGACAGCGAATTTCTGATTTATATAAGAATGATGATGAGATGTCCAGCACCTGTAAATTTTACTTACGCATCTTCTATGTTTTGATGATTAATATTGTAATAATATACTGTCGATTAGGTTAGAATGTAGTTTGGTGCTTTATGATTTTAGTTTGGATTGAAGGAGACTGATTTGTACCACTTTACAAAATCCTCCGACGCAACAAATCTGAAATATTAAAGTGTTGCAAACTTTCGTTTTCCCAGAAAACTTAGAATTTGCAGCAGACCGATGTCCAAATGTTATAATTTGATAAATTATTTCAAACTTAAAAATACTTTTAGAACAAAATTAAAAATTTGGAAGTCTTGTCTTTATAGATCTCCTCTCGCCTCTTTTTATCGGTATGGTAGACAGTATGAGCTACAACAGTGACAGAAAAAGTCTGTGTTCTTGAATATATCGTTTACTGAGCAGCTACTCGAGCGGCCGTCGCCGTTGGTTTCTGTCGAGGAAGGCGAAGTCTGCGTCGGTCTCTGGGTCGAAGGACGTGTACCAGCAGCTGGTATCCTCCGGATAGTTCATAAACGCCCTCCGATCCGGGGAAGTGTCCCCCTCAGGCGTGAAGAATTCGTACGGAGGTATGTATCGGTCTACTTCTTCAGAACTTTCCTGCAGAAAGAAAACAAAACCAATCCTCGTGTGTCACTGATTAATCTTTATTTCTAATTTAAAAATTTTACACCTAGTCTGCAGGCCAACAGTCAAAAACGCATTACTTACGTTTCCTTTCCATTAAAATGATTGATGCAACATGCAGAAAACTCTCCGCATGTAATATTTTCACAAGAAATTGGACTAAAAAGAGGATAATTTAATGGAAATAAGAATGGAAACAGCTAATGTGTCAGTGAAAGAAAGCTTCTCTGACTTTTTGCGACGCATTTTGAAGACATCGTGTATAACTATTATGTAGCCCCCTCCTTCGTGCAGGAACATTGGCTTGTCACAGAGAATTACATTTTTGTCTGGATTTCGGCGAAATTATTTAGTTTTTCCATAGTAAGTGCTGCAGTTTGCTTTTTCTGGTGTCTATGCTAACGAATCCATCCTTTTACTTTTAGAAAGACCAAAGTGGGTTTCAAGCTACAAAGAAAGACGTCAGAAGATATGACCCACAATTTTTGAGGACAATATTATTACGACGTCACGTGGTTAGCAAATATTCTAATGCATTGCGAATTTCTTGCAGTTGTTCAGTATAAATGAATATATCAGGAATTGACTTATGCAGATCACAACCAGCGGAATAAAAGAAATCGCTATTATCCAAAGTCTCACATTTCGAATCGTCTGTGTAGGTGGAGGTATTTCAGTGTTAATTATATAATTTTTTAATATTTTTGCCTAAAGATGGTGTCACGTGAGGCTACAAGTGTTTTGTACTTTTTGTCAAAATTCTGAGGTTTTGTTATAGTCGAAATGTTTGGCTCATGTTTACTTAATCAGAAAAGGCCCGGACAAAGACTTTTTTTTTTTTAACTGCTTAACGTCTCTACAGCGAGGTCTTTAGAGACGGGAAAGGACGGGGGGCAAAGAATGGGAAGGAATTCGACCATGGCCTTTTGAAGGAAGCATCCCGGCATTTTCCTGGAATGATTTTGGAAAAGACTGCTATATACCGCATAATCGTTGTTGGAAGTTATAACATAGAGCTCGGTAGCTGTTCAGACAGTTTAAGAGCCTATTGTATGCTGAACAGAAAGACTTAATCAAAATGCGGCGGTACAATAAATTTATAGAAACTATTGATTTCCTAGTGATATCACTAAGAGCCAGTTATGTTTATAACTTTTTTGCATCTTCCAGCTATTACTGGTATGCAGTAGTACTATTGTGACTTATCGAAATATAATTTAGAGTATTAGTCATATTCCACGTATAAGAACTCGTGTGGATGTAGACCTATATCTCTCACTGGTAGACTTATTGCACGTCGGATAAAGACCGTTGTTACTGCCATCGTAATCCGTTGTTGACCGATCAAGTACTGAATTTAGTAAGCATATGCCTAACACTGAGTTTGGGATCTTTTGAAATTATCATAAGTTGTGTGAAGTATAGGTTATCAGCATAAAGGATAACCCCAGTGTCTAATATTTGGACTATAACTAAAACGCACTTTCAAATATTTAACAGGGACGGTGCGACGACGGAATCTTGTAAGAGACAGAAACTTTTTATCTCTGATAAAACTTTTACGATTTCTAAAACTGTTTCATGAGACAAAAAATGATTTCTAAAAGTTTATCAGTACCGTATTTTGTGCAAGTGGTTGTTTGTACCCGTCAGGTATGGAAACATATTAGTTACGTAACTGGTGACACCTCCAAAACTAAGTAGTGCTGAGACCAATGTGGCACTTGTATTGTGAGGTAGAGAAGAATTTTAAAATGTTTCAATGTTTTGTAGACATATGAAATTAAGCAGTAAGGTCTGTAGGAGTAAGGGGAATCTGAACCTTTTGTAACAGTGACGGATGTCGGGATTTTCCTCCCATACACAGAAAAAAAAGTTAAAAGGTTGATTATGATCATAAAGTGGGAAAAGAATTGCTTCAAATGTAAATACCTTGGCATAACATTTAATAAACTCAAATGGGCAGGACACATTTGACTGGTAGTAAAGGTTTCAAAATCCTCCACTTGTTGGAGAGGGTGATGAGGAGATGTACCAGAGAAGTATCATACCGTTGCTTGAATATGGTAGTATAATATGGGACCCAGATTTTGGAGAAGGAGGTGCAAAGAAAGGCTGCTAGATTTGTCTCTAGAAATTACCACAGAACTCAATAACATTGATATGATAAAGGAGTTGAAATCGGATTCATTGGAAGACGGGAGGAAGATGAGGAGAGTCATGGAAGTGTCCATGTCGTATTTGGTGATGAGACTTGGAAAGATATTGGTGGAAGAATTAGGAGAGATTCATGAAAAGGGAAAAGATGACCATGACCACAAACTGGCAATCGATTTCAGGCGTAAGGACGTGGGAAGATTTCCTTTCTTTGGTAAGGAAGTCAGGAATTGAAATAAATAACTAAGAGAAATGATGGATAATTTACCAAAATTTTGAAAGAATTTAAAGTTGAGATTAGTAGACGATAAAAGTAGATGGTGGAAAGAAAAGATGAAAAATGAGTGAGTAGCGAAATGGCCATCAAAGCAAGCGCTCCCTCGCAATTAAATTAAATTAAACAGGACCAGAATGATCGGTATCCAGGAAACGGATTTGTCGTACAGAGACATTGTGGCTTGTAGAGAGCACGCTGCTATGCATATGTGGAACCAGTGGATAGAAGAGGGTGGTTCACAGCGACGGGCGTGTACTGGAGCAAACAATGTGATCTTGTTCACGTGGAAGTAACCGAAATAACTGCTTCGTCGAAAGAGCTGGATCGACGTTGAATCTTTGAGACGGGTGTAGACGTGTCTGTATAGACGGTTCAACGCCGTCTGCTTAGGGCTCGACTGGTGGCACGGTTTCCAATGCGTCGGTTTCTATTCATTAGAAACCATCAATTCCTCAAACTACAACGAGCTCGTTAACGACATGACTGGCGTGAAGTGTGGAAAAAATGTAGTGTTTTCGGTAGAGTCCCGGTTCAAATTGTCGTCCAGTGATGGCTGCGTACCTGTTAGACGCTACTGTGGTGAACATAATCGGGCGAATTGCATCGTTGAGCGGACAAACGCCCAGTGTGATGTTTTCGCGTTCAATTGGCTATAAAATGCGATCTGGCCTCCTACGTATTGAGGGCAATCTGAACATAACTGCTATAACAGGGAAGTTTCAGAGCCCAAGGTGCTGTCCGTCCTGCAGGCAGCACCACATGTCATATTTCAGCACGATCACATGCGGCGAGAAATGTAAAGCCTTCTTCGAAGAACAACGGGTACCACTGTTCCACTGCTCTGCATATCTGCCTAATATGTTGCGCATCGAAGATGTCTGCGGTATGGTTGGTAGGCAACTTGTTCGTTCCGGTCCTCCTGCAACCACTGTCTATGCTTTGTGGACGCGTCTGTGTGGCAGGTTATTCCCCAGCAGCATATCCCGGCTCTTTTCAGTTCAACGCTAAGACGTCTAGACGCACTGATCGCAGTACCAAACGACTTCACACTCTACCTGAATTCTCATGATCAAAGCGCATATACAGTTTTGTAATCCAAATCATTTATTGTATTCTCGTGTCCCTAAAGAGCGGAACAAATTTCATTGTAATCACATGTCTCCCCCTTGATGTAGCAATTTTCACAAATAGTAGTGTAATTATGGGACGACGCAATTCACATGAAGCAAATGCTAAAGCTCGATATTTTTCTTCGCTGCATTGCTGGGAAATAAAGACAAAAAGAACAGAGAGTACAATTTCCCAGCGTATGATTGCAATGAAGCCTTCACGGATGTATCGCCGGATTGTATTTTAAAAATGTGACATTTCAACGACTAATTCTGCCATCTTCCTCAAGTATGACTATGTACTGTACTGTACTGTAATATGAAATAATCTGTTGACCGACAGCTGGTGACTGCACTTCTGAAGAAGACGATGGAGGTAACCATCGGAATATTATGACATTACGACACAGTCTGACGGTACTAGTGCTAAGGCGTCATTGAGATAGTGGAAAATGTTCCATTTTGAATATCGAGATCCTGTCACAAATATGAAAGTTGAAGAATCTTACAAATTCTCCTACTGTAGTTCTGTATGTTGTAGAATTCTCGAGAAGGCTAAGCCCGTAAAACTCACGTTCGATTTGATTCAGATATATTAACAGAAATTTTAGTCTCACACGCTAGGACCGTTCATTACATTCTTTGCCCCGCAGGCATCTGAAAGAATGAATTAATGTTGAATAAGTCAAAAAACTTGTTAAAGAATTTTCTCTCTTTAAATTGCCTTCGCATTATTCCCATGAAATTCTTTAGAATTAAGCAACCTTTTGTTACATGTTTTACGCTGAATATTTGTTAGAGGGAAGAAACATTAACAAACATTTAAAACTTTCTAAATTTCATTCTTGATTTTAGCAAATTGTGGTGGCCCAAGGTATTTAGTGAATTATTGGCAATTATAGCTACTATCACAGAATGCTATAGAAGCTACGTCAGTTGCGACAGATACTATAAACAGGCGAGCCAGAAAGAATGTATACACTCGTGGAACGAACGACCTGCTTAGTAGGTTAGGGCACTTAGCGATTTCACGCAATCGACGGCATATTTCGGCCAGAATGACTGCATCAGGATGCGTCGGGATTTGATAGCTGTTATCTCCTCCTAGAAAAATGTAAAGGGGAGATGCGAACAAAACCCTGGGACAAGCGACGGAACGGAGTCGAACTGGGCGGCCAAGGAGCAGCAGTGATCGGCACTGGGACTGACCGGCGGCCCAGCAGAAGATGGATGGGTGGCGGCGAGTTTCTCCGACAACGCAGCACGGCGTCAACACAGATACAGGTGGAAATGATAATTATTAAACAGCTTTATCCAGTTGGGTATAGTACAGCTAAATAGAGAGTTAAGGAAGAATTTTTAATCTCCGACTTAAGTCGCAAGGATAACTGACCTGGCTGTAATAAGGGTATTAACGAAGCAAAGGGTTATCACTGGGTTGTTATGTACTGTTAATAAATGTAAATATTATATGTACCCTACTATAGTGTTATTCATTTGGTCTACTGCTCATATGACATAGAGGTTTTACCCATAGACTAACGTTCCTCGCGGTGAGTGGTAAAGCGAAAATACTACAGTGAGCTTGCAACTAATGAGAACAATAAGGCATAAAGTACCGGCCATAGATACCGTGATACAGAAATCGGCGAGGCGTGTCGGTATAGCAGTAAGCTCGAGGTGACGTAAGGCTGCGAGAAGACAGTAGGCGGGAAGATGAACGAAAAGAAGTAATGTATTGTAGTGAAGGTCTGAGATGGCAGCATCACTCAAGAGAGTGTAACGCGTGCCCAGGGATTGAGCAAGTATAGGAATAGGAAAAGAGTGAATGATTCAGTAGTAATAAAAATGATTTAATTTAATTAGATTGCCAAGAAAGCAAATACATACCATTTAAGCTACTTTTGGACTCAAGAGCAGAGGTGTCACTTCTCAGAGCTGAGTAAGTAAGAGAAAATAACAAATGGCATCAGGATGAAAGGAATCTCTGGAACTATTCGCACAGAAGGCTCACTAATAGCTATGCATACACACACACATTTGTGCGCCAGCAATTCCGTGGCGATCCGTATAGACGATAAAATGTGTGTGTTTTAATTGTCTAACGACGAGCCGCATCACAAGCCAAATAACATCGTTACATATTTGAACGTGGCGAGCATGTGCGACGGTAACCAAACACACAGATATCTCACTTAACAATTTACTCGCGGCAGATAAGACTTGGTTAATGTCTAACAAGTTAAGTAAGATGAGCAGAGAATTCGTAGCTCATTTAATTGTGACATATCAGCAACATACTCCATTGTGCAAGGTGAAACCAAAAGAGTACGCGAACAGAAGTTTAAAAAAAAAAAAAAATAGGATATAGTGCGTTGATAGAAGTTTGTGAGAAATATAATATAAAAGTTGATAGTGCATTAATAAAAAAAAAAAGAAATGCTGAGCACTTTTCGCAAGAAATATATAAAAATAATTAGAATTCGACAAGAAGTGGAATAGGCGAAGACAAAATCTACGAAACTAATTTACGATATTACTACGACTTACTACTGTTTATGAGAGATCAACACGAACCAATGGACAGTATCGGCGATATAGGAAGCCCAAATTATGAAGGGGAAGATGTATCTGAGCATTTATGTAATACTAAAGAAATCGAAGAAAATGCTTTTAAAATAGTACAAGTAGGAGTATATTGTCGTATTTATAATCTTCCTACAACCACTTTTTTGTCATACTGTCCGTTTCTTTTTCTTTTTTACAGCTCTAATATAAGCTGCTGCACGAATAAATACATTTTTTTTTTGTTTAGAATTTAAAAACATGATTCATTTCAATATTGTCACGTCACTTGTAACATAACCTCACTACACTTGGCTCGCGATGTTTTGGAACTCCCAGTGAGCCGCGAGCCAGGGAACCATGACGGATTAATCCGTAAACGACTACCATAAACACAACAATTTGAGCGCGGCGAGACAAATGAACGAGAAATGTGTGGAACTGATGTTCCTGTGTATGGGCTCTTACAAGTATAGGCTCGTCGCGAGAATATCCGTGCGTAAATGTTTGGCGAGCTTACTCGCGCGCAAATGTGTGTGTCTACGGGCAGCTAATAGTTACTCTTAATTCAGGGAAGGAGTTAAGAATGAAGCATATAATGCAAATGGTTTCGGAGGGGTTAGACGCCCCATGTCTCTCGAGATTGGTTGAAGAAGTGGGAAGCCATAATCGATCATGACAAAGTAGTCGTGCGTGTACAAGGATGTCCGATTCGCATGGAGGCTGAGGCAGAAGCAATGTGGATTAATACCCCGACAGGAGGGCGCAGAAATACATTGAACAAGAGGAATTTGCAACGGATTATGGCATGTATTAACGTGTTGAGCCGAAAACATTTGGCAGAACAGGAAAATCAAACAGAGAAAGTGTTATGTGCAAGATGTCTTCCATTGAGAAGTAGATATGATGCAACAACGCAACAAACCAGAGGAAAAGGAAATACAAATAAAGGCCGGAGATGTAGGGAAGAGAGAGAAAATGACGAACGGGGTAAAATACTTGTAAAGCAAGTGAATAATCTGCAGAAAGACGAAGGAGAGTCGTCGGAGTAAAAAATAATAAAAGAAAGTAGCAGCGGCAAGCGAAATGCATCATTTGTAACAAAGGATTTGAATAAAGAAACTAAAGGACTGCTTCAGGAAGAAATAATATAAGAAAGAGGAACAGAGCGGAGTGGGCCGGTGGCACTGAAAAATTTGAGGAAAGAGGAGGAGAAGCGCTGAAAGATGAAATAATATGAGGTATCTGAAGCAAGTGGAAATCGTCAACGGTAATGATAAAGAAGGAACCGAAGGACGATCGGAAGGAACAAGGCAAGAGGTTAGTGCAAGTGGAAATAATAATAAAGAAACGCAGTGGCTAAGAGAAGTTGCACGATCGGGAAATAAATACTGAGGTATCTTTGTCTGAGAAAGCGGATGCACTCGATAATAGAAGTTATTACAGTGAGTATTGCGAGGAAAAAAGAATTGACGCACCACGGTTCGGGAGAACCCGGCAAAGCGGCTTTACTAGCAAACATAAGAAATATGTTTACGACCAGAGTGCGTACGCAGGAATTCTACTGCGGAGGCAACCAGAGTGACTCGTGTGCGTAGTTGGCAGTCGCTACGTCAGGAGACTTACATCACGAACCACAACAGAATGCGGCGAGACAATGTACAGTAATTGCTTATTATAGCAGGGGTTGTCTCAGGTTAGTTTTTCAAGCTCATGCGGAGGGAAGCAAACGCAGCAAAACAACACCTTGCTTATGGCATCGGAGGGCAACGAACCCTTATGATCACATTGCGGGGGAAGTGCGAGATCAAGAGAGAAGATAGTACAGTGTAGCAACGAATATTGAACCACAGTTATTATGTACAGAAGATAGTGTGACATATTTTAAACCACGGCGAGAATATGCTGCAGATCGAAGAATTGCGATAAGGAAAAAATTAATTTATCAAGTGCTATGGACACTGAAAGTGATGTGTTAAGGAGGAAATGAGTATTATGTATGGATGTCTAAAGATTTTACTGTTATTTGTGAAAGAAAGACATCAGACGTTATATCTGCGGGAAGAAGACGATTACGCTTCAGGAAACAGCATCACGCGATGTGGATAGAGGAGACGAATTTTAATGTCTTTTATATGGAAATGTGATTGTTATATAAAATGCTCAAATAAGTGTTTCAGGTGTAAAACTGAAACAGTGGACGGGAGAAACGACATCGCTGAGGAAAATGACTGAAGAGACGCTAAATTGGACGTAGCGGAATCAAGCAACCACTGGAAACAACAGGTAGGCGGAGAACGAATTCATGGAGCAAGTAGCAGTGATGGCGAGGTGGAACGGCCTTGCTGACGTGATGTAAGCGACGTTAGCAAGCACGCGAGCGACGCGGAACTACAACAACTGTCACGAGGGACATCTGAGACGTCTACAGTAAGAAGACTTAACTTTTGCGACAACACACATACACTCTAAATATTGTAACCACAACACCCATAGCATCAACGTCTGTAAAGCGAAAAAAGTATTGTACAAGAAACTTTTGTCTACGGAAATCACACAAAAATAAATTTGTAACTTAGATTCACATTTGGTTTTGGAGTGGAACCAAAATGTTTTGGTGGAGGGAAGTGTGGTGGTCCCAAGTTTTTAGTGAATTATTGGCAATTATAGCTACTATCACAGAATGCTATAGAAGCTAGGTCAGTTGCGACAGATACTATAAACAGACGAGCCAGAAAGAATGTACACATTCACGGGACGAACGACGACGAACGACCTGCAATCGACGGCATATGACAGTCAGAATGACGGCATCAAGACACGCCGGCATTCGATAGCTGTTATCCTTTCCTAGAAAAATGTAGAGGTGAGAGGCGAACAAAACCCTGGGACAAGCGACGGAACGGAGTCGAACTGGGCGACCAAGGAGCAGCAGCGATCGGCACTGGGACTGGCCGGCGGCGCGGCAGAAGATGGATGGGTGGCGGCGAGTTTCTCCGACAACGCAGCACGGCGTCCACACAGATACAGGTGGAAATGATAATGATTAAACAGCTTTAACCAGTTGGGTATAGTACAGCCAAATGGAAAGTTAGGAATAATTGTTAATCTCTGGCATTAGTCGCAAGGATAACTGACCTGGTTGTAACAAGCGTATTAACGTAGCAATAGTTATTACAGGGTTGTTATGTGCTGTTTTTAATAATGCATATACCCTTTTGGAGTGTTATTCGTTTGGTCTATTGCTCACATGACATAGATGTTTTACCCATATATTAGTGTCCTCGCGGGGGTGGCAGAGCGATAAAAGCAGCCAGTCCACCACAACATAAGTAATGTGAAATTATTCTTTCTTTTCTTAAGAACTGATGGGAATGCAGGGCATATTGCTAGATACTGCTCCAATAATAAACATGAGAATATGACTTGTCAACTCATACCTCTTCACAGGACGGTGAAAACTGGCCAGGCGACGTAGCCCTGCCTTCGAAGGAACCAATGACTGGACGCCGCAATGATCTCTTAGGCGCCGCATCGAACGTTGCGTTTGCTGCATTGTAAGTAGTGTTGGCCCGGTTGAAGGTGCGATTTGGTGCATCGTACGTGCGGTTTGGTGCGTCGTACGTGCGGTTTGGTGCGTCGTACGTGCGATTGACTGCCTCGAAGGTGCGGTTAGCCAAGTCGACGGTAGCGTTGGTGAGGGCGGCGTTGCCTCTGTCTGGAGAGTAGTAGACGCCGGAGTACTGGTCAGCGGGCACGGCAGAGCGCGCGTGCAGCGGGCGCGGCGGCGCACTGCGGCAGCGGGACCGGGATCTGTGTAGTTGCGCATGTGGCGGCGGGGAAGCCGTCTGTAGACACAGAATAAACTGTGGAAAAATATATCATGGTTTCTTTACTAGTGTTTACGCATTTAATGAAGGTACTCTGTTTCCTGAAGTGGGATTATTGACATGCTCGCCAGGAATAACTTCTGAGATTTCTAGACATTGCTTTATCCTTATCAACGGTGGCAATGAACCATAAATTACTTAAAGCGCGATTTTTAGTAGTATAATTAATAGCTAAGAGAGAGATATACGGTTCTTTTGTTTCCAACTAGAATGGCGTTCTTAATGATCGTGCTACAGTTTAAATAATATAGGAACAGCAACACACTTTTTATGATCAGTATGAAGGAGTATTGCAAATTAAACAAATCCTAATTCTTATCGCCATGAACGTTAGTCATTTCGAGTTATTATTTCGAGAACTATTTCTCAATGGAGACCTATATCGCTAACATACCCATATTGTTTTAATCATACGATGCCATTATTATTTTTAAGTATTCGCACGAACTCGCGCACTTGACTACTTAATCGGAAACCTAGATAAATGAAAGCAAGAATCTCAGATTATTATTACGATAGTAGACACGGTTTACTAAAAAGTCCATATGACGCAGGGCACCCCGTATACACTACAACTTCGTTGTTGTTGTTTGTCGTAATCGATTCATTTACGCTACTTTGCGTAATCGAGACAAACGTTGTGATTTTGGCGTCATGTAAACTGCGCAGTATTTCATTGAGATCAATACTCAATGCTATATGTTTATCTGATGTAATATAGCGATTGTCCTTTTATTACTTATAACAGTCTGCGGCATCTGCAGATTTCTTATAAACATAGATTTAAAGTGAGAATCATACAAACCTATTTACACTTCCAGCGTCATCAGTTATGAGAGAGAACCGAGCATCAAACTTTGCTACATCATTTGCTTTCGAACTATAAATAGGAATATGAAGATAGATAAAGATCACGGGGTTCCTATGGCTTCTGACGCTTCCCACAGGACTCACGGAGAAAGGGATAAGAAATCCCATTACAATCTTTGGCACTTTAAGGCAGATAAAGGCGTCAACGCGTTTTTTGTATTAACTTGGAGATTCCTCCTTAACGTTCATTAAATAGGAGGCTAATGCTTGGAAGCCGTTACGGACGTTCAGCTGCGAAAAAAAATTCGCGGCTTCATTGGTTTGAAGACAATGGCCAGATGTTCAGTTGCAATGTAGAGAGTTGAGGGAGCAAATTTATCAGTGCACTGTAATTTAGCTAACATGTGTGAGCAAGTGTATGATGACAAAATACACAATATCTTTCAACGTGAAAAAAGTGTTTCTAATGCACTGTATCATTGTAAAAATTTCAGTATTTCTAGTGCACAGTAAAAGTTAATAGGTTCTTGTGTATATAAGCAATAAATTCTGTGTTTTTAATGTACTATGAAAGTTACTTTCCTCGTCTTAGTTAAATTCATGTTATCTCAAGTTACTGATGCACTCAAAAGGTTTGAGTTTTATAAATCAAAACTAACCACTTCACTAGTGCCATAGTTTTCCTTCTCCTTATCACTCGTTCAACCAGAAATAAACTTGGGTGTTTTATTAAATGTAACTCTTGCTAGTAAAATACTCCTGATATATCCTTATCTTCATAATATTTAAATAGATGAGCTACAGGATTTATTAATTTCATATTCGTCCGTCGTTTCATTGATTTTTTATTTTATTTATGATGTCATCAGTCTCTCGACTGGTTTGATTTAGTACTTTACTCATCCTATCGTGTGTTAACCTCTTCATTTCAACATATCCCTTACAACCCACATCCTCAATTATCTACTTCATATATTCTAATCCCTGCCTTCCTCTACAATTCTTACCTTTGACTGTTCACTCCACCAACAAATTAACCAGTCTCGCATGTCAGAATATGACCCACCATCCTGTCTCTTCTTTCTGTTAGACTCTTCCATAAACTTCATTCCTCGTCCACCATTTCCAAAACATATTCATTTTGTAATTTATCTGTCCACTTAGTTTTCAGTATTCTTTTACAGCATTTCAAACAATTCAATTTTTCTTCTCTCTGGTATTTCTACAGTCCATGCTTCGCTTCCATAAAGTGCTGTGCTCCACACATAGAGTTTTAAAAATTTCTTTCTAAGCCCTATATCAGTATATGAAACTAATAGATTACCCTTTTTTGCATGAAGGCTCTTATTTCTAGTGTTACTCTGCTTTTAACATCATTCCTGCTTCGGCCGTCGGTTGTAATATTACTTCATAAGGATCAAAATTCACTTACTTCTCCTATCGAATATGATCCTATTTTTATATTTAAACTACTGTTATTGGTATCATTTCTGCTAAATTTTATCACTTTTGTCTTGCTTTGGTTTATATTCAGACTATAATCTTCCTTCAGTATTTTGTTCACGCCATTCAATAACTTCTCAATATATTCAGACCATTCTGCTAACAGGACATTCATCAGAATATCGTTGCATACTGATTTTTTTCTCCCTGAATATTTATGCCACATGGAAATTTTTCTTTTACTTTCTTTATTACATACAATTTAAATAATAATGTAGATTGACTACAATCTTGTGTGACACCCTTTTTAATTGATGCATGTCTCTCATGACTCTCTACTTTTATTATAGGAATTTGATTTTTACATAGATTGTAAAGTATTCTTCTATCTCGGTATTTTAGATCCGACATATTTAGAATTTTGAACATCTTGTCCCACCTAACATTATCAGATGCTTTTTCTAAATCAAAAACTCCATAAAAATATAGTTGTTTTTCTTAATCCACCCTCCAAGCATTAACGTTAAAGCCAGAAATGCTTCTCTTGTATCGCGGTTTTTCCTAAACCCAAACTGATCTTCACCTATTGGCCCTTCTACTACACATTCCATTCTACTGTATATTATTTTGAAGCATGTAATGTTAGACTTATAGTGCGATAATTCTCACATTTGTTAGCTTGTGCTTTCTTCTGAAGAATAAACATGATACTTTTATTAAAATCTGTGTGGATCTCTCCAGTTTCATAACTTTTCAATATCAGTTTGAGTAATCTTTGTATTCCTTCTTCTCCTAGAGATTTCAGAAGTTCTGCAGGAATCTCACCTACTCCAAATGCCTTATTTGATCTCAAACCATTCAAAGCTCTATCAAATTCTGTCTTCAAAACAGGAACACCTAACTCATCAATGTGGAAATCAACTTCTTTTTGCATTAAACTGTTGTTCAAAACAGCCCCGTCATACAGTTCCTCTACGTGTTCCTTTCATTAGTTAGCTCTATTCTCTGAAATTAAAAGAGGTTTTCTCTATGTCTCCAAATTTCTGTTTGATCTTTCTATATGCCACATCTACTTTACCTAACATCATTTCCTTTTCTATTTCTTCACACTTTTCTTTGAGCTGTTCTTCTTTTGAACTTTTGAATTTTTGAATTTGATTTCTAAATTGTCTGAAGTGCTCTCTTCCTGTTTCATCATGAGCATTTTTGTGCCTTCTCCTCTGACCCACCAACTAAAACATTTCTTCTGTGAACCAGGTTTCCAGGCGGTTTGCTCCCTAAAGCCTAATGTTTCTTTACCAGTTTTGATTATTTATCTCTTCAATGTATTACATTCGTCCTCAGTAGAATTCCTTCCATAGTTATTCCATTGACCCACTTTTACCATCTCTGCAAATTTTTCCCTCATGTTAGATTGTTTCCATTTGCTCACTACCATTTCGTTCTGTCACGGTTGCTTTCTTATTCTCTTGAATTTCAGCCTGCACTTCATAACTGTCAGATTGTGGTCTGAGTATACATCTGCTCCTGGATATGCTTTACAGTCTAGAACTTGATTCCTGAATCTCTGTTTGACCCAATATAATCTAGCTGATAACTACTCGTATCCCTTGGACGTTTCTATGCGTATATCCTTCGTGCATGATTCCTAAATAAATAGTGTGTTCGTCACGATGAGTTTACATTTTTCACAAAATTCTAATAACTAGCTTCCTCAGTCATTTCTTTCTTCTAGACCAAAACTTCCCACAATATTACCCTCTTTTTCTTCTCCCACTATCGCATTCCAATCACCCATGATTATTATACTTTCATCCCACTTCACATATTGGATTCGTTCTTCAATTAAAACGTATGTTTTCTTTATTTCTTTATCATCTTCCTATGACGTTGGCATATACACATTTTCCACTTAATTTCACTAATCCCAACGACATCTAACTTGAGTCGTTCCATTCCCCTTTTTAAGTTTTCTAATCTACCTGCCCTATTCAGACTTCTAATATTCCACACTTCATCTCGTAGAATGTCTCTATGTGTTCTGATGACTCCTCCCTGAGAAGTCCCCACCAGGAAATACCCGGGGTACTATTTTAGCTCCGAAATATTTTAACCAGGAAGAAGCCATCATACATTATGTAATTTGAGAGGATTAGATGGCCTCGGGATGCCCTTAGGTTTTTTAATGCAGTGGTTTCCAGTTGCCTTCTGCCTCCCCATGCCCTTGACCATTTCTGAGTCATTCGCCTTAAGGGGCCGTTTCCAACCCCAAGGCCAAGAGGGTGCACTGGACCACTCCCCGTTCTTCTGCCTTCCATTCGGAGGCCGATGGCATGCAGAAGATGATTCCTAATACTGGGAATCTTTCAGTCGCCACAGCCTGGTCCATGCAAACGGGGTGTACCAAGTTAAGGAGAGGTTGACATATACATTGTCAATATGCAAATCTATTAGTCTTTGTATCGAGCAACGAGTATAGCAGTTTCACAGATAACGTGTTCAAAAATGGAAGAGACAGTGTGATCATCATTTGAAATGCTCGTTGGGAAGTTTTCACTGTTGTTAAAGACCCACTAACAGCGTAGGTCATCTGGGTCAGTATTTACTATTCTTCATCTGCAAGCGTTATTTGAGTGTACCCTGCTTTTTCGTGTACAACAACTAATCTGAATAACAATTCAGATGCAAGACTAACTATGAGCATCTGTGTCACTGATATTTAACTTATATGGCAATGAAAACAAAAGTTCCTATACTTCACTAGCCATTGCCGTAGACTGAACTAAACGAGCGCTTTAAATTGCTACCAGGCTCAAGCGATGGCGTCGAGGTGGTGGTGGAATCAAAAGAACTAGGTGTGGGATTCGAACCCACTTTCCCTCTCGGGAATCAGATCTTAATTCTTGCGTGGTGCCGTAGAAATATCTACTTCAATTTAGGACGTGATAAGAAATATTTTAGCTGTATGATACGCAAATAAAAGTTAAAATACCATTTAGTTGGCGATATCATTGACATAATTATATTATACCCATAATCAGTTAAAATAACAGTCAATTACATTTACGCAGTCAAAATGGTAACACCTCTACCAGAAGAGAAGGGTAGAATAAGAGGCGTTTTTGGTACTAGATTGATGGAGCTATTTGGTATAAAACAACCTCGCATAAATTATGAGATGGGTGGAAGTTAAGTAATTTAATCCATTCTCAACTTTATTTTTTCAGATAAAGCCATGCAGTATTCAAGAGAGAAATTATATTGCACGTGTACGGATTCATCAAAGAGTTTCTTACTAAAAATTACCTCTACTGTTATTTGGTTTTCCCTCTACAATTTGTTTTCTTTCCTGTAACTATTTTTTGTTTCCTATAGTTGCGCGTTCAGTCTAATTATTAGTTCTTGTGTATCTAACAGTTATCTTTCATGTAATTATTTCCTTTTTATGTGTTTTTTCTGTCATTTTTGGTTTTAACTATAATTATTTGATCATAAATAGTGACATTTATTTGTTGCTTATAGTTATGCGATGTTTCAATATAAAATGGTTTTTCCATTGGCATAAATAAATAATTTTTAGTTTTGGTGGGATTATCGGAAGTGAAAATCTCCTTCTGCGAAGTAACTTTATGTGAGTGTAACCCAAAACGTAACAAATAGATTTGCAAATGAAGTCTGCTGAAATGATTTCAAGTATAAAACCATACATTCAATGTTTAGTAAAATTCAGTGTACCACCAAAGTTTATTTGAAACGCATAAAATATTACAGAGTGGTGGCGGAAAAGGGATCAACTGTTAAAATCGTGGTCGTCAAGCAATCGAATTTGACTGGTCTAATTTGTAGAGTTTACATTCAAACCAGAAATCTCATGCGGTTTTTTTTTTTTTTTTTTTGAATCATTTAAAGGTATTCCTGTGTACATAAGTAGTTTGAAAGTATTTTGAAAGCATGTAGTGAACATCTACGTTTTTAGGCTCGTTTATAGAGGTATTTCTGTTATTAGTGAGAGAACGATGTGTGACTATATTGTTTTAAACTGTTACTGTCTTATTATTGTATTTGAGATAGAAAGATTCATCAGGCTGCATTCATCCACCATCCTTGCAATGGTCAGTGGGCATATCGTGTTTAATACCCATTGAGGTAGTCTGCTTTCTGATTTGGAAGCAACTGTGGGCTGCGGCTCGGACTGCGGAGAAGAGGGAGTGATCTCCTTCACCTAAGGCTTTGGCCCTACGTACCGTATGGGCGTGTCGGCTGGTTCGTCTGGGCACGGCGACTGTCTCGTGCGGTAGAAAGGGCTGTCATACTCCAGCTCGGGGCTCTCCGCCAAGTAGCGCCTCCAGCTCCCTGCGCAAAGGATTAACCGAACGTTAACCACACTTTTTCTGCGCGTGCAAAATTTAAAGCTCGCGCAGCTAATGAGAGACAAATCGGATCAAGGTGAAGATGATAACAGCAGATAAGTGATTAATATAAATGAAACAACTAGTACCTACGGCAAGATCCAAAATATATATATATTGCATTAAGAAAAGTATTACCAAAATTAAGTATATTATTTCTATAAGGTGTTTTTGTTTTTTCACAACCCATTCTCTCCCTTCATACCTGATCTAAATCGATAAATGAGGTGTAATTTTAAAGAATAAAGTAACCGCTTTAATCACATTATATTTAAGAAAGCAATTGTTCCAAATTCGACCCTTAGAGGGCAAACATGTCAATATTTCTAAAATCTTGTTTTTTGTACCACGAACCATTTATCTTCATGTATTCTTAACCATAATCGATAAATGAAGTATCATTTTAAAGATTAAGATGTCCGCTTTAGTGACATCACAGAGCGTGGTTGGTGAACGGTTAACGTTCTGGTCTCGCATTCGGAAGGAAGCGGGTTCGAATCCCCGTCCGGGCATCCAGATTTGGGTTTTGCATGGTTTCCCCAAATCACGCTAGGTGACCGCAGGGATGCTTCCTTCAAAAAGGCCATGGCCTAATTCCTTCCCGTTCCTTGTCCCCAGTCCCATCCCGCCTCTAATGACCTTAGCCGTCGACGAGGCCATATATTAAAAAAAGGGATTTATAGGATTTTACCCCTTAAAGGATGAAAGTATCAATATTCCTAAACGCGTTTTTGTGTCACGAGCCATTTATCTCCTTCGATATCTAATTGATATAGATAACAGCTGAATGATTTAAAAGATTAAGGAATCCGCTTTGGTCACAACATATTTTAAGATTATTATTATTATTATTATTTTGGCATTTGACCATTAAAGCGCAAAAAGTATCTTTATTTCAACAACGTACTTTCTTTGTGACGAGCTATTTATCTCCCTGGATATTTAACCGAATTCGAAAAATGAGGTATTATTTTATAGATTAAAATCTCTGCTTTGGTCGCATCATATTTTAAGAAAGGAATTATTCGGAATTTTACTCTTAAAGGGTAAAGGTATAATTATTTCCGTAACTTGTTTTTTGTTACAAACCATTTATCTTCCTTGATATTTAACTTAAATCCAGAATTGAGGTGTTATTTTAGAGATTAAGGTCTCCGCTTTGGTCACATCATATTTCAAGAAAGGAATGTTTCGGTATTTGACCCTTAAAGGGTAAAAGTATCTTTATTTCCATAACGTATTTTTTATCACGAGTCATTTATCTTCCTTGATACCTAACCGAAATCGAAAAATGAGATATTATTTTACGGATTAATGTCTCTGCTTTGGTCACATCATATTTTAAGAAAGAAATTTTTCGGAATTTGACCCATAAAGGGCAAAAGTATCTTCTTTCCATGATTTGTTTTATTGTTACGAACCATTCATACCTAACTTGATACCTAAATTAAACCAAGAAATGAGGTATTATTTTAAATATTATGGTCTTCGCGTTGGTCGCATCATATTTTAAGAAAGGGATTCTTCGAAATTTGACCGTGTAGCAGAATGATCAAATATGGGTCATTCCGTACATTTTTATATATAATATTTTGTATATTTTTATATATAAAAAGAATAAGAAAGGAATTATCGGAGAGGATGGTCAGTGTTTGTGGGACCAGAGCTAGACGCGCCAGAGTGTCGCGACAGGCCGGCAGCTGCCAGGGACAATGGACACCAGCTACCCTTCTCACGCAGTTGGTCAAGCGTATAATCCCTTGGCTCCGGGGAAACGGTACACTGAGGTGAATAAACTATCCAAGCCCCAGGTCTAGGGACGGGCAGTTTGGAGGTCACAGGTGACGAATAAGTCCGAGGCTATCCCGAGTTCGCACGAATGGAGAAAGACAAGGTTCGCCTATCGTGACAGCCGGAAGGAGGAGCTTGAAAATGGCAGGACCAATCGAGAGAGACTTTCCTTTGTATTTTGTAATCATGGTGTATTTTTTCTATGTAAACCACGAGCGACGAGAGGAGGCTTTTTCCGGCGGACGCTGAAGAGACTTGGCTCCGAGCCTTCAGACTAGAAGGAGCGGATCTTCCGAAGCTGGAGATCGCTCGGTCTTGGCATCGAACCTGAGGGTCGATAAGCGTGTCTTGTACAGTGACGTCACTGTGCACGCATCCAGTACGCTTGCACGGACGTGGTGCAAGGGGCTATAGTAATTCCGCCGTCGCGGGAAATACATCGCCGTCACGGTAATAATTCTACAAGTGCAGTGTGGTACTTTTATTCGGTACATTGATTCGGTACAGCCCTGTAACGACCACTGAATGATTAGTTCTCGCACCCCCAAATATTGAGCTAGCTGGGGCAGACTTTCTTAAAGCCACACTTGGTGGATAATTTAAATTATCCTGGCGCCCGGCATTTGAGATCGGATACTGTTAATGTCAATACTGTGTTTGATTTATGGTTCCCGATCATTGTGAAGGGAACTTTCATTTAAACAAATCAAGTGTGTAGCTTTCTTGCTTGCCAATTAACATTGGGAGTTTGTTTCAAGAATAATTTTTAAAGGTGGTTGTGTTTTAATGCTTTGTTTATTTGTTAATATGTGTTGGCAATTGTAAGAAGAGGCTCTGCATAGTTCTTTTTATCATATTTCAATGTGTCAATGTTAACGATAAATAAGCCTCGCCTGTACGCCATTATGAGTACCCAATAAATTAGCAGCCTAGGGTTTCTTTTAATTATAAAAAGAAGTAAAAGGTATTCACCCTAACCTCCCTAAAGGCGTAAACCGCCACAACCGTTAAGGGGCAAAAGTATAATTATTTTCATAACTTGTTTTTTTGTTACGAGCCATTTATCTTCCTTGATATATAACTTAAATCAAGAAATGAGGCGTTATTTTAGAGATTAAGGTTTTCGCTTTGGTCACATCGTATCTTAATAAAGGAATCTTTCGGAATTTGATCCTTAAAGGACAAAAGTATTATTAATTCCATGACGTGTTTTTGTTACGAGCAATTTATTTCTCTTGATACTTAACTGAAATCGATAAATGAGGTATCATTTGAAAGATTAAGGTCTCCTACCAGGCAACATTATAAATTAAGGACGAAATTTTTCGGAATTTGACCCTTGAAAGACAATAGTGTTAACAGTGAAAAGCACGCTTATGAGACAGTTCAGCGCCAAGCCGCTAGAGAGCATCATCACATATCACAGAGATATTAATAAATTGCTTCACTGGAGTCGACCTTTGTTAGACGTACGTATTACACTAAACAAACAAACAATTGATACAAATCAGGCGGTCCTTCTTTCGTCCTATTGCAAACCACCAAACTTGTTATTCATTGTATTCGCTAAATTTTCACACAGGTCATCTAGGTAATATATACAATAGCAACACTAAAAACCATTCAACAAAATAATATGAACGTTGATAAAAGAAACATAAATGAATAGGAATATCTTGTCAACTGGACACCATCACTGAACCCGTTGGAACTCCAATGTACCGTAAACAGACGGGAACAAGTACAATAGTTCGAATCACACCTAAGGTGCACCTTCCATTCCATTTTTTTAAAGAACTTAACAGTAAAATTGGAATCAAAACGAAAATGTTATGTTTGCTCTTTTGTTATTTCACGTAGCGGATAATCATCGGGCCAGTCCCCATTGTCCAATTTCGTTTGAAAACTCTGCAAAAATTCTGCGAGGCTTAGACGGGATTGGAACGAGCGACTGGGCATAAACATTCTTTGGCACAGTTTGTACATTCTAATGATGGGGCCTAATTAACGTTAGCATCTGACGTCTATTTATCGCAGTAATTAGCGCGCCAAAATACCGAATTAAAATACACGTTAAATGGTGCGGTAACACTTACATTTAACGTCGTAATGGCGTTATTATTGAGTCAATTATTTGAGTGTCAATTTTATGAATTTATTAAAATATGTGAGCAAACAAATTGATGGTAGTATTTTCAGAAATAATATTTTATTTTAAAAAAAATTCAAAGAAACACCATAAATCTGTCATAACGTCTACCACTCTCCGATTATGATGTAAATGTGCCGTATGTTATTGTTGGTTGCAAAGTATTTTCGTTACATGTCAAGATTAACGAAATCTCACTACTATATCAAGACCTAAGGTGTTAAGTTATTCTCGTTTAATGGAAAGTAAATTCAAATGTATTGTCGATTTTTATTTATCTATGCTTGCATCACCCACACAACTAGGATTACATATATATATTTTCGTCGAGGCCAATTAGGACCACGTTAAGCCTTTGTGCATTTGGCAACAAGTTTCATCTTCTTCTGGGCACAGAATTCCTTCATTCGTTTTGAATGCGCCTGTTTGCGCTCCTCTGTCCAGAGTGTACCACGTCTCCTTTTGGCGTGTTCGTCTCGGCTTGTCCCATTTGTCGTTAATTTCTTGCGAAAAAGATGTTTATTGAAAGCATCTTCTGGTTCTAGTCCCATTAAATGAAGGTCTTCTTTAATATTTGCGAACCACGGCATTACAGTTTTGGGTCTTGAACCAAATAAATCAAAGATTTTTTTTTTAATCTGTTCTCCTCCATCCGTTTGAGGTCCTTTATCGGCATTCAGGAACAAGGTTTCAGCTGCATACAAAACTACTGGTTTCAGAACTGTTTCATAATGATGTATCTTAGTAATCTGTGAAATAAATATTTTATTGTAGACTCTCGCATAGTTTGGTAGGCTATTTCTAGTTTGCGAATCCTTTCCCGAATATCTTCTTTGTCTAATTCGTTTTTCATGATGAGCTCACCAAGGTAGTTAAATTTTTCCACACGATTAATGTCTCCGTATTTGGTTTGAAGGTTTGGTGGAGCATCCTTGGTGTTAGTCATTAATTCCGTTTTCTCAAAAGATATCTGTAAACCGGTTTGATCAGCAATTTCCGTCAGCAAATCAATTTGGATCCTAGCAGTTTCTAAGTCATCTGATAGGATAGTGATGTCATCGGCAAAAGCTAGAGTGTCTATTGTGATCCCTTTAGATTTAGTTCCTATTCTTGATGGAATGTAGTCAGTTTCTTTAATTTCGCTCGCCAGGTTCGAATGATCTTTTCGAGAACACAGTTAAAAAGTAGTGGAGACAGACGTTCTCCATGCCTAACTCCAGTTGTGACTTCAAAAGAATCTTACAAACATTCTAAAAACTTAACTTTTGATTTTGTGTTTGTCAGTGTGGATCTAATCATAGCCAATAATTGTAGGTCACCTCCAAATTCACGAAGGATGTTCAATAGCACTTCACGGTCTATCGAGTCATAAGCTTTCTTAAGTCCACAAACACTGATATTGCTTTGACCTGAGCGTATAGTATCTGATGATCGTCTTGAGGTTGTAGATCTGTTCCGCTGTTGAGCGATTTTTTCTGAAGTCCCCTTGGTATTCACCTATTTGGTGCCCAACTTGGGATTCTAATCTCTCCAGGATGGCAAGTGAGAGAATTTTGTTGGTTAGCGGAAGCAAGGAAATTCCTCTGTAGTTGTTAACAATCTTCCTACTGCCTTTTTAGTGCAACAGGTGAATCAAAGCTGTTTTCCAATCTCCGGGTACAATTTCATCTTTCCAAATGTCTTCTATTTGTTTTTGCAGTATTTGTTTTGATTCTTCAGGGGTATATTTCCATAGTCCTGCAGTTAGGGAGTCTTCTCTAGGTGCCTTATTGTTTTTGAGTCTGGCGATGTGCCGCACGATTTATTTTTTGTCGGGTGGTAAGGATACCGGGTATCTGAATAAGGGTTCCTCTGTCTTAATAGGGTATACGGGCTTATCGCAGTTAAGTAGGCTTTTAAAATGATCAGAAAGGATCCTACATTTTTCTTCATTTGATGTGGCCAGTGTGCCGTCTTGTGTTCTATACTTACAATAAGCGATTTTTCGTAACTACGTTTCTCGGCTCGGATCACTCTAGCTGTTTGGGCCCGTTGGATTTTGTAGGTTTCTGATTTAGTTGTGTAGTATTTTTTCCACGCTTGTAGTCTTTCTTTGAGCACTGATTAACAGTTGTCATTCCACCAGGAGTTGTTTTTCTTTCTTTTCATTCCTGCGAGTTCCCTTGCTGCCTCAATCAGGTGAATTTTTGTGTTGTTAAAGTTGCAATTACTGGGTCTGGCATTCTCCTGAAAATCCATGATTTTTTGCTTGAGTTTATCATTGTCAAAACGTATGATCTGTTTGGGTGTTTTCCTATTTTTTTGCGGGAATGGGTTGGAACTTGATTATTGACATATAATGATCTGAGTCTACTTTTATGCTCTTTTTTACTTTAACGTTCATAATCTCAGGGATATTTTTCCTGGAGATACCAACGTGATCTATTTGGAACTCTCCAATGGCTTGGACGGGAGATCGCCACGTTGTTTGCTTTTTTGGCAAATGATGAAGAGTGTCGAAGGCTTACTATCCAATAATATTCCGGTATTTCTTTTCTCGCTCAAGATGGGCGTTGAAATCACCCAAAAGAATTTTTACATGGTACTTTGGCTAGCTTTTCATCTAGTATATCCCAAAATTTTTCCACTTCATCTGGATCTGATCTGTTTTTATCATTTGTGGGAGCGTGTGCATTTTTCAGTGTGTAGGTTTTGTTGATTGTTAATATAGATAACCGATCGTTTACTGATTCAAAGTTTTCAACTGATTCAAGGATTGTAGTTTTCAGAGCAAAAGCTGTTCCAAGCATCAGAGACCCATTGAGAATCCTTTTCTGGGCTCGACTCTTGAAGAAACGATAATCTTCAGAATCAAAAAACTCGTCTGGGTACCGTGTTCCTTGATTATTTATTTATTTTCTGTCGAGGGTTCGATAAACAAGGTTTTTTTCGAAACACTTCTAAAAAACTTACGGTCTTTTTACTAGATCATTCCAGTCTGTGTTTTTGTCGATCGTCGTATCCTGAAATACTTGTCACGTAAGTAGTGGGGGGAATCCGATTCAAGTAATATATATATACTTAGCAATATATATACTTCCCAATGAGGATATTTGGCAACTAACGTCACATACCTGCGGTGGAATGTTTACAATTTCTGTCTCTCTCTAACTGGATTTCCTGTGACGTCATTACCCCAGACTACTCAGACAGGTTTTTACTCATCTGTCTCTAGTGTTTTAACACGTACGTGACGTCATAACCTCAGGCTACTGGGTATTTCCAAGCAGCCCAGATTTTTGTGTGTCTACAAGAAAAGTCAATTAACCGCCCACCTGTTGCTCACCATTGTGAAAGCGTGCCCGTTATTTCAGTCATAGTCCGGAATTTTCCATTAGCATTCTACAAGAAAAGTCCGTGCTCCTTAGGATTTGCGCATCGTTGAGCGCATTCCTGAGCGCACGATTATGAAAGCGGTCGGCTGACGTTAATTCGCTGCCCATGGCTATAAATATGTTGGACCGACCTATACTAGGTCTCAGTATTAGATTAGTGCTAATTAGTAGTTTTTCGCCTGCATTGTACGAAGACAGTATTAATTTCTCGCTAGCTGCGATATCACAGTCATATTCCGATGCCGATTTTACAGGTAAAGCTTAATAACTTTAAATAATATTGTTTCGTATTTGTATATTACTGAAACTATATATTAAATTATTTGTTACGGATCTTTCTGTGTTATCAGCATCACAGAAGTTGAGGATTTTTTTGCAGATTCTACGTAATTTTTCTTTTTTTAACTGTGTTAGTTTAATCTTTTCATATACAGTATATTAAGACTGATTTTTTCTTCATTTCCATAGATTGTCCTCGTATCCTGGCCACCTTAGTGACTAACCTGCTGGTATTAAAATTATGTATTTTTTGATCACGGTATTTTTTTCATATGTGTATACTAGTGAAACGCTATATTTAATTATTTGTTACACATATCAGCATCAGAGGTTAAGGATATTTTTGCAAACCATAAATGTTTTTTCTTTTCTTAACTGTGTTAGTTTAAGCTTTTCACATACATTAAGATTGATTTTTTTTCTCTACTTCCATTAATTGCCCTCATGATGCTGGTGAGTAATGGCAAGTGTCAAAATCTTGTATTTTTCTGTCCACTGTATATTTTTTTACGTTTTACTGAACTCTAAATAAGATTTTCACGTTAGTATGAGCGTACTGCAGAGATGGAGGAGCAACTGGGGGAAGAGTATTCATACTGGTTAGCAAATACTACAACAGTTCACTGATGTTCAGAGATCATGGCCATGATTTACTTGGAGTTGACTTCTGGCGAAAAAGTCAGTGTGTTGGCTGTATACCGTAGTGGAATAATGAATGATAAACATGAGGCTCTTGGGGAGAAACTAAATTCGAATTCAGAGTTCAGAACTGAGCATTGAATGATCATTATTGGTGGGTATTTGAACTTACCAGGTGTCAACTAGGTAGGAAATAAAATTAATAACACTAAGGGAAGGAGGCTTTACACAGGTGGTTGAGCAGAATACAAGGGGACCAAACATGTTGGATATCTTCCTAATAAAGCCTGATGATAAACTAGATACAATTATAAAAAGGCAAAAATTTTGGAAAGATATTTCAAGGTTAATTTTATTAAATGGAAGAATGGCACAAGTACAGTCAAGATAAAATGGGAACAGTTCAAGGAAATAATAAAAAAGGCGTGAAGAAATGATTATTCCAAAACAAAAAAATAAAGAGAAGTACAGAATCCACATACTATAACAGGAAGGTGAGAAGGTTAAAGAGGTTGGTGAGACGAGAACATAACAGAGTTAAGAAACAGCAAGGCAGTAGGGAATTCTTGAAACAAAGGAATTAATAATGTCAAAGAAACTGGCCAAGGACGAATTTATGACGAATATTATTGGTACAGGGGGACCTCTGACTGACGCATCTAGAAATTACTATAGCTATATAAGAAAACTGAGGGGAAGAGATGGTTAAGGCTGGACAAGGAGTAACTGAGGGTTTAAAGAAGGAAGAGTTATTAAGTAACTGCTTCAGTGAGACTATTAAAGACAATAAGGGGAACAGGAGGGGTCATATCTGAAAACGATCCTATCTGCATAGTTAGAAGTGAGCAGATTAGAAAATTTGAAATTAAATATGAAGATATCATGAAGGACCCAAGGAAATTGAAAAAACCGTAAAGGTTCCGGTGTGGATAATATTAGTACAGATATCTTAAAGGTACTAGGATGGAACATTGTACCTTATCTTGAAACATTATTAAAATTGAGTCTGGATACTTGTTAGATAACGATGTACGTTCTCGCGGCGGCAATGCTTTATAAAAACTTCTCGGGTTTCAAGCCGCGTCAAAATTGAGATACTTGTTGTTTACCAGATGAATGGAAAAGTGCGATAGTAGTTACGGTCCATAAAGGAGGGGTGAAAAATAAGGTTTAAAACTATAGGCCAATCAGCTTGACATCAGTGGTAGGTAAATTAATGGAGAGACTAATATATAACCATAATAGAAATGTCTGAGAGGAACGTAATTGGTTTTCAAGTCGGCAACATGGCTCTAGACTAGGATATTCATGCGATTCCCAGTTAATAGGTTATGTGCAAGATATTTCTCATGAAATAGACAGGGGAAGCCAAGTTGATAGTGTAGCACTAGTTCTACGAAAGGCCTTTGACAGAGTGCGCCATAAAATGGTTCTAAATAAGATAAAAACTATTGGAGTTGATAGAAAGGTGACAAATATTTTGTCAGACCATTGAATATGGTGGTGTAGTGTGGAACCCATATTTTGGGTATCAGTTACAGGAGTTGGAGGTGGTGTAGAGAAGGACTGGAAAAGTATGCAGCTTTATTAACTTTTAGAAGCCAACGATTCAGTGCCTTGCCAACATAATGCAATTGTTTCAGAAATTTTAAAAGGGAAATGTGTTGATTGTGGAATCCTGAATTAGCAATTGTCGAAGATGTGAGTTAGTAAAATGGTTAATTAAAATAATATGTTTTCTGATGTCGCGATAATGTAAGTGACTAGAATATGAACGCTCAAATTAAGAGAACGAGCTAAGATGTAAAAAAAATTTTCATTATTTTAACCATTTTACGATTTCAGTGGAAGTGTAAAAAAATTTAGCAGTGATTAAATCCAGTGAAGCATGATCTGTTAGTTAAGACTATAATTAGTAAAGAAAGTCAGTAGGAACAGCGCTCTTTATAAAATAATATATTCCATACTAGTCCATACTAGTGATTAAAAGATAGTATACAAAGAAATTGTAATGGGGTGTTAGAATGAATAAGGCAGAATTAGGCCCACTGCAAATTAATGTATACTAGCAGTGATGAATTACTTCGTCCAGTTGAAAGTGGGTAATCGCATAAGAGTTCCTTTAATAATAGTAATAAACAGTACTCCAGGGAGTAAGTAAAAACTCTGGAAGAAATAAAAACTCAAATAAAAATCAGTATGTTAGTTGAACTTAAGAAATGAATGCGTTAACGTAAGCTATGAGAAATTTTAAGGGTATTTAAGTAAAGAGATTCAGTTGCAGTGAAATACGAAGGGACGACTCAATTGGAACAGCTAATATTAATGGCATTTAAAAACATTGGAATTTACAGTGGATATAATAAAAAAAAATAGGAAGTAAAAAAAAAATTGAATTTTTAGTAAGACGAATTATAGCGTGGTTGTAAGTAACTACTATAAGAGTGTTTAACTAGTGTAAAGATTTTCTTTCACAAGTTATATGTCATTGGTCATGATGTAAGTTTAGATTTGAAGATATATGAACCAAAGTAGTTGGAAAAAAGTAATGTTGTTAAAATGAAACTTTAATAAGATGGTGCTATGTGATATTAAGAGATTAATAAATGTGAATAAGGGCGAATACGAGTCAGTGCATATTAAATGAATTATCAACATATTTAAAGGGAGTTTAACATGGCATAATACAAATATAGGGCAGTAAAATAAATTAAAATAAGTTAACGAGGGCAGCAGTAAGCGACGCACAATTTTAATCATAATACGTATCAGTGAGGAGACATATTAAGGTGAACGTCGTGAGTGCTACGAGGGAGAAATAAATACATAGAGAATAAGTGGTAGATGAAATTGTGTCGAGGAAAGATGCAATAATTTAAAGGGTAGCATATGAGGGAGGTGACGAAGGTGTCGTCATGAGGACTCAAGGAGGAGTGCAGTTCACTTGGAGTGTTCCACGATAATTTTCCGATTGGAAAATTCGCAAAATTTGGTAGTGTAAAAGGGGGATTTTGGTCAAGGTGGAAATAGCGCACTGTGGTAGAAAGGAGTATTTTTGGGATCAGCGTAACTGTTAGAGAAGACGTTACCAGCTGATTGGCGGAAGACGAATGAAGGTCGTCAAAAGGAAAATAACGAAGGCGGGAGGTCTTCGAAGCGCAGCGAAGAGTTGTAGTTTATTATCAAGAAGAGGGATTCTTGGTAATAAGTGGAGGTGACTAGAGGTCGCCAAATTACGAAGCATTGCGTCAGTGGTCGGCGGTGTCCTTATGCTGACGGGCAATGTTTGGTGAAGCAACAGGAGGGAGGTCGCGAACTAACATGGACAGGTACAAGCGATGTCTTCCATGACAGGAATATTGGAGGTTCCTGGTTGAAGCCCGGATGATACAGTGTGTTCACTCAAATGTGAGACTGTAGAATACGGGGTAGTGGATTTGGAAGAAGCGGTGACGGAGGAAAAGCCGCGTGAGAACTTATTTGCCGGGGAGAAAAAAATTGTTGGAGATCCCGG
Source organism: Vandiemenella viatica (assembly GCA_031002005.1). Classification (NCBI taxonomy): domain Eukaryota; kingdom Metazoa; phylum Arthropoda; class Insecta; order Orthoptera; family Morabidae; genus Vandiemenella; species Vandiemenella viatica. Next base: position 257,213,148 of record JARYHS010013630.1, on the reverse strand, counting down.
GAGTAAGAAATAGTCCGCAAGGTAAGTGCGGGTGTGAGATGCTAATTGACCGGAAACCAGCCACTAGCGAGGGTTAGGGAGCCGCAATTATTAATTCGTACACGAGGGAAGTGTTACGAAAAAATTCAGAGAACTCCGTACTAGGTAGTGTACGCGAGTGCAACACTTCAGTGCCGGAGGTAGCGATTCTAGGGAAGTGTCACCAACATAAAAACAAAGTTACGCTGGGTCACCGTGAACGGAACTTTACCTGTGGAAATATGAAGAGTGTAGAATTGCTGTGCAAGTGAGGTCAGTGAATGTGTAACTAGTTCAAATGTGGTGGCGGGTTGCAAATCGCCAGGCGCAGTAAAATCCTATGTTAGTTGTAAGCAGAGGTGGAAGAGAATCAAATGAGTTAACACGGCAATATTACAAAGGTAAACCGTGAAACAATGTTAAATCCTCTATAGCATAATAAATATCATATATAAGTAACAAGGATAAGAATAGCAAAGTAGAATTGTTTTAGAGGCATAATCCAATTAATAACAAGTAGGTCTTTAATAAGCACGATGTAAATACGAGTGAGAAAATGTTAAACGGGATTATATATGTAGAACAGGGATTAAGTGGTAGAAATTCTGGTGAAAATGAAATATTGCAAGTACTGTAATGGAGGTTGTATTTTCAATTCACAACTGCCGTGTGATAGAGTGAGAGTAAACAGAACCATCATTAAAGGTTAAAATGTTGTAACTATAAGCAAATGTAAAATAGGTAAATAAATTAAATCCCGAGGAATTAGTTGCGATCTTGAGAGGTCATAGCTTTCAGAGAGTTAAAAAATAACACAATAACATTAATTGTTGAAGGAAGAAGGTACAAGTAACTCCGAGTAATCACTGCAATATCGAGGTAATAATCTGTAGTTTCCAGAGTAATAGCTAAGTGGTGCGAAGGTTTAGCGGAAACATTAATTGGAGTTTAATTATAAGAGAGCTGGTAAGATAATTCCGTAACAGTCATTACCTAATATTATAAAGAGAGAAAAATATGAAATATGCAGAGAATATGTAACGGATACGAGCTGTACTATAAGTTGAAAGCCTAAGGTATTTTACTCTGTATTAAGACTAATTGTGAGTAAATGTTATTGTGGGGGTCTGTAATAACAAATGTTCACAACTAGGAGTTGCTTAAAAGCGAAAAAATAAATATCAAACAAACATTGACTGTCTGCAGGAATACAAGAAAGAAATAATGTCTGTGTTATGATAATTTATTCTTGTAGAAGACTTAAAAATGAGTTTGTAAAATGTTCTGTTGTTGTAATAAGTTACAAAGTATTCTGTGCTAATTGTACACTACGAGTGTTCTAGATATTACGAGCGGGAGCGACAGCCTGCTGACACATGCAAGGCCTTCTACCAGTCTCGCCAGCGATGAGAGTGCACGCTCAGCGCTAGTCAGACCAGTCACCTGGTTGCGGAAGTAAACAATGTCGCACATACGAGAGGACGCTTTCGTCTGTTGCGATCGCTTCAAATTAATCAAATAGAATCAGTACACGATGTACACGTCAACATTGCAACGTACCACAAGAGAGAAAAGAGTAATTTTGATACACAGAAGAACACTAATAAACATTATATACATTATAACATGTAGATTCACAGAATGTAACAAAGACACACATAGCATTTTGGCAAAATCAGAACAGACAGAACATGTACCAAGGAAATGTACTCAGTATGAAAAGAAATTGTATTCACTTGTAAGGAAAATTTGTAATTAGATTTTAAGGAAATATGTTTTTACAGATGAGAATGTAAATTAGGCTTGAGATGTGTTTTGGAGTGGAGCCAAAACGTATTGAGGGTAGAGAGGTGTAGCGAACGCAGTTGTTCGCTTGGCTCATAAGTTAAATATTTGTCAATTATGAAATGAGGACAGCAAGTAGCATGTTAAGAAACCAGATAGAGGCATCGACCGAGGATTTAGAGCGCTGACAGTAGGGAAAAAGTGCGCAATGGTCGAGCTAAGGAGGACAGATGACGGCATGCATCGGCCTCATCATTGGCTACCATTTGCCCCTCCACTTTAGGACCGTAGTGAGAGGTGGTGTAAAAACCTTTGCATAGGTATCGGAGAGTGTCTTGTCTTGTCTTGTATTGTCTTCATCAATCAGTCGCAGCCAGCAACAGTCGGAGCAGAGGGGACGCAGACGTCGAGCCGCGTCTGGCGGCCGTGGCCGCGGGGTGGCGTCGCACACGAAGAAGATGAATAGCGCATAACAGGTTGGCTCTGCTGTAGGTTATGGTTGGACATGGAAAGCCGTCGTTGAATTGTAGATAGGGAGCTAGGGTCCTCTACAATGTCTAAGCTGGGGATTTCTGGTATAGATAATCGCCCACAGTCGAAGAAGCTCTTGCTGTCCTCCAAGTAAATGTCACACCCATGCAGTTACAATAATCAACCTATTTTCAGTATTCAGTATATGTCATAGTAGGATGTCTGAAGGTAGCCCAATAACACCTTGCGTATTCAGCATACCACTTGTAAATTTTGTACAGTCGTGATAGTAAATATTGTATATATGACATGTTTATGAAATCATTCACCCTGATGATCCTACCACGGATGTCTCCCTCCGATCCCAGATCGACTACTATGATCGATCCTTACCCATTCGCTCATTCCTCTCATCGAATCTGGCCAAGTCTCCGCTCGGGCTGCTGCCAGGTTCGCCATAGATTTACCGGTGTCCAGGTGTTGTTTCATTCTTCAATTTGCCAGGCTATTAAAAGAACTGGATAATTTAATGTATTAAATGCACTACTTGCCGTACAGTGGATAATAGTTAGCAACGAACAAGAATTGGCTGGAATGGTCTAGAACAGCGGTCGGCAACGCGCGGCCCGTGACCTCTCTATTTGTGGCCCGTGTCCGTCTTATAAAAATCATATCGAAGGCCCATATCATAAAATAATAAAATTTAAATGCATAAAAGAGTGAACGCCATCTAACAGCGCAGCGAATGAACTACGCGATCAGTGCAGGACAAGTGCAAGCGGGAACGATTCCCCCATTATCTCCTATGATTGAACAATAGGTCAGCGTTGACAATAATCTTCTCTCGCTCGCCCGCCGTCCGTCCGCGTTGGCTGTGTCGTTGAGTGAAAAGTTATTTAATTTGTGCACGCCGCCGACGCGGCCCAATACCTACGATTTAGTTATTGTTCTGTGACCTACGAGTACCTACTATTTTGTTTACAGTTCGGTAAGTTGAGATATTGATAGTTCATACAATTACCTAGCGAAATTAAGTGACATGTTTTCAACATGGCTTTTATTCTTACAGCGTGTATTTGGCATTGTTGGTTATAAGTTACTGATGGCTACAAAAAAGAGGAAGTTAATTGAAGAAAATAGAGTGTTTAACGATGCATGGACAGATTTATACTTTTTTAAGCAATGGAAAGCCGCTATGCTTAATAAAAACCCTTGCCATACAAAAAGAATATAACGTCAAACGTCACTATGATACCGAGCATAAAGCAAAATTTGCGTGCCTAGTTGGTGATTCCCGGAAAAACAAAATCAACTCACTCAAATCTTCATTTAAGAACCAACAAAGTGTTTTTAAGGTGCAAATTCAAAGTAACGAGTCAAATATACGTGCGAGTTTAAGGGTGGCGGAAATACTTGCCAAGTCTGGGTGACCGTTTACCGACGGCGAATTAATAAAACAATGTGCCTTAGCTATGGCTGAAGAGGTATGAACAGATCAAAAAAAGAAATTTGAAAATATAGGATTATCTGCCAGAACTTGTACCGGGCGCACTGAAGATTTGGGCGCTAATTTATGCGAAAAACTTCGGGAAAAGGCACAACAATTTGAATGGTTCTCCTTAGCTACCGATAGAAGTAATGATGTGTCAGATACTGCCCAGCTTCTAATATTTGTTCGTAGAATTGATAAGTACTTCAACGTGTGCGAGGAACTACGTAGTTTGAAGGGAACGACTACGGGGGAAGATTTGTTTTGTCACTTGGAACACGCAATGACGTCAATGCAATTAGCGTGGGAAAAATTGGTAAGTCTAACAACTGACGGAGGTAGAAAAATGAGTGGGCAAAACAAAGGCTCGGTGGGTTGAATTAAAACAAAACTGGCAGAGATAGGATGTGAAATCGTGTTATTTTTTCATTGAATTATCCATCAAGAAACATTATGTCCCAAATAGTTTCATGGAGAAAAGTAATGGACATCGTGATATCCACTGTAAACTATATCAGATATAACGGTTTTTTTTTTTTTTTTTTTTTTTTTTTTTTTTTTTTTTTTTTTTTTTTTTTTTTTTTTTTAATGGCTTTCGGCAAGTAAGCCATTCAGCCAGCGCAATGTGTTTATGATATCCAGTGAATTAGTTTCTCCAGTACTTTATGATTCCTAAGTATAGACACCACATAACGGACAGGACAGTCACATAGACACACAACACTTAACATCCATGCCCGCGGCCGGATTCGAACCGGCGACCTTCCACGCGGAGCTAGTACTCTAGCCCCTACGCTACCGAGGCCGGCGATATAACGGGTTGAAACATCCTCAATTCCGAATGTTTCTATCCGAAATGGAAGCAGATCATCAGGATGTCCTTTATTATTCAGAAGTAAGATGGTTAAGTAGAGGTGCAGTGCTGAAAAGAAATCAACACTTTTATGAATCAGAAAGGTAAATCTGTTCCAGACCCTCAGTGGTTAATAGATCTTGGATTTTTGACAGATTTAACTCATTAAATACGCTGAATGTCAAGCTTCAAGGAAAAAACAAACTAATATCTGATATGCATACAGACGATAAGGCGTTCCAAACTAAAAACCGGCTCTTCATAAAACATATTGATGAAAAAATATTAGATCACTTCCCGAATTGTCTAAAGGCTGTCGAGGAAGCTGGCGTTGATTTTAATTGGGATAGTGAAAAAATGAAAGACATTTTAATGGAGTTACAAGGTCAATTCAGTGACAGATCTGGTGATTTCTAACAAACTGATGATTTTTGCTAACCATTTTTCGTGCGATGTTGAGAATGTACCCAGTAATTTACAAATGAATGTGATTGAACTTCAATGCAACGAGAATATAAAAAACGCCTTTTACAATATGAATGATTTGGTCAAATTTTATGGTAGCTTGCCGCCTGATTTTGTCAAATTGCAAAAGTTTGCTCAGCAGTTTATTTCAATTTTTGGAAGCACTTATTTATGCGAGCAAACTTTTTCATTCGCCAATTGTAGAACAAATAAATACGCTTCTCGTCTCACAGATGAGTATTTGAGAGATATATTACGTATCTGAACTTCTAACATGAAAGCTGACACACAAAAAGTAGACAGTCAAATGCAATCTCAAACGTCACACTAAATTTAGTATGTAAGATCAATTTTGAAACTTTTCTTCATTTGTATTAATAAAATTTGAAAACTGAGTTTTCGCATTTTTGCTGTGTATGTGCAGCCCCGCCTTTATTTGTTTTGCCACCTTGTGGCCCTTGCCTGCTAAAAGGTTGCCGACCACTGGTCTAGAAGATAAAGCTACCTTGTGGTTTTTCCCTTCATGGATGCTAACTGCAATCGAAGTCATTTCCTTTTTATATTATAAACAAATATTCAAAGTGAAAGAGGGAAGGTATGAGAGGGTTACGGAAGAAAGGGATTGTTGAAGCATCCAAAGTCGATGGAAAAGCGGATGGAGTTGGTATAAGACCGAATAAAGTGTAAGAATGGAAGTACACCACAAGCGAATATTGCGATATGTTATTATTATGAACTTTAGACTATAATGAGAAACTCTGAGAGTTTGGTAGTTTAGTGGGAATATAAAAGCCGCCGAGAGTCACGCGATTTGTGTCATGATTAAAGGAGAATATGCAGTAAACATTTTACCCCATGGTTCATGGGCGTATCCAGCAAGGGGCAGAGGGGGGCTGCTGCCCCCCTAGAAGAAAAATTAAGTTGCCTTCAGTACGCTTCGACGAGTGAAGAACTAGTTCAGGAGCACTTTGGGAGAGAAAGATTGACAGGATTATTTCTGACGAGTGTGCATCGAAATTTCGTGAAAGAACACCATGAGATATTGACAAACAAAATTATTGAAATTGAAAATCCGAGACAATTAATGTTTACATAAAAAACTAACTGACTTACGATCTTAATTAACTACATAATAGGTCCTTAGATTAAGTAGTTGGGTTACTATATTAATCAATGATAAAAATAGTTTCCTGAATAGGTTTGAGTTTGATTTTGTAATGTCATGTTTCAGTCCCCCACCCCACTTCCTCGAAAACAAAATGAGTTGCTCCCTCCCTCCCCCCCTAGTTCAAATCCTGCCCCCCTCTAGTTCTGATCCTGGATACGCCCTTGCCATGGTTCCAAAGTGTACCGCAGGGATAAAGGTGGACTAATTACACTGATTGGTAACTAAGATGACAGTCTGCTGATTTTCAAAGATAACAAACACAGCAATGATAAGTGATGGCTGCTTACCGAAGTTGAAAGACGATTAATGAATGTAGCGCGGGTAAATTGTTTTAATTTTTTAATTTAATTTAATTGCAATGGAGCACAGGCTCCGGTGGTTTATTTGGAGCTCATATGAAGTGGTAGAACGGTAAAATAGGAAAATACCTAAATATATCAGGTTTTGACTGGAAATGAAATGAGATTATCAACATATGTTAGGAGAGATTTGCAAACACCTTAGTGACGGCACTTTAGAGGCTTGAGAAGTATTACCATGACATACATATGTAGCCTATTTTTTTTATGAAATGCAATTATGTCAATCAAATACCGCTGCCGATACGTGATTGTGTTGACATGTTTTAGGATAGCTACTAAACAGACTGCACCAGTTACACGTACAAAAATATTCTCGAATGCGCCCGTTGGTTATCTGACTTTTATCGCTATGTGGTATTAACTTCATAATGTTAAGCGTGTTTAACAGCAAAAAACAACATGAGGTGAATCCATTACCTTTCTGTCAAGGGATAAATATTATTTCAACATACGAATTCATTTTAATTTGTTGTGGCCGTGAAATCAGTGTTGTGAGAGATAATATATGAGCTGCTTGTTGATCGATTTACGTGCGTGTCACTTTTTGTTAATATTTTCAATAAAGTTCGAGTAATTTAACAGTGATTATTCAATGATATAGCAACAGCCACAAACTGCTTATATAAACTCCTTTTATAAACGAAAATTATTTATATTGAACTTCAGTCACGGCTTATTATTATTATGTACTTTGTAAGTTAACTGGAAGTAAGACATTGTCGTTGCCATACCGTCAGTAATTTCAATCATAAGAATAATGTGAATAATTCATGGTTACGAGGAGATACTTAACAGCCTGCTAGGCGTTTTTAATTTTTTCCCCCTCTTTTGTATTCGTAGTGGTAATTTCCTTCCAGACTCGTTGTCAACAGGCTTAATCTCTGGATATATTTACATCAAAAAGGTCTGAAATGAATTCTTCACAGGATTTCAGCCGGATAGCGTCAGATCAAAGAGGTCTGTTTAATATTTTAAGCATAATTAAAGATGGCTAGAAAGATCTTTGGCGATAAAATCGTGAAGTTCTTGGTCAATCATAAATTGATACAGTGGTGTGCCACATAGTTCCGCAACTGCCACTAACAATCAAACACGGTAAGAGTAAGAGCGGAGTCAATGTGATGAGTACTTTAACAGTTCGAATAGAGTTTATTTGTGTAAAAGAGCGCTTCTAACCTCTCGTGGGACTCCCCGGCGCTGACATTCTGGCACTTCAATTCACGTTCTGGTCAACTTATTGTCTCCGTTTCCGTGGGGTGGCGAGGGGTGACACTATTCTAAAAATTATTTAACTTTTTGAGTATTCTATAAAAGAAGCTTTAGTCAGAAACACAGACTTTATGACGTTAATCAACGTTCTACAAAACTGTTCGTGTGCGCAACTTCTAGAGACACAAAAGCACTACAGCTGAGATTAGCTGGCCGTTGAATTTACACGGGAGTCAAACTAAAATTTAGGGCACATGTTGCCACCCACGCGGTGTAACGTGATTATGAATCATGTGTCTGAAACAGATATTATATACGCAGAACACGACATCAAATAAAAAAATAAAAATATAGCTCACTTTTCAGCCTCCAATGTCATGTTAATTTTTAAGACCGCATTCTTCTGTCAAGTAGACGCAGTTTCAATACCTCTGGTTTTTTTTCTCAGCTGAATTTAATAAGATCGTAGATGATGGGATGACATTCCTGTTCGAGGAAGTCAAATGGGCAGAAGCAACTGAAGAGGACTTAACGTTTGAAGCAATATGACAAAGCCACGCATCATATTTTGTTGCGGAGAAACCAGCAACATTGTATATTCCGAATACTGTTGCCAAACCTGTACAAGTATGCCGTCCATTAGAGGTTCCTCTACAACGCGGTCTGCATTCGACATCTGCCCTCAGCAGGCAGCTATCCTCCTCTCATACAGCCTCGAGATGGGAAATGCAATTCATCGTAATGTCCTCCTTTGGTTCGTGCCCCTCATCATGGAACAAAATCATCCTCCCGGATGCAGCATTGTACATCAGCTACCAATCTGATCTTTTCTGCTCTATTGATTCAACATAGGTAACCCGATTCACCAGCGCGTTCAACGGTCGCGGACGACTTGGGAATAGGATTACTCCCAATCAGCTTGAAATTTTTACAATATGTAGTTCCAATTATAAATGTTAAAATTGATCCTAGTCAAAATCTCTGTATATATAATACTTTGGCATCAAAAATTATTTTCATGATGAATCTGGAAATGTCTCTAACGTCTACAGTACTTATGTTACCTAGCTGAAACAAGTTTTAAAGTGACATACTGAATTATCTCTGTTTCCTGATATATAAATTTTCCTGGTTATTAACCTCTAACTGGATGCAATAGAAACCACGTAATTGGAAAATCAGTATCTCTTAAAGTTTTGAAGTTACAGGTCTGATGGATGCTTTAAAAGATTCTATATACAATTTCCTATAAGATAGTAATCCTTTTTAATTGTAATAACAGTTCATTAACAACTTTTTTTTCCTGTGGTTTAAACTTCCTCAGCGTCACTTGGTTTAATCCGTTTTGGCAAGATTTAAGAGGAAGTAGACAAATTCTTCCAAAACCATGACCAAAATACTTTATGGATTTTAATGAGACTTGCTGATAAATGTTCCGGGTAAATTGAGCTTTCTTTTGAATATAGTTCCCCCTCTGATTTTATCTGTATTCTTCTATTCAATGATTTTCTATTCAATGATTTTCCTGTCAGACACATGTTTACAATTTTCACTAAAGCTTCCAAAAGCAACCATTAAATTTTAACTATCTTCCTCAAACTTTTAAGTAATGTGTACTGAGAATTTACACATCTTTTGAAATATGAACCACGTTCCTATCTTCAAAACTATGGCTTCAAGAATTTTTAATGTTTTCTACACTTTACGAAATTATACAACCTTCGATTTTAAAATGTCTATATCTCTTCAGAGGAAATTTCTACCTGCTAATATACTAATCTTGTTTTGCTTCTTCTGGCCTAAAGTAACACTGATAGTGAATGCAACTCTTTCCATCACAAAATAAGCGATACTGCATTATGTGACATTATTTATATTATATTCTGGCTTCATATCACTGTTTACCTGTACGTAACCCCCAAAATACTGAAGAAAATGAATTTAAACATAATTTTGCAATGGAACTGGAGTTAGCTCGACTCTCTTTAAAAAAATTGGCTATAAAATGACAAAATTAAGGTTACCTCACAGTCTCTCTCAGAGTCTGATTTGGCTAAACGGCGAGAACACGTATTGAGAGATATGTATTCTTTCAACAACGGTGACTGGTTAAAAGAAATGACGTGGCCTATTTTGTTCACCTACAACCACATTGTTGGAGGACTAGGTAATGGAGAACATACCCGTACCTTGTTCTCCAATGTGGTCTTCAGCTTGGGGAGGGTGGAACCTATGGGGGCTTTGTGGTCTGAACATGGCGGCAGGTCCGCTAGAAGGTCGTGCTTATCCTGGGGAATCGTCAGATCTACCTCAAAAACGAAACCCCTAGAGGAGTCGGCTGCAACGTTCATGAAATCTACGCTAGCAATTTTCTCGGCTGATAATCATTGAAACCCTCCAGAGGGCAGATACTCTGACATGGCCCAGCCATACAAATTGTTAACGTCGGAGTACATGATAAAATTCTCAGGCGCATCGTGGTTATACTCCGTCATGTACCAGTTATTTGCCTTGGCGTACCTATGGCCCCACTGGAAAATACATTCACGAATTTCACGTTAGAAAATGAGCAGGATGTCGATATCTGTCAGAAGGTCCAGTTCAACATGCGTGCTCCTTAACGTGGCCTGCCATAAAAAGCCTGGGGATGTAAAGTAGTGAGCGGAGTCCAGGGTGTATTCCCCAAGCATACATCCTTAATTTTTTCAAACAGATCCCTATGTAACCATACATCTGTCCCCATGTTTTGGATCTAGAAAACCCGCCACACTTGTGTCTCGTGTTCGTAGTCATCGTCTAAAATTCCAAACTCCAACAACGGACTATAAAATTTTGACTTTGGAGGGAGCGTGGCCTCTTTGAGCTTCGTCATCGAATCCATGTATTTGTAAGTGAAGACTTCTTTACGCTTCACTAATTGGAACTTCTCGGGGTCCATGAAATGCGCGTGGGTAATATGCATGTCACGGTACTCAAGGGTTCCAACAAGCTTCTTTAATGATGACTGCGTGAAACGGTACGAGTCCATGAACCGCAAAGACGTACCCTTAAATTTTTTAGACAACGAAATGTATCGTTTAGTGTTGATTGGCAGGACGTCCATCCCATCCCATCTTTGTCGAGGGGTGCTAAGGCCCTAGCAATGAAGTGCGCAACATACCCAGACAAATTATGTACAAAGATGGGTATGTACCTTTAATTCTTGAACTGTAAATTACAGTTATTGTGTACAGCCCCTCTAAATTTAACAGTGATATGGCAACCTTAACGGTCGCCGGTTCAATGCATTCACCACAGATGTCGCATACCATAGCACGGCAAAGTGGTGCTTCCTCATCAGCTGTCATTACAAGAGCTATAACTCCCTTGGAATTTCATGAACGTGATGGGCCAGTCTAACGAGTTGTTCTACTAACACACTTCTCAAAGTTTTTGCACAAGAATAAGTAGAATCGGTTCAGCTGGTGGCTGAGTGCGCAAACAACCTGGTATGCCACACCGAAAAGGGTGTGCTCCTGGACTGCTGTGGAGTGAGAGGCGTTGGGTTGAGGACTGTACGTGTCAAAGCGTTTCAACAAATATTCTAAGTCAGCGTAAATGACGAATGGTGCACGTTGCTGGTGCACAAAATCCTTAAACTTTAAGATTTTGTCTTCATCGCCGGGTATATCGACTCTGACAGCGTCAACTCTTGAGCAATTAATCTCATGGCACTGTAAGAGATCTTTACTCCAAAAATGCTGCAAACATCAGTCACCAATGTGAACAAGACCTTTATTATTTGATACAGAAGATCTAACTACCCGCGATAGGTTCTTGATCCAGCAGTAATGGAATTTTCCACTACCGTCAAAAATCAACAACATGTTTCTGTGTTTATCCACGTTGTCTCAGTTAGATGGAGGTGTCCGATAACTATGTGGTTATCTTTAATTGTTTCGTCCAGACCGAATACATTAATCGAATAGTCAGGATTCTGCCTCTCGAATTTGGAAATGTCTGAGAGTTTCACTGAAACTCAATGTTATTGAAATCGAAAGCAAAGTTGGAGCGTACTTTTCTTTTTATAAGTATTAACTTCTTTTGGATTTTCGTTTTGCACCATTACTTGAGATGGAAGAACCATCCATAGAAACCGCAGTTCGTCTTTGTTCTCAGCAGTGGCTTCTTGCTATAGGTACCGAGTGGCAGACCGATTTAGGAAGACCCTTGATAGAATGGTTCAAATTTTGAAATGTTAACGTCGAGTGAGACGATTCTACCAAGAGTTTTGCCACTGTCCCGGTCTTGAAACTCACTGATTTTTTTCAAGATCTCCGGCGTCACATAGAACTCACACCAATCAGACAGGGAAGTACTTATTGTGATCTCACTCAGCTTATTAAAAATCATATTAGAGCAGTTTCTAAATGTTGATTCTTCTGTAATTTAAAGTCGTTAATCAATCCAACCTGAACTTTTACGGTCGGGGTTGACAAATTATTAACAATTTTGCAAACTTTGTTTTCCAGAAGCTCAGAACATGGATTGAAAAAGTTACTTGGTTTTCAGAATTTCGTATTTTCAAGCAATATATTCTACTAACAAAACCATTCCCTGTTTTCAAGGGTTAACCCCGTTGCACTTGACTTGCCTACAACACTGGTTGATTTTGGAATAGATCTGAAGCTGCTTGAAGTAGTGCATGTTCCCGCTGTTAAAAGCCGGGTTTGCGTAAGTCCTGTCTGGATATTGTACGACTCCATACTGGAGTAGCAGATAAGCCCGTTTTTGATCTAATCCTGCAACAATCAAAATAAGTTATGTAGTAATACCAAATGTATGAGTTAAAATTTACAAAATAACGTAGTTATGTAATAAAAAACTTACCAATAGTCCTAATACTACTAATACTACATATTGGTATCGATGGTGGTAGTTTTGTCGACAGTAACCTCGACCATGTTGGTGCGTGACCCCATATCGATTGCCACGTCGAAGCATTTTGTAGACCTGGTTCTGTAACATAAAAATAATAATAAGCAGTAACGACAAATAAGGAAGTTACATAACAAGCAAAGGAAGTGAAACTCACCAATAGTTCTGAGACTCCAATTAGGGAGGTCTAATAACGGAATTTTCTGAGGTGTCGGTGGCTTCGACTCGGTGGACGCCAAATTCAATTATGGAGTTGGCGATGGTAAGGCTGTAGACTCTGAAAAAATTTGTTATATTGTAAGGGGAAAATCTTGCGACCTAATTATGCAGTAACGTTGAGGATGAGTACTTACCGCTATCCATTCTCCTGCGTTTGGAAGAAGGCATTGTATCCTCATGGTTGTGCCTTTCTGCACCTCCTTAAATATTCGTATTTATTAAATCCTTCCAAACTTTTCTGGCGATCTGAAAAAATGGAACAATTAATTACAATCTAGCCACTTATAATATAACGACAGTATTAAATATACAGTATTAAATATACCACAATGCTTGAAGGATATAAGTTCCGCAAGATCAAACTCTTGGAAAGACATTGCAGTAACGTCTGCTTGATTGTCCATATTCATAAAACATTGACGATCTGGGAACAGAAAGAAAACAACAGATTACAAACTAATCACTTGGAATATAACAATAAGTATTAAATATTGCACTTACCAGTATCCTTTAGTTCAGCAAAATCAGACTTGGCAGAGAGCTAGGATGTTGACTGTACGAGACGAAGCACGACATCGAGCAGCCACAGCCGAGTATCTCCTCGATTGAACAGAGTAGGGTGGAATGTGTTGTCGTTAGACATTTATTCCAATTGAGTTCGACGGTACATAACTTCTGTGTCTCCTCGTTTGGCTGTTGATGTTTTTCTTCACTGGCCTTCTTCCTCAGAAGTGGTCCGCCTTTTTGTAAGTAGTGCAGTTAAGGCTGCCTCAAGTAAGCAGACGTGTCTTCTTTTGATGACAGATGATTTACAAGCTTCGTGAAAAGGGCGATGAGTGCATCTAGTCTGTCTTCCCATTGATCGGCAGCTTGGCGAATACAGGTGTGGTCACATGGTTCTCTGACTCCTCCGGTACCTTCCCCTCCGGTGATCTTCGGCCCTTTCTTATTTCTTTGGTGACCACTGTATGGTTGTAGCAGCGTGATGCCTAGTCGTCTCTGCTGGCGTGGCCCTGCTCTCTTGTCGTCTTGTCGTCTTCGGCGCTGCTCGGGCCGTGTGGTCACAGGAGGTTTTTTTTTAAATATGTAATTTTTCATTCCCCCAGCTGAAGCCCGGGGGCGGGCCACTGGACAGAGATAGCTTTTTTCGGCGGCCTTTGGGTTGCATTTTATTTTTAATTTAACTTTATTCGACTCATTTTATTACAATCTTTTTTATATATAGACGAAAGAGTTATAATGTTTGTATTTGTATTTTGCAGACCTAATGTCCTTGGGGTTCCGTGGACAGTGTCCTTATTTTGGTCCTGGTTCTCGTGATTCAGGTGAATGTGATGATGGTTCACCACTTTGAGAAGGCAATGAAGTTGTTTATCGGCGTCGTCTTGTAGTTCGGCCGGTCGCCAGGTTATAGCCGTTATGAACGTTCTTTTGGTTTGATCGATGTATTGCTGTCGAAGACATTGGCCAGTGGGGTCACATCGAGCTCCGTATATACCCCCCATCATGGCCATACTGGCTTCTAATTGGCTGATAAAAACCCTGTAGAACTGTCCTAGTTCGTGATTGGCTGTAAAAATTGAAGTTGAAACCCCTTAACACAACCACTTAGGGAAATTGCCACCGGAGCGTGCGCTCAATCGAAATTAAATTAATTAATTAATTTAAAAAAGGGAACCATATTTTTTTCTATGAATGATATTTCTACAGATATTAGATGTGTTTCATATCCATGTTTTATGATTACGTATCCTCATGGGGATTAAAATAGCGTCCTATATTTTGGTGTGACTTCCGTGTCTCTAACTTCATAAATTCCAAAGCACTCTGATAAGGATTTGATTGCTGAATAATTTAGGTGTAGATATTAAAGTCAGTATCAAATAAGGAATAGGTCTGAAATTTTAACTATGTAGGTTAGAAAACTATTTAAAGTTACTTCGAAATGCTCATAATGTACATTCTATTGATCTTACCGGAATTGGCGTCTGACAAGTTGTCTCGTGACCTAGATAGGCCGGGACAGGGCTCTCGTCTCCCTGAAGTATAAGCACGTTCTAACGAGTCTGGAGACATGGTGGTCTGCCGCTGTCTGCGGTCCAGCGAGTCTGGAGACATGGTGGTCTGCCGTTGTCTGCGGTCCAGCGAGTCTGGAGACATGGTGGTCTGCCGTTGTCTGCACACCAACGAGTCTGGAGACATGGGGCGACTGATGTTCCTGCGCTGCAATGAGTCGGGAGACATTGAGGGCAAGGTCCTGCAAGCAGACATATCATACTTGTCGTTAACCATGTTGGGCAGCAGTTGAAATTAAGCGAGAGATAATTAGGTTTTTTTAAAAAAAAAAAAAAAAAAAAAAAAAAATTTCCGCCTGTAACTTCTGATGAATAAACGTGTTAGCATCAGTAATATTGTCTCCAATGCTTCGCAAACAAGTAGTTTACATAAAGGTATCAAAAACAAATCAGCTGTGTGTGTGTGTGTGTGTGTGTGTGTGTGTGTGTGTGTGTGTGTGTGTGCTGTGGTGGTGGGAGAGGGAAGGGTGGGGGGAGGAGGTCAAGGAGCACTTTTCTATGATCTGAGTCGTGAGAGGCGTTGCAGCTTATCCATCTGTTAAAAGTATTATCAACTCCTTCTAAATTGCGTAAACTCATGGGATAGGAATATTCAAATATCAGCATGAAGGTGGAAGAAACATATAAATGTACCGTGCAGTATCAGGGCTTCCATTTGCGCTCTCGAGAAGGTTTCCCTACAGATTAAACACACATAGAGAATTAACAGTCTCTGAATGCGGAATAGTAGTTCGCGTTGGATGAATGAGGGAAATTGTTCGTGAAATCAACGTTCCTCGATCTACCGTGTCATTTGCGGCATTAGTTACCGCCAAGGACAACGGAACGGGTAAACAGGTCTAATTAATAACAGAGACCAGCGAAGTCTGCGTCAGAGTCAAAGAACAGCAATACTCAGTGCGAGACTTATTACAGATGTGTCCGTGGGGATGGTGTTGATGGGATATAGCAGCAGAAGCCTCTGCTAAACAAAAAGCCATCTGCTACTGCGAATTTCCTCCTCGTGATCATATCGGTTGGATCATAATGACTTTAAAAAGATCATGGGGTCAGATGAGTCACAATTTTAGTGTGTAAGAGCTGATCTCACAAGGCCACGGAATCAGGAATTTACTTGAAAGCTGGAGGTATGGCTGTGTTGAAATGGCACGGTCCTGGACCTCTGGTCAAAATGAACCGACTATTGACTTATAATGGTGACGTTAAGATGCTTCCAGACCATTTGTAACAATTCATGGCTTTCGTGTTACCAACCACGGAGTATTTCAGGACGACAATGCGTCATGTCAAAAGGCCAAAATCGCTCAAGATTGGTTTAAGGAACCTTCTGGACAGTTCCAGTTAACGGTTTACCCACCTAGATGGCATGATATGAATCCAATCGAACATATGTAGGACGTGATGGAAAGGTCAGGTTGTGCACTACATCCTGCACAGGCAACACTTTCGCAACTATGAAACGCTGTAGAGGAAGCATGGCTGAATTAGGGCGGTATTTAAGGTACGTACGCCCCTAGGCTATATCTGTGATGCGGGCTGTTTACAATCCGTACGCTCCTATGCTATAAATGTAGTGCGGGCCCTTATACAATATATATATATGTAAAGCAATGTCGATTACTTATTATTAAATTAATAAACCTTTTAATGTAAAATATAGAATAATGTAATGATAATAAAAATATACGAGGATAACTTCCTGAATAATCGAAACTTTGTAACAAGCTTTCTGCACAGTATCCGATACTGAAGTGAACGATGTTTGCAAGTGATGCCCCACATTAATTTTGTTGACTGATGATCGGTAGATAAGGTGCTGCAATTTTAGTGATGTTGTCGCAACAAAAATCCCTCAGCAAAAGCTCGCAAGTTTTAGTAACAATATAAAACAGTAGGCCTACATATTAAGATAAAACAAACGATAAATAATTATTAACATCACCAAAGCAAGCAACAGAGAAAGATTAAAAACACAACATTGATTATTCACAACGCATGTCCACGGGATGACAGCGAATAATATATTTTTAATTTTTACTGATGCACGTGGTGCGGGCCCCTAGGCTACAGCCTAGGTGGCCTATGCCTAAATGCGGCCCTGGGCTGAACATTTCTATGGGTTACTTCTGACGACTCGTGTCCATTTCAAGGGGCTCCTACATGATATTATGAGATATCACACGACTTTCGTCATTTCAGTGTATATGTCTCGCACATACATCATAATAAATAATAAACATAATAAAAAGGTACAATATTTTACAAATAAAATAAACATTAATTTTTGAAACCAAATTGTGCAAAAGGCACACAATTAATTCTTTTAAACAAATTTTTGGACTGAGCAGAACGCGTTGCTTTTAAAAAAATCACACAGTTTTACATTAAATAATACAGATTATCTACAAAACTGTTTTACGTCCACAGAATTTATCATAGAAAATTAACACATATTTGTAGCAATAACAATGACGGCTTTGTTTTGTACGATTATTTTTGTTTCTTTTATTGAAATTGTGCACTTGTAAGCGAGATAAAATGTACTAAACCTAAGTAGATGAGCGAATGTATATACTGAGACCGAGCGTGGTGGTGTAACGGATAGCGTTCTGGCCTCGCATTCGGGAGGACGGCGGTTCGAATCCCCGTCCGGGCATCCAGATTTGGGTTTTCCATGGTTTCCCCAAATCACTCCAGGTGAATGCCGGGATGCTTCCTTCAAAAAGGCCATGGCCGAATTCCTTCCCATTCCTTGCCCCCATCCTTTCCCGTCTCTAAAGACCACGTTGTTAAAAAGGGACGTTAAACTGTTACAAAAAAAATATATATATACTGAGAATGTTCTTTTTAAAGAGTTGTAGCTAGGAGAATTTGGTTTTATCCTACACAGCATAATAATAGCTGTTTTCTGCGCCACTAAAACTTCTTTTCATTAGTTCCCCAAAAAAATTTTGCCATACGAATTAATTGGACGAAAGTAATAGAAGTACAATTTTTCGATAATTACAGCTATGCTGTTAGAATAAGCGTTGTTTAATTTAATTTAATTTAATTGCAATGGAGCACAGGCTCCGGTGGCAATTTCCCTATACCCCCATCTTTCCCCTATCCTGCACCCACCTAAATTTGCCCTCTACAAATTTTATCTTTAAATTCTTTCAACGTTTTCGGTAAATTATTCATCATTTCTCTTGATAACTCATTCCAATCCCTG
The DNA here is from genome assembly GCA_031002005.1 of Vandiemenella viatica. Taxonomy (NCBI): domain Eukaryota; kingdom Metazoa; phylum Arthropoda; class Insecta; order Orthoptera; family Morabidae; genus Vandiemenella; species Vandiemenella viatica. The sequence goes on along the minus strand of JARYHS010013630.1, from coordinate 257,194,903 downwards.
ACACCCTTACCTAAAAAAGAGAATCTTCCCACACCCTTTTATTGCAAAGGTGCACTACACAACTTCTTCAATAGTAATGTCATATGCTCTTGCCTATTTGAATGTAAAGAGTGTTTCTAAGATTGTATTGTTTTTTATAATTTACTAGCTGACCCGGCAATGCTTCACTATTGCTGGACTTAGATTAAATGAAAAAATATTTACATATAAATTTTAAACTGCTGTTTCATTCATTTTCAGTTGGAAAGGGTGAGAGGGGATGCGCTTTGGAAAACATATGGAGGCAGTATTTTTCTGTTTGTTTCAAAGTATAAGTGTGCAAATTCCCATTGAATTCTGATGAAATATGTGGTTTTGTCTAAATTATGGAGAGGTGGGGTGGTTTTTTTTTTTTTTGGACAGGATCCTTCTCCGTCATCCCGTCGACAACTCACCAAAGCTTCACCGTAATCGGGCTAACGGTTTGCGGGTTTGTTTAAATTATGGGGTGTTATGGGGAAGAGGGGGTAATTAAGGTGGTGGAAAGACAGGAGAGGGATTGGGTTTTTGTGAAATTAATGTGTACAGTATTTCTCTCTCTTTTTTAAACTATAAGTGTACAAATTCTTATCTAAATCGGATAAAAAATGTGGTTTGCCTAATTCATGGGGTGAAAACGTAATGGGGTTGGAAGGGGGAGAGGGGATGAATATTCGGAAACCATACGTAAGCAGTTTTTTTCTGTTTGTTTTAAAGTATAAGTGTACAAATTCTTATCTAAATCAGATAAAAAATGTGGTTTGCCTAAATTATGGGGTTAAAACGTAATGGGGTTGGAAAGGGGGAGAGGGGATGAATATTCGGAAACCATATGTTGGCAGTATTGTTCTGTTTGTTTTAAAGTATAAGTGTACAAATTGTTATCTAAATCGGATAAAAAATGTGGTATTGCCTAAAGTATGGGGGTGGATATGGGGCGAGGGGATTAATATTCGGAAACCGTATGTAGGCAGTATTTTTATGTTTGTTTTAAAGTATAAGTGTACAAATTCCTATCTAAATCGGATACAAAATGTGGTTTTGCCTAAACTATGGGGTGTTATGGGGAATAGGGGGCGACTTTTTGGAATTTTTTTTTTCGCAGGAACCTTCGCAGGCGCACACTCGAATACTCTCCAAAGTTTCATTGCAATCTGATAAATGGTACAGGAACGCATAGAAGACGAACATACAAACAAACATTGATTTTTATATATAAAGAAGATATGTAAATCTTGGTGGGCATATTTTGTTTTCGTTTCAAACTTAATGTAATGGGTTTCATCACAGTTTGACTAAAACTAGTTTCCTTCTTCACTGAGTATTTCATTTGCATTTTATTCCTTTTTTTGTCAGGTTATTGCCATTCTTAGCCTTGTGGAGAGCCAGGTTGTATATTCTGCCAGTTGGTGAAGCATTTTTACTGATTATAGAATCAATATGGGAGATGGTTCCATCTATATCATAGTATTCCATTTTCTTTTTTTCAAAAATATTTCATGTTTAACACACTCCAAACCTTTGCATGATCATAAAAAATTTCCACAAATGTTTGATTTGAAAACGGATGACACTTTTAGAGATCCAAACTGTGATATTATGGTGTTTAACATGTTTTGTTACCCTATGAATCCCTATGATATATGACTATTTCGTTTTTTTTTTTGTTGAGAATCCTAGAAGTATAGAAATAGTACGGTAGTTATCTTTATATGGCAATTCTCCTTTTTTACATAATGGTTTTACAAATGCATATTTTAATCTATTTGGAAAGACCCCTTATATTAAGAATTCATTTCCGATGTAGGCCAGTACATGACAAATTCAATATGATCATTTTTCAGCAATTTTCTTGAAATTTCATAGCTACAAGAATTGTTATGTTTTAATTGTTTCATAAGTTTACGTATTTCAGAGATTGTTACTGGTGATAATTGCATCCCCACAAACCTGTTTTTGAAAGCAGTATGAAGAAGGGGCTTAGTACACTGTATGGAGATTCTGGTATTAGCTCGTGACAGTTTTTTGCGTATCGTCACGGGTCTACAATAGTTCTAGTTTTAGGGTCAAAGTTATAACAGTTTGACCTGATCTGACCAAATATGAATTTTACCTGTGTTTCACCTTTAGGGTGAATAAAATCTCTTGAGCTCTAAGAACTCGGAAGTATTAATAAACGTATTACGGACAGAGACGATCGCGCTATCGAATAACTGTTTCAAAGGTCGTAGATACGATCTCCCTTAAATATAAACTTGATATGTATTTGACCCTTAAAGTTAACTCTGCAAAATTTAAAAAACTTCTGTTTGCTTGGAAAGCATCACGTTGATTTTTGTTGAGGCTAGGCAAACACTCATAATGTATTCATTGGTCATAGTGTTTGTAACGACCAGAAAACTTACTACACATTCAATACTATCTAACAGTCCGAAGAAATGAATTGCCAGAATACTCGATTCGTTAATACATTTGGTCTGATGACCACTTTAAATAACCTAGTAACTCACGTAAAACGAACATGAACAAACCCAATTAACAAAAGTAGTCAGTAAAATATGTAAAAAGCAAATACATTTTAATGTATAAACTTTGATAAAGTGGAAGATTTATATAAGGGCGGAATGAAAAATTTCATTTGCGATTACAGCAGAGACCATAAGTAATTTTTTTTTGAGGTTTTTTATGTTGCTTTCATTTGAAACATGTTACTGAAATGCAGATCCACGTTTTTTCACCCGTTTATCGATATTTTTTTAACTATGAAATAATACGAAAAAACTTAATGAGTGCATTATGGCAAATAATGCTTAGCTATTAAATTGTGGACATAACCTTGAATTTCTTCTAATAATATCTCTGGTGGCTGTTAATTTTCGAGCGAAGGCTGACACGACACTCCGTTGTCCAGCCAATAGCTATCGAGGTGAGTAAATGAGTGAGTGAGGTTAGGAAATTATATAGTAGATTTCAAACATGAATCCGAGTTCTCCTTGGTTATTTGGTTTCTCAATATATTCCTAATAAGGTTCGTGTTGGATAACGATTGTTCACACACATGTAGGTCAGCCAAACTTACTAAGAACACCATATACAAACGTCAGTTCACTGTATGAATCTTCCAGGTAGAAAAGATAATTTCGTATATTGAAAAATTTTTGGTAGTGGTTTTCTCTTTCTAGAATCTAAATTTCAGTAGCAAGATGTAAAATTTTGATTTTCTTAAATCTTTACTAGGCATATTTAGTAACTGAATTTCAGAAGCTGGTATTAAATTTCTCACGTTAGAAATCATAATTCGGTTAATTTTGCTTTGGGAGGATCTATAATAAAATTCCCGAGTTACTTTTACCTGTCGAAAACCTTGAAATTTCGTTAGAAAAGATTCGCTCATTTTTAAAACACTATTTTAAAAATTCTTTATCAGTTTAAAATTGGTTTCGTTTTGACATTGTGATAAAAATGAAAAATTCAATAAAGTTACTCATTCTATATTATTAGCCAAAAGTACAATTTTTCTATCAAAAAATATAACTTCTTCAAGAAGCGAAAACACGTCATTGCAGTTAAATGTTGACTGAGATGTTTCGTTACATCCACCATAAAATGTAACTTTTACAACCCCTGTTGTTCTTTTAGTTCCGAATAATGTACGCGTTTGTTACCAAGGAATATTTCGATTTCTTTTATGCAAGAAGCAAATCATTTTTAATTTAATTGCAATAGAGCACAGGCTCCGGTGGCAATTTCCCTACACACCCATCTTCCCCCTATCCTGGACCCACCGACATTTGCCCTCTAAAAATTTTATCTTTAAATTCTTTAAAAGTTTTCGGTAAATTATTCATCATTTCTCTTGGTAACTCATTCCAATCCATGACACTTCTTACCTAAAAAAGAGAATCTTCCGACACCCTTGTGCCTGAAATCGAGTGCCAGCTTGTGGTCATGGTCAAGCATATTACATAATGAAAACCAGCACACGTTGTTAAAAATAAGAAGATATGGATTTTCGTTGTATTTAAATTGAAGAAAAAGATGTTTTTGTGCTACGATGTTGTTAACAATCTTAATTCGTTAATTCATAACACGATCAAGTTCTTTTGAAAGCGTTTGTATACAAAAACCTTCTTGGTGTATTAAGTAGTGAAAGGTTAATTTTTGCTTCTAAAATGAAACAAATCTCTTTTTGGAACCCAACAAACTCTTGGCTCCTATCTGTTGCTATGGACATAATTTTAGAGAGGGGATATGTTTTTTTTTTTTCTATCTTGATATCCACTCTTCGAGGGTGGCCTTTAAGTTCTTCTTTAGGACCTTTAGATGAAATATAGCGCGAAAAGGTAAATTAGTGTTGTATCCTGCGTGTCGTAAGACTCGTCTACTGCGACTGTTCAGGCTAAAATTGATTTAATGTCTGGAAGGTGTTAGTCAGTTACAATTGATGGAATTTCAGAGAGTTAATCTGTTATTGTTTTGGCAAATAATGGAATACTTTCAAAATTATTGAAAATTTCAGCTATATTTTTAAAATATGCAAAGCGTTGTTTAGATACATTTATAAATCAACTTTTAATGTATTCGTCACCTGTAAAAGGTTTTTTTCTGTTAGCGATTTCCTAGCTCACTATGAGCAGAAGTTCTCCACTGCTTTCTTTTGCATATCACCAAGGGGAAATTTATTTGAAAATGACTTTCTATATTCGACTTCTCTGCAAATTGTTCATTAAGTAAGACATGTGTGACATGTGGGAAAACAGTTTGACATCGTAATACAAGTAAAAGACTCAGTGCATTCTCATTTTGAATTTGCGACGCTCGTCTGCTAATTTTCATATATTTTTTCTTAGCAGCCATAAAGAACGGTTAAAAATTTATTTTTAAGAATTAAATAACAAAAACAAATAGAACAGTAAATGAATACAATGATGATACAATAAGTGAGATAGAAATATTTTAAAACCACAAATAATTATTAAACTAGACACGACAATAATCAAGACAAAGAAAATAACCGGTGTGATCACACTGTCTACAGTTGGCTTAAAACAACTGTGGCCTTTTTTTTAATTTACTGTCGGTGAAGGTTGGCAAAAGAAGTTAATTATAATGAGGTCTTGATAGAATGCCAGGCCTTAGGATCTCGACGACGTCATTACTGTTACTACTACTACTACTACTACTACTACTACAATTATCGTAAAGATATACGAATAAAAGTATATTATCAAAGAGCCGCACTAATCTTATATATACGAGTATATAAATATGTATTTTGGATCTCCGAAACGGCTCTAACGATATGGATGAAATTTCATATTTAGATAACATTTTGATTTTTAAGTTTATCTAAATAGTTGTTTTCCCTGCAAAAAACAAATTTTACAAAATACGGACAATTTTCGCTCTTGGTATCACGAATACAGCTCTAGCGCCATCTCATAGACGACTCAGGTACAAGGGAGCCTACTAATATTTTCTATTTGGTTTCAAGGAACTCATATATTCATTTCTTTCATACTAGCACTACATGTTTAATTGTAAAATATTTAAAAATAAGATTTTTAAAAATTGGCTTTGTCAGAAGTGATATTTTACTTTACAAAACTTCTTTGAAAATAATATTAGCAGTTATAATGTAATCATCGTTTAATTCTTGACCGCATGTGTATTTAACACAAACATCATTTTTATTACTGATTTGTAAAAAGTGGCTATCAGGGTGCTGCACGGCCTGTAGAAAAAAAAAATGGTTATTTTGGGATGAAAATGTGATTAACGCACTCATTAGGCATTAGTATTCAAGAAAAAAGTGTCCGCGAAGTCGACAAAACAGGTAAGACAAGAATAATACAATGCAAATCGTCGGGTTACGTGAGGTATTAGCCAATATGTAGCAGCCATCTTTACCGCGAATGTGTTGATTTTCAAGGAGCTGTATTTGCGGAGGGTGCGGTACGGTTTAAATGCAGCCTGCACCTGCATGAAGACTAATATTCCATGTTGTATCATGATTTTTGAGTGAATTCTAACTATAATAACGTCACATGCGGCTCGAGACGTCTATTGCCACTAAATCAGCAATGTGCCTAATTTTGTGTTTAGGTTGTATGGCAGCCTGGACCAGAATTCCATTCCATGATGCTTAGTGGATTCTGAGTAAATAAAACAGCTGCCACGCCAAATTCTGAGTATAAAAGCATTACAGGCGCCTCAAGATGTATATTAATGCATAGGCAGTAATGTGTATAATTGTATGTTTCGGTGCTAATAACAACCTTTTTTTTTTTTTTTTTACATATTTTACGGCTTTCGGGTACATTTTTCCTTAAAGTGCCAAGGAAGCAGCTAGCCGTATTTTCAACCTGAATTAACAGTTTTTTCTACTAGCCGTAGTTTGCACCGTAACCAGTTATCATTGAATACTACCAGTTTATATTGAATGTATAACAAATATGGAGCGGTTTGACAGCTCAAATGTAATTAGTGGGGAAAAGAGTGGTTACTGCGCTAGCTCACAAAAATTCTGGCTACGATCCCATGTTTAAATCACGGTGGGGGCAAGAATTTTTAAGATTTGTGTTTGATCATATGAACTACGCTTGAGCGTTCTGTGATTCGGAATCTACGTTAAACCGTCGTACCTCTGATACAATGACTTAGTATGCCTCCTTCTGGAGGATCCAACCAACTTTCAGGTTAGGTTTTTATGCTGTCTATATATTTGATCTGTCCAATCTAATACTATTATATCAGAAACTCTTGTAAATAGATAAAATTAATTTCTCACAAACTTCTCTAAGGATTTTGATGAAATCTTGAATACTGAACAGAAATCGAAAGTTGCCGAGCGAAGATTGGTCACCCAGGTACTACCTTAAAGAGCCTCATGAGGTTTGGGAGCCGCGATTTGCCGACCCCTGTCATAAGAGATCGTAATAATTCCATTTAACATAATCTAGGCCCAATGAGAAACAGCGCAGCGGCGAACTGCATTTCAAAAATAAAAAGGACATACAGTTAGTTGTCAGCAAGGTGAGCTGAGCGTTCTACAAATTTTGTCAGTGTTGTGACAGGGAAATTTCTATGAGAATCTCGCGATTCCCTAATGGAGATTATTTCATCGTCACAAGGTAAGTACACAGTCAACGGACCTTGTTTGGCGCTGCTGTCGTATCGGAGACGGCGTGCAGGGGTACAGGGCCGCCGGACCCTGCTGGGGCGAAGAAAAGTCTAGCCTCCGTCTAACCCGTCGATTACTGATAGGAGTGGAGGCGGCCTGAGGCGAAAAAAAGTCTCGCCCCCGCCTAGGGGTGGAGGTGGCGAGAGGCGGCGACAGGCAGGTCCTGTCTCCGCGCGGAGAGACGGCGGGCTTGCTCGGCACCCATGTGACACGTCGGCATGTCTTGCCCTTGGCCGCTGCCGTCACCACTGCTTGGCCGCCCCCGGGTGTCGTAGCTGCCCCAGCGCCAACCGAGGTGTCCTCCTGCAGCAGAACGCCGTCCGGCATGGGCTCTGCAGACCGCGTGATCACCACACGGTGCGTGGTCGTAGCTCTCGGTTCTCCTTCGTTCTCTATTAACATGAACACTCACCTCATAAAATTGTCTTTTCGTTTTTTTTAAAAAAAAAAAATCCTTATTCATAAGAACAACCTTTCTCTCTTACTGAAGAATCAGGAATAATTCCTAGTATTCAAATAAAAAGGAGAAGGAACTGTAGTTACAGAACGTTATTTCTGTTTTACTGGTCCTATTTTATTGAATATAACATAGGTCAACACCGAACAAATGCTGCATATTTTGATGTGCGTACTTAATTAATGTATCGATACGTATATACCGAAAAAGACAATAAAACATGAGACAATTCATTGTGCTAATCTCGAGAAGTGAAGCAGAGAAGGGTAAACTAATTTAGAAAAGAAACATATTCATAACTTTAATTCGAACAACACAAGATAAGCGCCAAGTATTAAACCATTTGCAGTGCAGTTTGCATTCTAAAAACTTAATGGAAAGTGATAATTGGGTAAACATAATAACTATTAAATAGTTAAAGTATTAATGATGAATGTCACGCAAGAATTCTCAAGATATCGATAACTGTCACTACAAAACCAGGGAGGAGAATAATCAGGGCGGACCATCTTTGGTTTCGATATCTTTAACGTATGATTTTTATAGTACCGAGAGATGATTGGGGGAAGGAAATGATTCGTGAAATCCTACAGTACCTTGGACCAGGAGCATAGATCACTTCCTAATGATCGCCAGGTCCCAACATTTGTTTACAGATAACATCATACCATATACTAGAAAATTAAGAAATTTTTTGATGGCAAATTACTATCTTCTGAATAAAACAATAATAGGGAAACCTGATCTTTTAACACACGGCTCGTCCTAATTTATGAATTAAGATATCGAAGCATCAGATAAAATTGCCGCCTCTTTCTATGAATTTTGAAACAAAGTACTTTGCTACTGTTCCTACACGGTGAACCGAACGTAGTGACTATCGCAACAGCGTATCGTCAAGGTAATTTAGTCTCCAGTAATTCAGACGGTCTTACATCAGCATCGCGCAGGATATGTTATTAATTTCTATAAACAATGTTAATAGTGATTTAAGATAATTCGGCTACAATTTTTTATTTATTGGGCAATGGAATTATTATAACAATGTATACATCCAACGAGACCTCGATTTTGTTTTAAGTAGGTGGAAACCAGACAGTAAAAACAACTCAGTTAAATCATATAAATTACGACCTTTCTCCTTTATAAACAAAACATTGGAATAGCGGAAGAACTATTAATCTGGTATACAATTTCAAATTACAGGAATATCTCGATTGAACATGTGAGAATCAGAATAGCAAAACTAGCTTAGACAGGACGGTGGAGATGAATAGGTCCACGCAAACTGTAGAGAGAGAGAGAGAGAAAATAAGAAGCCGGAGCGGACGTAATACAACAGTACTTGACGATGATGATGAATGAATGAACTTTGTCTCCGAATTTCTTGTCTAACTGATATCTGTTTGTATCTCCGGAATTATTCATTTCGCCAGCGACGGTTCTTGAAGACGTCAAATAGAACATGGAAGAAGTGTTAAGAAATCATGATAGTAAAAACGAAAATAATATTTCAAGCCTTCTCACACAGCGTCCAAAAAGATCAAATTATTGTTTTTTTTTTTTTTTTTTTTTACTATGGCTTTACGCCTTTTCGACGGCTATGGTCATTAGAGGCGGAATGGGACAGGGGACAAGGAAGGAATTCGCCAATGGCATTTTTGAAGGAGGAATCATTCCGGCATTAGCCTGGGGTGATTTGGGGAAACCATGGAAAACCCAAATCTGAATGCCCGGCGGGGATTCGAAGCCGCGTCCTCCCAAATGCGAGGCCAGAACGTAACCGTTCACCCATCACGATTGTTAAAAAAATCAACCATCATTGCAAAATGGTATGGAGAAATATTGAGTTGCTAATGAATACTTTCAGAGTTAATAACAGGTTCGCAATGTGACACCTGATCTCAGCTCTTCGTCCTAAGGAAACACACACTCCATGAAACTGTTTTAGTTGGTCCTGTACGTATTTAATGCATGTTATCACATACAGGTGCAACCAGGGTTATTTCCTTACGCCGAAGGGCTAAGGTATGCATTGCCTTGGACAGGCGTCAAATTGTGGACCTATATTAACTCAGAAAGTATGCGTTTGCGATCCGATGTTACTAAAAAATTTTGTCTTATTTTGATGCATACTATTACCTCCTCATATATTTTACACTTTTTTGAACAGCTTATATATCACTATAAAACAGACCTTTATAAACTAGGTATCACAGGAAACGGTCGGTGTGATATTTGTAACAAAACTGATATTAGAGACAATTTCTTCACCTTCTGCATTCCCTCCAGCAAAATTGAACAAAACGTCTAGTGGAGATTTACATATATTAACGGAGACAAGGTTTTGTCTGATGTGATTTCAAACTGTTGAAACGCAAGCTGTTGTCTGGATGATATCACACTTTGTGACCTATATAAAAACTAAGCAGATTCAAAACCTCAAAAAGTTTAAAACAACTTCAAGATGGATATATGGCGATCAAAAACTGAAAAACATTTGATAAAAATTACTGTCTCATTTGTGAACGATTGTATAACAATGTAGCGCGACAGATACAGCACTTAATACACTCGGGTGTGAAGTATGGTGTGGACTTTGTGAAATCCTGCAGTACTTCGGAAACGTAAAGCTGTAATAAATTGACTCATAAATGCATGTAAAGGAATCTCCATAGCTTCTGTCCTTATGGGGAAAAAAGCAAGACAAGATAAATAATTAGAACTGGAAGATGGCATCAGCTTCAATATTATCTGTTTACTGATAAATTTCATGTTGACTGTGAAAGATTATTTCTGTAAGTGTTTGTCAAATCGTAATTCTTGTAATAAATAGTTGTCATTAAAAAATGGTTAAGAAAATTGTTCTCAATGTTCGGAGTCCCGGTTTCAAATCCGGGTGACGCTAGGAATTTTTAAGAGTTCTGCTGCTTGATCGTATGAGTTACGTCAGTACATTTCATGGTTCGGATTCCACGTTGAACTGTAGGTGCAGGTACGATAAAGGTGGAATGCGCGTCAATTCACAGAATGAAAATTAATTTTATTTCATTTTATAAGCGTTCTTCTGTTCAGTGAATCCTGATTTCTGTTACCTATTCGGCATTTTGTGATGGGAAGTCAGGAGGAAAGCTTGTTTAACCTTGACCTGCATGAAAGAGATGGATTTTAGAGTATTTCGTTTGTTTACTGCCTACTTACAAACGACCATTGAAAAAGTTCTCTTGTTTATCACACGAGAAAAAACCAAATGACGTACAATGTGGAAGAGAAAATTATTTTTATTATTTTACCTACACAGTATTTACATGACCGCCCACTTGGCTGCGACACCGTGATGGTGTCCTGCGCTGACACTGGGTTAGCTGGTTGGAGTCCTGGTGGTGTAGAGATTTTCATCATAAGGGATTGGCTGGCAGGGTAAGAGAGGTGGTGATGCACAATTCATAATCCCACATTGTGCATTAAAGTCATGGGTTAAATCCAAAACATCTCCTCAATGCGTATGAGCGAGGGAATACAACTCTGTTGATGGTGATTCGTCTGCCTTCGGTCCCTTTGACGTTTTAAGGAAGAGTAGGTCAGAATGAGCTGGCACCAGGTTTTCTTTTATCCTTCGTCAACAACACAAACAACATTACACTGAACACACAAACTATGACACTTACAGGCACTGTCGCACTAGGAAAGGCAACGGGAAACCACCCGCAATTCATCTTCCCAGATGTTCCCATGGAGTGGTAAACATCCCCTATTGTTTACCGCCTACGCCCCTACACTGGCATGGCGTGCAAAGAAGAAGAAATATCTATACCCAGACCGAAAATACCTGTCATTGATACCACATGCTTACAAACATTTACTCGGCACTCGACGAGCTGCAGAAACATGTTTCACCATTTGGTGTGATTATTACATCGGAAGTGAAAGATATGAGATACGCATTTCCCTGGGAGTTCAACCTAAAATAACTGTCTATACAATTACGTTCAACTCTGGTAATAATTCCTGCAAGTTTTACTCTTGAATTCAGCACTTAAATTCTTCTCGTATGTGCAGATTTTTGTAATGCAATAACGAAAATCAGTAAACCATCGACATCGTTGGAATAAACAAACTCATAACAATTACCACATACCGTTGTATGTTTCACTTTCTAGAAAAATGGAAATGTGAAATAAAGCATTTCATTCTGTTGCTAATTAATCTCAGCCCCGCATGGAGAAACCCTTTAACAATCAAATTCTGAGCATCTATTCCGGAGATATGTGTTGACCATCTGTACTATGGGAAAGAAACAACAAGCAAAGAAAAGAGCAGATCATGAACAGGAAATCAAGATGGAAGTATAGAATCCCCTTTGACATAGTCAGAAGTTGAAAAAGTCCTGAAAAGTATTGCTAAAGGAAAATCACAAGGCCTAGATGAAGTAAATGCAGATATGATCAAAGCAGCAGGAATCTACGGACTGGGTATACAGAGTAATGACCATTATCTGGAAAGAAAAAGTCCCCTTTGATTGGACAAAGGGAATTATGGTGCCAATATTTAAAAAGGGTAGCCGAAGAAAATGTAACAATTACAGAGGAATAACTCTTCTATCCCATGGCCTCAAGCTAATGGAGAAAATTGTAGAAGATAGGCTTAGGAAAGTCATTGAATCGCAGCTTGACGAAGAGCAGTATTCATTTAAGATCTAACAGATCAACAACATATCTCATCTTCACTGCTCGGATGATCATGGAAAAACATTGGGAGAGGGGAAGAGATGTAATCTTTATTTCCTAAGATATTGAAAAGGCCTATCATAGCATACCTAGAGATAAACTTTGGGAATGTCTGTCCAAACGAAAGGTACCGATCACCAAAGTTAGAATGCATTATGAAATCGTCCAAAGCTGCATTCAAATTGCAGACTCCTATTCAGACTGGTTTGTGACTACCAAAGGTGTTCAGCAAGGCAGCGCAATATCACCGTTGTTGTTCACCATTGTAAGGGGGCATCCATAAATTACGTGAGGTATTTTTCAGGATTTCCGAAACCCCCCCCCCCCTTTTTCTGGTGAGACTTTTTGAGATCTGGTCCGATCCCGCCCCCCCCCCCTTTTCTGGAGAGATCTGATCCGTGAGACCCTCCCCCCCCTAGAAATCGCCATCGCAACATTTTTAGATATTTTTTTTGCTCACACCCTTTCAAAGCCGGTTACATTCCCTAAAATCGACTTTCGCGTCATTTGAAGACTTTTTTCTTTCTTTTTAAGCTCTACAGTCCAACAAAAATTTTCAACACCTCACGTGAGATTTCCGTTGAACCTCCCTCCACCTTGGTAAGATTTCGCCGCACCCACCACCCCTGTTTCGCCTCATGTAATTTATGGACGCCCCCTAATGGACGAAATTATGAAGAGAGTAAAACAGCAACTCGACCCTGATGACTTTAATCATTTGCATTTGCACATAATGTTGTGATTTTGGGATATACAGAAGAAGAAGTACAACAGAAAATGACCATCTGGAATAACCATTTTAAAGAATTTGCTATAAAATAAGTCGCACAAAAATGGCTGTCAGCAGGCAGAATATGAAGCCTGTTATATATCTGGTGGGGGAAAAATTGAATCAGGTGGATAATTTTCAGTACCTAGCCAGTAAAGTGACGTCCGACTGTCGATTCCTAGAACGAAATTACCAATTGGCTACAAAAGGTACTCAGTTTTACCATCAAGTTAGGCACATTTTGTGAGACAATCATATTACAATTACAGCCAAAATGTCACTGTATAATTCACACTTCTTGCTAATTAGAAAGTATAACATGGAAGTATTTACCACTGCTAGCAGAGATGAACCCAGGCCGTGATGAAGTTCCTAAGATCAATGATACAGAAAACCAGAAGAGACAAGATCAGGAATGAAGTGATCCGTGAACAGATCCCAGTCAATGAAACCCTTCAAGAAAAAATTAGCAAAGCAAGATTGCGATGGCTGGGACATGTCAAGCGGATGGACCCAACAAGAACAGCGAAGATATGGCTGCAGAAAGAACTGGAGGCTAAAAGACCAAGAGGTCGGCCCAAAAGGAGACGGATTGATCTTCTGAACCCGGACCTATAGGAGAAAAGTGCAACATGGTATAGAATCCAAGAAGAGGATACGTACTTGGACAGACAAAGGTGCCGAGCGCTCTTACACCGCACCCGGGAAACTGGAGACGGAAGAAGAAGACGAAGAAGAAGAAGATGATGATGATGATGTGTTGACCAATTTTTCTTCTAGCTATTGTGATTGAGATTGAATTTAGGAGGGAAATGTGCAAATCTCAGCTTGTTTGACACCATCAGAACGAATGTTCGGAATAACAGCGCATACGACTCTTAGTATAAACAATTTATGTGACTACAGAACGTTGCAGTATAATCACCCCATAAACTAATTTATTGACAAATTTTGTCGAAAATATAACACGTTCTGATTTAATTATTTCAAAAACATCACAATAGAAACTTTTTAGTAAAAAAAAATTTAAAAAATATATTTTTATCTGCTTACTAGCAGAGCACACGGCGTTGCCCAGTCTGGCTAGTGTTGATTTACACTTGCAGTAACTTGATTGGCACTATTTGAAACATGGTATCAAATTCTCCTCGGTTATTTCCGGAAATCAACAAAATTTAGCAGATATCCCTATGATTCTGAGCGAGTGGAGGGATAGTTATCATTGTGAGGGTTAGATTAAACAAGCTTTTACAATTTTTAAATTTCATTTTCTATTAATGATATTTCTCTGCGTCGAGGGCCATTAGGCGAGTAACCTGAGTTGTGGTACTACTTCCGGATCCGAACTGAAGTCTTCTCATTACGTTATAGAGAAATACCACAAATGTGCCCCCCGAAAATTAAATCATGAACATATTTTCATTTCTGGCTTTAGAGGAAGGCTATGTCGCATCTTAACACATATTATATATCGTAAATCGGAACGCATAACAGTTGATCATGCGAGACGATTTTAATATACCGTCAATTTACTGGGACACATGTACTTTCAGGTCAGGCAGAAGAAATAGGTTAATGACCAAAACTTTCGTAGAATCATTCGCGTAAAGTTCTCTTGAGCAGATGGTCGAAGAGCCAACGCGTAGTTACAAAGTTAATTTGTCCATTATAGATCTTGTTCTTACAAGCAATCCATATATTGTAGATACAATTTATATTGGAAAAGGTATAAGCGATCACAATGCGGTTGTGGTAACTTTAAAAACTTTGAAACATGATGAAGATAACGTCGGATAAGGCGGATGAGGCTGGTATCACTTCCGAAATTTTTTGAAACTTACATGCTAAATACGAATGTTGAGTAACTTTGGTATAATTTGAAAGAAATAATATCGACCAGTATAAATAAATTTGTTCCTAAGAAATTTATTAAGGTCAGTAAGAACTTTAGGTGATTTAGTCGAAAGGTCAACCGTTTACTCAGGAAGCAATGCCGTTTAAATGCCACGGTAAAGAAATCGGAAGACTCTTCTCAACACCTTAGATTAGTCAAGTTGTGAGTGGAAGTGCGAAATGCAATACATGAAGCTTTTAAAGAATTCCAAGTCAGGAATTTATCTGAAGATCTAATCACTAATTCAAAATAAATCTGGTCATATATCTGATGTAATAAGGTGCTCTCGTAAGGTTATACGGTCTATAATGAAGGAAAACGGGGAATTATCGGAATTCAGCGCAGAGAAAGCAGAAATTTTGGATAATATCTTTAATAAAGCTTTCAAAACAGAAATTGTAGAAGAGTTCCAGATATTTGATAAGCGTACCGACAAAATTATGAAAGATCTTGTTCTTGACGTCGACAGAATAACAAAACTGCTTAGGAATGTAAAAACCAAGAAGGCTCCTGGACCAGTCGGCATTCGTAATACATTCTACTCTACGTACGCAAAGGAAATTGCACCATATTTGATGAAATTATATACCGCCTCCTTGGTTCAAGGCAACATACCCGCTAAGTTGAAGACCGCCATCGAAAGTCCAGTGTTTAAAAGGTCAAAATTATAGACCGATCTCGAAAACTTTCAATATAGTGCAGGATTTTAGAACATATCATCTATTCAAATTTCATGCGATTTTTGGACGAAGACGACCTTTCAAACTCAAGCCAACATGATTCAGACAAGGCCGATGCTGCGAGACACAACTAACACTTTTAATTCGCTGTGCTCACGCTCCAGTGGCAATTTCCCTACCAACCATCTTCCCCTTTCCTGCACCACCTACATTGCCAACCTTGCAACGTTTTTGATAAATTGTTCATCATTTCTAATCCCTGACACCATTACCAAAAAAAAGGAGACTATTCCTACACCTATTCGCTTGAAATCGAGTGCCTGCTTGTGGTCATGGTCGTCTTTTCCCTTCCATGCACTACTTTTAATTGGTACACCAATATCTTTCCATGCTTCATTACCAATATAAGACTTGTACACTCCCATGACTTTCTTCACCCTCCTCCTGTCGAGCAATGAATCCCATTCCATCTCCTTATTCATATCTATCACTGATTGCATTCTGAGATAATTTACATTTAAAAAAATCTAGCAGCCCTTTTTTGCACCCTCTCCAATTCCTGTATTTGATACGCAAAAATATGGGTCCCATACTACACTACCATATTAGAACATTGGTCTGACCAAAGTTTTGTAACCTAATTCCTTTACTTCTCTCGTGCATCCCCTAATCACTTTCTCCAATAAGTGCAGAATTTTGAACCTTTTCGTACCACCTGTCCAATGTGTTATGCCCAGTTAGGCTTGTTATCAAATGTAATACCAAGATATTTACAATTCAAGTCTTTAGCAAGCAATTTTTTACCCACCTTATATTCATCATTAACCTTTTGTTTTTTATTTGTGTATCTAACAAGCTGACTCTTCTTTACATTTATCTTCATCACATGTTTACCAACCCAACTAGATATGCTGTCCAGATCACCCTGCAACTGTTCACAGTTGTCTACCGTTTTGATCAGTATTATACAGCATTATGTCATCTGCAAAGAATCAACTCAATTATTCATTAGAACAATGAACAGTAACGGTCTCCATACGCTAACCTGCTGTACTCCCATTCCCAATTCCACCTCTATTGATACATAAATTTACTACCATCATTTGCTGTCTTCTACCTTTTAAAAATTCTTCTACCCAAAAAATCACTTTCTCATCCACTCCAACAATTTTTATCTTATTTACTACCATTTTATGGCTCACTCTGTCAAACGCCTTTGAAAGATCTAGTGCTACACTATCGATTTGGACTCCCTTGTCCGTTTGATCTGAAATATCTTGCATATATCCCACCAACTGAGATTCACATGAATAGCCTTGCCTGAACCCATGTTGCCTACTTGAAAACCACTTAAGCTCCTCACATATATTTCTGTTGTGGATGCATTTCAGTCTCCCGTTTAATTTACCTACCACTGATGTCAAACTGATTGGCCTATAATTTTCAGCTCTATTTCTCACCCCTCCTTTATGTACCGGCACTACCATAGCACTTTTCCAGTCCTGTGGTAAGCAGCAAGCATCCAGACTCAATTTAAATAATATTTCAAGGTAAGGTACAATGTAAAATACGGCTATCTTAAAGATATCTGTAGTAATATTATCTACACAAGCCCCTTATGTTTTTTCAACCTTCTTATTTCCTTCCTCAGGATGAAATTCAAATTTTTTAGTATCTTAATTTCTAATTGTGATGTTAAGTTGTTTCTCTGAATTAGACCCTCCCGTTTCTGATTCATTGTCCCTAATGCTCTCACTAAACCAGTTACTTAAAATCTCCGCTCTTTTCAAATCCTCAGTAACGTCTTCTCCATCCTTATCTATAAGCGTTTCTACACCCTCCCTTGCCCCCAGTTTCCTGATATAGCCATAGAAATTTCTAGTTACATCACTCAATTGTCCTCCTGCATTGACAATACTCTTCATAAACCCATTTTTAGCCTCTTTCTTTGCTGTTATTAAGTCATTTTTTAGTTGTTTTAAATACTCCCTACTAACCTGCTGTCTCTTAACTCTGCTATGTTCTTTTCTTACCAACCTCTGTAACCTCCTATTATAGTACACAGGTTCTCTACTTCTCTTTATTTTCTACTTTGGAATAAATTTTTGTTCCCCTTTTCTTATTATCTACTTGAACTCTTCCCACCTTGACTCTACTGTAATTGTGCCTTTCTTCAATTTGCTGAATCGTTCTCTGAAATACCTCTTCAAATTAGAAATCTGTGTCATATTATATTGCAACCACATCAGAAATATATGTGAGGAACATAAGTGGTTTTCAAGTAGGCAACATGGGTTCAGGCAACGATATTCATGTGAATGTCACTTGGTGGGACATATGCAAGATATTTCAGATCAAATGGACAAGGGAGGTCAAATTAATAGTGTAGCACCAGATCTTTCAAAGTCGTCTCAAAGAGTGAGCCATAAAATGGTAGTAAATAAGGTAGAAACTATTGGAGTGGACGAGAAAGCGATTTGCTGGGTATAAGAATTTAAAAAACGTAGAAAACAGCAAGTTAGGGTAGATAATTCAGTATCAAAAGAAGTGAAAGTGGGAATGGGAGTGCCGCAGGGTAGAGTATTGGGACCATTGCTGTTCATTGTTCTAATGAATAATTGAGTTGATTGTTTACTATCTGAAATTAGATTGTTTGCAGATGACATAATGCTGTATAAAAGTATCAAAATGGTAGAGGACTGTGAACAGGATATCTAGTTGGGTTGGTAAACATGCAACGAAGATAAATGCAAAGAAGAGTAGTCAGCTTGTTAGATACACAAATAAAAAACAAAAGGTTAATTATGAATATAAGGTGGGGAAAGAATTGTTTGCTAAAGATTTGAATTGTAAATATCTTGGCATTACATTTGATAACAAGCTTAACTGGGCAGGACACACAGGACAGGTGGTAGGAAAAGGTTTCAAAATTTCTGCACTTGTTGGAGAGAGTGATGAGGGGATGTACGAGAGAAGTAAAGGAATTGGGTTACAAAACTTTGTTCAGACCATTGCTCTAATATGGTATTGTAGTATGGGACCCACATTTTGCGTATCGAATACAGGAGTTGGAGAGGGTGCAAAAAAGAGCTGCTAGATTTTTTTTATTTTTTTTTTGTAAATTATCGCAGAATGCAATCAATGACAGATATGAAAAAGGAGCTGGAATGGGATTCATTGCAAGACAGGAGGAGGATGAAGAGGGTTATGGGAGTGTACAAGGCGTATACTGGCGATGAGACATGTAAAGATATTAGAGTTGGTATAAAAAGTAGTGCATGGAAGGGAAAAGATGACCATGACCACAAGCTGGAACTCGATTTCAGGCACAAGGGTGTGTGAAGATTCTCTTTTTAATGTAAGGGTGTCAGGGATTGGAATGAATTACCAAGGGAACTGATGAATAATTTACCGATAACGTTGAAAGATTTTAAAGTTAAAATTTGTAAAGCACAAATGTAGGTTGGTTCAGGATACGGGGAACATGGGTGTGTTGGGAAATTGCCACCGGAGCGTGTGCTTCATTGCAATTAAATTAAATTAAAAGTAATGTACACCCCAATTCATGACAGTTCTGCCTCACTGTAATCGTTCGAGAAAACTCGAGCAATCGCTCTCGTCATCGATTGGATGTGAATTGTTAGCTTTAAAGTTCTAATATCGATCAGAAAATGCTCCAATTATATAACAACTTATTTTAAATCACAAGCGCAATAAACACCAGTTGCTACCTTAAACAACATATTGAATGCGAGAAACTAAAATCGAGAAAACTACAGAGATTTTCTTTGATCGCGATCTCTGGCAGCACAATTAAAAACTCGGGCTATCATCTTTAACAAAAAACAAATTCTATAACAACGCTGACCAACAGTATAATTTGAGTGAAACATTTTAATATCTTGCATGTTAAATAATGTATTTTATAAATTTGTATGCCACATATTTTTGTATATATATTGTATGCCTTATATCGATAAATGTATACGCACTTATAAATTGTAAATCTGACACTGTACTTAACCAAATGATAATATGTAGTATTTGATCTGATGTAATCCGGTGGCTGTATGGTACACACCAAATGCCAATAAAAATTAATAAATAAACAATCTGTTCTGGCGTTTGGAGCCAGGAGCACAAGGTACATTCATTCACATCACAGTGATTAACAGAACTTTGTCTTAAACTTTTAGTACGAGTACCAGTATATACGAGAAAACAGAACGTTTTCGTATTACATTCTGACATAATATAACTTTATTATCTATTTAAGCTCTTGGAATATCGAATGTGACTTAAAATATCTGGCGTTTGGAGCTGAAAGTAGATTCATCCTACTCACAGTTATTAATGCGTAGGATGATGATTTTTAATATCAATATCCTTGTGTTTTTGGCCACGATTTTAGGGTCAATTTTATATCGCGATGTGCATTGTTCCAATTGCAGTTCATACTATAAGTGTATTATGAAATTAATCGTTATAATTTATGCCACGCGAACTAGGAAACAACGTTGTTATTATCCAAAATGTATTTTGTGATGCATTTAATATGTTTAAGATTTTCTGTATAGTATGATTTTATAGAGGTAATATTGATTGAGATTTTGGTTAGGTTGAAATGCAACCTGTACCTGAATGTTCTCGTTATAGAATAAGGCACCAGGAATTTTGTTATTATTTGTAATTAATATTAGTAATTTTACTAGCATTATGTTATTAACGGCTTGAATCGCGATGTAAGCTACTCCCCGATTTTATTCTGGTCCAGGCCGCGTTTCAACCTAACCATAACAACCCACCCCATTTTAGAATTGCACGGCTAAATCGCCATTTAAGCTGGTTCCAAAATTAAGCTTGGTACTTAGGAATCTTTTCGGGTGAATAAAAATAGTGTACGGGTAAATCAACTCACCCATTTCTTGGTAGGGGGCGGGTGAATCTAGATTTGCTTTAATTCCGGAAATGGATGAAATTTGTTACACATCTTTTTCATTGCGTGAATAAAAATAGTGAACGGGTAAATCTACGCCAGCTGTACCGGGCAATACCGGTAACTCCGCTAGTAGTAATATATAGTTGGAGGGAAAGCGTAAGTGCGATGTTGCATGAATTGGGTTGGGAAGACCTGATACACCGAAGGCATTGCTTTCGGAAGAAGCTGATTAAAAAATTCACGACTGACCTATTTCAAGATGACGGCAAACACATATTACTACCAGCTACATTCATATATAGGAATGACTGAGAAAATAAAATAAGAGAAATCAGAGCCAGAACCGATTCATTTCCATACTATTTTTTTCCACGAGCGATTAGGTAGTGAAATAGGAAGGAGTTATCGAGCGAGAGAACTTAGATTCCGGTAGGAGTAGATATATATAAACCTCTCCGGCCATTCCATGGTTTTCCCAGATTGCTCCAGGCGAATTCCGCGATGGTTCCTCAAAATAGCCCAAGGGCGCGTCCTGCCATATCCCGTACATCCCTTCCTATGCAAAAATGGTTACACATTAGGATTGGGGTAATGCACCCTCCGCCACCCACTTTTAGTGAATCGCGGAGTAACAATCTATACTTATAATAAGCAACACTTGGTCATGTAAGACGTCACTATGACGTCGTGCTATGACGTCACGCTTTATGCCATTCTTCTGGGTTATGCGCGTTATTTAATAACATTTCTAAGCATCCGCAAATAAATTAACTGACACAACACTGAAATAAAAGTATGTATTGCCTTTAAATCGACATATCAATCATTAGATGCTTATTTTTACGTACCTAATATTCTTTTGATATATAGAAGTATTCCTTAAATTCTTTGTCCATAGGATGTAAGATAAAAGCTTTCATTTTCGAGCATCCACGTTAGCGAATGTTTTGATTAGATTGTTACTTAGTATGGGTCAGAATTACAAATGGCATTTGACGTTACAGCAGAGGGCATAAATAATTCAGGTTTTTTTTTTTTTTAAATTGAACTGTGTCCTTTTTTTGAAATTAATAAATCGTTTGAACGGAAATAGTTGTACACTGACCGTGATCTGTGCAGCCTACACTACAATTTTTTAAAAAAATATTACTTGGCATAATGTAAGTTTATAAGATTTATTATTTCAGCAACATGTAACTCTGTCAGCCATTCAAACGTTGTACTATCAGTCTGAATCACGAATAACAAAATAGAAAGGTTTAAAAACCCTTGAAAATTTTTGATGAAATTTATATAGTGATGCTTTATTGCCACTAAAATGCGTTTGTACATATGGGTGAGATTGAAGTGTTGTTCTTCTGGCGGCAAGTTTGGCGTTAAAATATGGTTAGGTTGAAATGCAACCGGGGCCCATATGGAAACGGAAATCTTTTGCTACAGCGCAAGGCACGAGGAATTACGTTGAATTTATTTTATAACAATTCTATTTAGTTAAGCAATTGCTAAGAAATGAATTGTCGGAATACTGAAAGAAAAGTATATGTTTCGTTTAAATTGCTATATTAATCATCATGCGGTTAGAACGAAAGATAGTCCAAACTGATCGCGATATATGTGGCTAAACCGCAATTAAATATAAAGTAGCATAGCGTAAGTTGTTAAGATTTATTTTTACCATCCTTCGTTTTCACTGGGGTCATTATTTTAGCCAATGTAAGCTGTGTCAGCCATTAAAACATTTATCTTCTTCACAGGTAATAAGAAAGAAAGGTGATAGAACTTGTGAAGATTTGAAATCAAGTTTATATCGCGATGTATGATGACACTGAAATGCGATACAGAGAATGTATCAATTCGCGTGTGATCGAAGCTTTGCTTTTTTAGAAAACTAGTGGAGATTGT
This sequence comes from Vandiemenella viatica, assembly GCA_031002005.1. Classification (NCBI taxonomy): domain Eukaryota; kingdom Metazoa; phylum Arthropoda; class Insecta; order Orthoptera; family Morabidae; genus Vandiemenella; species Vandiemenella viatica. The sequence continues at coordinate 257,172,334 of JARYHS010013630.1, read as the reverse complement.
AGTAAGGCTGAAATGCCCTGGACCAAGTTGACAACTGAAGGTTTTTACTACAGCGCAAGGCACAACAAATTACAATGAGGTTTATTTTATAACAATTCTATTTAGTTAAGCAACAGCAGAGAAATAAATTAACATAATACTCCGTTCAACCCATCATTTTTGGCGGACTTTGGGGCAAGTAATAATAATAAAGGAAGAAATAATGCGTTTACTTGCCCACTTCGTCGTACTGTGGAGGTGTATCATGCGTCTTACACTCGTAACTCTCCCAAGGCTGATCTCCAAACATTGAAGAATGCCCTGCTTTCCAGTCAACATCATTGTACCTGAATTGAAGAAAGTGAAAAAAAAACTTTAATTAAACTGCTTTTCGTTAACGGTTTTAAACATAAAAATATATTGCAAACTAGTTCTACATGCATACTGTGTACTAAAAAGGTTTGAAACTAAGAAGTATTTAAGACAACGATGGATATTTTATTGTCATTTCTTATTAGGTAAGTAATTGCACAGAGTTCTTCGATTATAGTTTTCCTTTCTAACACTTCTGAAACTTTAAACGTTTTAATCACGACTTACTCAGGGATTGGACCAAATTACCAGGTGTAGTGATGAATAATTTTCCATAAACGCTTAAAGGAATTTATAATTAAAATTTGTAAATCAGAATAGTAAATGGGAGAGGAATTTAACATTCCAACTATAAAAGAAAATTTCAAAAAAATGTGTATAAAAAGGGTTAAATGGATGACTGGGGGAATTGCCACCGGGATGTTAGCTCCATCGCAATTAAATTAATAATAATATGCATGATGGCACACATATTCACATATACGGCAATTGAATAAAATAAAATGTTTCAAATATTTGGGAAGCTGGACTGAAGAAAATGCAGCAATCAGGACCGAGATAATGAAAGAGGAAGATGTGCAGATAAATTTTCTAAGAGTATTAAAGTTTGGATGTGCTGCGAAAGAGTAAGGAATTACCAATTTAATATATGAATCGGAAACACGGGTAGTAACGGAGCAAGGCAAAATGAGAGTTCTAACTATGGAAATAAAATTTCAGAGGAGTTGACTAGGAGTAACTGAAGGAACAGAATGAGGAATGAGAAAATCAGGGAGATGACCATGAAGGAACCGTTACTACAAAGAATAGAGAAATCACGGTTGTAGTGATTTAGTCACTTGAAGGGAACGGGAGAGGAGGAGAAACCAAGGAAGTTGCTGGACATGAAGCTGAAAGGAAAGAGGTCCAGGAAAACTGACGCACAGATGGATGAATGGTGTTAAAAAGTGTGTTGAAGAAAGAGGAGGAAATTGACTGACAGTAGAAGAAGAGAGATGGTGGATATACAGGAAGCGATGGAGAGGCGTTTGTTCCAAGCAAACCCGACTATTGGTTGGAAGCTACTCAACATGATAATGATTCACCTATTACTGCTGAGTGTAACATTTCGTACGAACAACACACTCTATGATTTCATTTAGACTGAGTTACTATCTCTACGCTGCAAATTGAGACGCTTGTGAAGCCTAGAACCAGAGAAATACAATAGGCGTGCTTTATCACACAAACACCAAACGGTTCGAAATATTCTCAGAAATTGGGACCACTATCAACAAAATCACTTTGTTGAGCCTTCTTGTTCTCTAAATACATATGTTCATGTGTTCAGTTTATTGCACCCTCTGCCATTTCTATGAAAACAAAATATAAAATCTTAGATAGTAGACTGTGTTATTACAAACTTATATTATTGAGAATCTTCGTGTATACAATACCGATTTGTGTTAAATAAGCAGTTTCCAGTAGAGAGCACTTAATCAGGTGCCTAGATTACTGTCTCATAGTGTAGCCACTCTACCACAGAAGTAAGAATTAACGTCTGTCTGTGTGCCTAGTTACATTTTCGTTAATAGCGATCAACGCACCAGTTCAAAGAGTCGTAGAGAAAAAGGCTTCCATTTTCTGAAATGTGCATAATAGTGATATCTGACGAGAGGAGTGTTCACTGAAACTAATCTTGTGGCCTACGTAGACAATTTTATAGAAAATCTCAATTTTGATATGTAGAATTAAGTACAGTCGTCGCATACCAAGAGTAAGAAACTATAATATTACTCTCCTTTTGGTTGTTACTGTCTAATACTCATATGCCAAACCCAAATGATGTGAACATCATTCATAAAGGCAATTGCGGATTCATTAGAATAACAATCCTAATTTCATAGTCAGCTTTTATTGGTACTGTGGATATATTTATTTCTAGTAGCTTAATACACATATTTATCAGAATTTATACTTTTATAGAGGAATTAATTATAGGTAACCATTTTGCCAACGATTTTTTAAAACTACTGTAGGCAAAATTCTGGGTAGTGAGAATTTATCTTTTTATACAAGTTATTCGATGCTGAGAAATATAACTAAGATACGATGATGCGATGATGAGTAAAATCTATTTTAATATGGTGGAGCACATTCTATTCTCGTTTATTCTTTTAGGGGCATAATTACAAGTCTTCATTTAAGTTTTTAGGTTACTGTTTAGACGTAGTGACAAATGTAACTGAATTTACAGTTTTAACGTCAAATTTGCCTGAGTTAGAAAATTGCGTACCATAATCAGAAAATTTACACGAAAAGAGTCCCTGCTTTCAAAATTGGGGGATATAATCACGGAAAAAAAGATCGATAGAAAAATGCAACAAAAGGTATTTTTATTGTGAAAGCTGTAAGAACTTCATACAGAAGTTTAAACGTTCAAAAAGTTATAAAAGCTGCTAAGAAATGGCGCTATACTCTCTGCAGCTCATTTCAGAATACACAAATAAACTCGTCCTTTGCAATGAATTAATCAAATATCAATATTTTCAAAATGTCCGCCGCTCGAAGTACAGAGGTGCCACAAACGCAGAATGAAATTTTCCATTACATCCTGTAATGTCAATGATTCAAACTGGTTTTTGTGGGGGACATTGAATGACAATGTCTACCGAAACCATGCAACCACGCTGGAAGAGCTTGATTCATTCCTAGGAGTTCTTAAGTCATTTGATAGGAAAGCGACGTCAGCAAGAGCTAGCGTGTCTATTGTGATCTGTTTAGATTTAGTTCCCATTTGAACTTGATTATTAACATAAGTCTACATTTATGATCTTTTTACTTTAACGTTAATAATCTCAGGTCTATCCTGGAGATAACAACGTGATCTACGTATTTGGAACTCTCCAATGGATGGACGGGAGATTGCTGTATATGTATGTATTTGCTCTGTCCGCACGGCCGCCGAATTGTCAACACGGCGGACGGGCGGTCGCCCAGAGACGATTATGCGAGAACCGAAGCAAGTCCAATATCAGCTGCGCAGAGTCCAAGGAAGAAACCGAACATAGACCGAGACGTGCGCTGATCAGAGTCCAATAAGCGATGTACAGAGTCCGAAGAAGTAACCGAACGTAAACCGAGATGCGCACTGGTCAGAGTCCACTAGGCGATGCACAGAGAGACGGAAATGAAACTTAGAAGAAGTGAACAGTCACTGTCTTGAGTGGGAACGCGCGGCTGTATTTATACAAGGCGAGCCGCTTCTGATTGGCCTCGGCGGAACCACTGCTATGCGGTGGCACTAGTTGGCCTGGTGCTAGCGTCGTCTATCGGTTGTCCACTTCCATCTCTTCTTCCAGGCATGTGATAGTGTCGGGCCGGGATACCAGATCATTAACCAGTAATAATTTTTAAGAAATTTCTTCATGACGTCGGTACTATATATATTCATTTTACCACCGCCTGCGATATGTATATATTACCTCAGACATTTCCGACATATCGATAGTCACTCCTTAACAGTTCATCCCCACCACCCATTCCCCCAACCTTTCTTCTACAACCTAGCTAGTTATGGAGTAACCAAAACCAAATGTTTCATTCTCTAGTACATGAATAACGTTTTATACCGAAATATTGTATTTTTTTGTCCATCTTACGTGTTATTAACTCATTGCAGCCCTTATACTTTGGTAAATGATGGAGTATTTCCATATCCTGTGTTATTTAGTAAACTACATACAAGATATTTCGGATGAAATGGGCAAGGAAGGCCAAATCCATACACCAAATCTTCTAAAGCCTTTTGACAAAGTGAGATATATTATTGTGCTAAATAAGGTAAAAACTATTGGATTGAATGAAAAAAAGGTTTGCTAGATAGAAGATTTCTTGCTTAGTAGAAAGCAAAATATTAGGGTAAGAAATTCAGTATCAAAGGAAGTGAAAATGGGAGTGCCACAGCGTAGCGTATTGAAACTATTGCTAGTCGTTGTTCTAATCATTAATGAATGACTGTGTTCAGGGTTTACAACCAGAAATTAGGTTGTTTGCAGATGATATAATACTATATTATAGCATAAACAAATGCAGGTTGATCTGGACAGAATATATAGCCGGTTAAGTCAGCATGCGATGATGACAATAACAAAGAAGAGTCAATTTATTAGATACACAAATAAGAAACTAAAGGTTAATTATGATTAAGGTAGGGAAAAAATTGCTGGATAAAGACTGGGAATTTAATTGGAATTGGGTTACACAACTTTAGTCAGACCATAGCTTGAACATGGTGGTGTTGAGTATCAAATACAGGAAATGAATGGATTGCAAAGAATGCCTGCTAATTTATCTCTGGAACTTTCAACAGAACACAATCAGTAAGTGACATGGAAAAGGAGCTGAAACAGAATTCACTGCAAGGCAGGAGTAGGATGCAGAGAGTCTACAAGATGTATTTTAGTTGTGAAGTGTGAAATGATATTGTTAGAAGAATTGGAAGAGGCGCACTGAAGGGAAAGATGATTATGAATACCAGCTGGCACTAGATTTCAGCCACAAGGGTGTGGGAAGAATTTGTTTCATAGATAAGGGGGTGAAGGATTGGAATAAATTAGCAGGAGAGATGATAAATAATTTACCAGAAACCCTAAAAGAATGTAAAGTAGAAATTTTTAGAGGGAAAAATAGAAGGGATACAGAAAAGAAGAGTGGAAGAGAAGGTATGTAGGGAAATTACCACCGGAGAGTACGTTCCATCGCAATTAAATTAAACTGAATTAAAAATAATAGATATGATCGTAACTGAGAAGGCGAAAGTTAATGCTGAAAATATCAAAATATCACAAGTCCAGTTATAAAACAGTTATTAGTGGATTGAAGGAGTATTATGAACAAAGAAATGGAGTTTGGTAGCACAAACCACAAGCTGTAATAGCGTTAGAAGCTTCATTAAAGGAAGAAGTGTTCGAAAAAGATGTTTTACAGGTTCGTTATAGTGTGCAGAAGAGACAGAGGTGCAATTTGTGGGAGGTATTCATTTTGAATAGTAATTACTAGGTACTGCAGACACTGGTGTACACAGATCAAATCCATGAGATACTTAAGGTAGATTTCTATGGTGCCTGAAAGAATAAACCAGTGTGTTTGTGGCTTATTGTAGTGGAAGAATGAATGATGTAGGTGAGGCTCTTATGGGAAAACAAAATTAATATTCAGAGTTCATACAATGGTGGTTACTGGTAGGTATTTAAATTTACAGCGGGTGAATTGGGTAGGAAATAATATTAATTACAAGGAGCAGAGATATGCTTAGCAAAAGAATTAAAACATAGCACAAGGGAACCAAAGATGTTGGACATATTCCTAACGAAGTCTGATGATTAGCTTGTGGAGACTCACGTAACTGAATAGTAGTTCTGATGGATATTAGAGTATTCAGTAAACCAGTTGTCTAAACGGAAGATGTTAACGGGCCCAATTACATATTTCAGAACTAAAGAGATATTTCCGAGGATTTATATATATAGAAGGACGGTACAATTATAGAGGAATCGAGAAGGATTACGTTTATCCAAAAGCAGAAAATAAAGAGTAATCCAGAACTTACATACTATAATAGGGAGGTGAGTAGGTTAAAATGGTTGGTTAGAAGAGGACACAACAGAGTTAAAACACAGCGAGGCAGTGGGAAACAGTTGAAACAGTAATAAGTAATTAATAGCAGCAAAGAAGGAAGCTAAATATGGGTTTATGAAGAATACTAGCAGTTATCCACGACTTCGTCCGCTTGAAAGGGTGTTATAAGTTTTTGTTTTCTCTTTTTGGGTTGAAAATATGGTCAACTGCTTCCTTGGCTTTTACTCTTCGATGAAAAGTGTACCTCAAAGCCAGGACATGGGTAACAAATGTGCAAAGCGCGCCGAAAGATAAAGTTACACACATTACTCATTTAGCGGCGATGTCTTGAACACATTCTGACGTAATTATAGTCAGAATTCGGCATGGCAGTCACCTTCTTCACTCCAAGCCCACTTTGCATCATGGAATATTAGTAGTCATTCTGATCCAAGCTGTATTTCAACCTTACCACCACTTTTGTTAATATAGCTCCTTGGAAATCAGCACTTTATTTCAAATTTTGATTATTTTTTTCCACATATATCGTGACACATATATTACGAACGGAATTACGGTGTGATACCTGATGTGTCACACTACTAGGGTGGTCTGAAAAGTTTCCGACCTCAACGTGAAGACGGCAGCATTCGTAAATAAAAGCTAGTGAATTTCGTTGTTTATCTGTTGACAGTTACTCACCAAAGTTTCGGCCATTTTGGACGCGCAGTTGTTATGTAACAGTCGTTTGAGTGAGTTGATGTGACTGATTTTGTGAAAATGGACAAAATCGAGTATCGAGCTGTCATTAAATATTTGTTCTTGAAAGGCAATACGTCTACGCAAATCAAAGATTAGTTGGATTCTGTGTATAGGGACTCTGCACCATCACTTACCACAGTGAAATTTTGGGCAGTCGGATTTAAACGTTGCCGTAAGAGCTTGGGAGAAGATGAACGTTCGCGACGTCAACAAACTGCAACTACCGACAAAAACATCGCCAAAGTTCACCAATTGGTGCTAGACGACCGCCGAATTAAAGTGAGGTTAGCAGAGGTTATGAACATTTCAAAAGAACGTGTTTGTTATGGTACATATTAAATCAACATTTAGGTATGAGAAAGCTGTTCGCGCGTTGGGTGTCGCGTTTGCTCACATTAGACCAAAAACGTGTTCGAATGAACATTTCCAACGCTCTATTGGCGCAGTTTAGGCGCAATAAATCCGAGTTTTGGCGCCGATTAATTACTGCAGATGAAACTTGGATACACCATTATACGACCGAAACAAAAAATACAGTCCAAACAATGGACTGCAAAGCGGGAACCGGCTCCAAAAAAAAAAAAAAAAAAACTGTATTTTCGGCTGGAAAAGTGTTGGCGACTGTTTTTGGGGATAGTCATGGAGTTATTTTAATCGATTACCTTCAAAAAGGAAAAACCATTACAAGAGCATACTACGCATCATTACTTGACAAGCTGAAGGCAGAACTTGTGGAAAAACTGCCACATTTGTAGAAAAAGAAAATCCTGTTTCACCAAGACACCTCAGCGGTTGCCATTGAGAAAATTCACGAATTACGGTTTGAACTGCTTGATCATGCGCCTTACTCACCTGGTCTAGCCCCAAGCCATTTCTTTTTGTTCCCTCATCTAAAAATTGCGCTCGGAGGACAGAGATTTTCGTCAAATTAACTACGTGAACAATTATTTTGCAGAGAAAAACGCCGAGTACTATTTGGACGGGTTACAGAGATGGGAGCATCGCTGGGAGAAGTGTGTAGAGTTACAAGAAGACTATGTTGGAAAATAAAAAATAAAAATTTCGGAAAAAATGTCTTGTATCTTTGTTAGGTCGGAAACTTTTCAGACCACCCTTGTATTTCATGTCCGCAACTGAAGAGATCTTCTTGTGAACTTAGCGGCAGTGCGACTTCAAAATTTTTTTGGTTAAGTGCAGATTTATATTTCCTGCAATGGAACTATTATTATATATCTTTTGATACAATTTAAGTACAATGCGATACATGTCACTAAATTGGCGCTTATGAAATCAACTTAAATTACTAACAAAGTTTTAGTTGTCATTCTGCTTCAGGCTGTATTTCAACAAAACCATAAACCCCGCTAATATTGTCGCTAGAAAATCAAGGGTTCTATCACCCGCGCATTAATACATTCATTATATTATGTTAGTGACGTCATAAATTGTGATGTAAACTTGACCCACAATTTCAGATCGTGATATCAAAGCAACCAAAAAAAATAAAAACTTGCTGAAAATGACCTATGAAATATGACGGTCACAATTTTAACGAATTCGCCAAATCTTAAAGCACTAAGAGCAGAAAATGAAACTGCAGAAAAAAAGGTCAATCGGAAAAGAAAAATGAGAGAGAATTGAAAAAGATGACTATAGGTATGAAAAACAGTGAGACTAAGAGCAGGTTGTTCCCACTTAAGGAAATAATTAAAACTACCATACACAAAAATGATTATCAGAAAGATAGGTAGCTCAGAAGAAGATGAATGCTTTTGCTTGGTGTGCGTTGAAGATTATTCAGAATGTAAACCGAATGAAAAATGGGTTCAAGTGCACGGTTTGTAAACTTTTGGTACATGAGGCTTGAACAGATGGAAACACCTAAGTTTATTATTTTTTTTACTATGTGATTACCGTGTTTTTATTAACTCGCTTTGGGCTTTGTCTGTCCAGGTGAAATTTTGTAATTTGTTTTTAAACTAACTTTTCGATGAGCTAGAGACTTGAAATTTTGAGCATTGCTCAGAAGTGGGTGACAATGCATGAAAAATTGGAAAATGGGAAACGTTGTCCGGAAAGTTTGAAAATTCAGGAAAACTGGAAGTACTCTTTACTGTGGACCGATTTGGCTAATTTTTTAAAAATATTTTTCGTAATTGTCTGAATAAGGTTAGAGTGAATGAAAAATTCGGAGAAAACTAAAGTCTTTTTTTCTGGGTACCAATTTGGCTATTATTTTAAATGTTCATAATAATTCGAATAAGGTTTTTAAAGAAATAAAAATTGGAAAAGTTGTCTTGAAAATTCGGGGATAACTGAAAGTACTTTTTTCTATGGACCGATATCACTATTTTTAAAATGTCTTTAATAGTCTGGATAAGGTTTTTAGAGAAAGAAAAATGGAAAAGTTGCCCGGAAAATAGGAAAATTCGGTAACAACTGAAAGTACATTTTCCATGGACCGATTAGGCCTTTTTTTTTTTTTTTTTTTTTTTTTTTTTTTTAATGTTTGCATTAGTCTAAATGTGTTTAGGAAAAGAAAAATTTGAAACGTTGTCTGGAAAATTCGAAAATTCTGGAGAACCAAAGTTTTTTTTCTATGGGCCGATTTGGCTAACTTTTTGTAAACGTTTGTATTAGTCCGAAAACGGTTTTCAAAGGAAAAAATTTGTAAAAGAATCCCAGAAAATTTGAAGATTTTGGAAAACCGAATGTGTTTTTTTTTTCATTTATTTTAAATGATTGTAATAATGCAAATTAGGTTTTTAGAGATTTTTTTTTTTGAAACGTTGCCCATATAATTCTTGAAATATAGAGAATGTTTTTTGTATGTACCAATTTGACTAATTTTTTTTTTGATGCACTTGAAACACATGGAATGATAATCCAAGGGACGTACCTGCCCTTAAGGATAGAAACTTTAGATTAGTCTTTTTAACACGTGTTTCGTCTCTAAATCTGATGCTTATTAATTCAAATAATTGCTCTTCCTCATTGCATAAAAGAATTAAAATGTATTGAGGTAAACAGTAAATTAAAATTTTGTTAAAACTATTACCACAAAAAAGAACGCATTAAAATAATGTAAACTAACCCTTTCTTTGCTTAAAAATTTCTCTGGAAAACATTTATACCTAATAAATATTTACGGAACTAAAATACTGACACAACCATAGGAGTTTTGTAAGCTAGAAGAAATTAACTTAAATATTCAGTATTGAATTGCTACTTGAGAGTTCACAGTAATTAAACACATCAACAACGAATAAGTGAAATAAATAATATTCTTCTGCCTAATATAATCACAGACAAAACTAATAATGGGAAGATAGAATACGTAAGAAAAACTTCAATGTAAGATTCTTTCAGAACATGATGTGGTATTCGTTGCTTTTTTTATATATATATATATAATGTCAGCAAAAAGCGTGGTAATTGTGTCTGAATATTATTAATTTTTTGTATAGCAGTTGGGTGTGGAAGATTGCATTACACAGTAACTTAAGTCTGCATTTCGTTTTCCTTACTGCAAAAAGAAATTAAAAATAGTCCAACGTTTCCAATGTTATAGTAACGTTTTCGGTATTGGCAGTAGCTTCCAGATACCCAAGAAAAGAATTTTTACCATCATTAAACTTTCGTAATGTATGCGAACATTTGCCTGCTGTTTCGCGAGCGTAGTCCTATGTGTGTACAAAAATGCTTTGCCCTATTTTTTCTTCTAGTATCAAAAATTAATCTGGTGAAGCAAAACTTTTTTTTATCTACACTAACGCACACAGTCAACACGATATCAACTATAATTATCGTCACTAAACGTAAATTTTGACAGGGTTCGGAACATCGTAATTTAAATAACACAATTCCGCTATGCTTATGGAACTGTTAATGTATGATGTAGTGCTTTGACTAACCACAACGAACTGTTAGGTTTTAAGATCGGCAATAAGCACAAAGATGTTTACTGTGTATTAAATATCGCAGTTTCATTACACTTATTGAAGTGTTAACCTGAAGAAATAAAAAAAAAAAAAAAAAACAGAAGCCAAAGGTTAGTAGTGTGATCCTTTATGAGTATCACTTAAACCTTAAAGGATTTCCCATCTCAGATACAGAGAGAACTGTGGAGCCTTTCTGTGCCATATCGAAATGATTATAATTTCTTGCTCCGTGGCCTGGTCAGGTAGAATCATATTCATATACGATAGGTAGATATTAAGCTAGACTATAAACTTTCAAAAAGTGGAAACCCCATACCAATTGGTGCGGTAGCTTCTGCATGACGCCGTTTCAAACGTTCAGACAAAAGCAGCTTGCTTTAAGATTTCTAACAGCAAAGATGTGACGTAGTTACGGCCACCAAACTTAGTAGAAATTCTCTCGACAGTCACTTCATATTTGTGTTATTAAGTTCGATTGATATAGCCAAGACATCAACTACGTCCCTTTATACATGACATACGATCTGATCATCATATCTTCTGGGAAATGGCCTATGTTGTTAATCGAAATTAATTTATTAAATCATTGAAATTGAATATTGTGTAAAATAAAGAAGTAGAAAAGAAAAAAAGAGAAAAAAAAAACTTCATTATTACCGTAACTGTATTGAAATATCGGTTGTTATACAGATCTGTTATAACCTGCGTTCAAAAACTTAATGAGTCCTTTGAATTTATGGAATTACTGAGATCTTATTTTTTTGGACCGATTATTTTTATTCCTTAAATAAATTATAATGTTATTTGCAATCTACATCAAACAAAAATAGTTCATTTTTATTTGCTCCGTTTATAAAGTTCGAGAAATTATTACTTTCTTAGCGCTTTTTAAAGAAACACTGTTTGCATTTTTGCATGCTGAATGTTAATTTTTAGGTACACTTCAACAGATGTACTGACGAATTATATTATATATTAATTATATTTTGGATCTAACATTTTTTCCGTAAAACTCCTCTTGGAGTAGATCATCGTAAAAAATAAACAGCTCAAAGTTGGTAATCTTGTAAACGAATTTTGCCTAGTATCACAGATTTATCTTTCAAGAAAAACTTCAGATTCATATTTAGCTTCCTGTTACCGTGCACGATATGTTATTGGATGTTAGTCTGCTACATTATCTTATTGTACAGTACTGTAATCTTCGTGTTACTAGTTTTTTTAAATATAAATAGTTCTTTCTATGTTCAAGTTGTATAAGAACTAATCCAAAGTGAATGAGCAGCAGGACAAGAAAACCTAAAACTAGGCAATTTTACAATTCTATGGATTGCCCAAGGCATATAAAAAATGGGTTACCTTACGACCGATTGTGAGCACGGTCAACCCACCTGCAAATCCACTAACGCGGCGTGTTGCGAGTAAACTGAAACATCTTATGGAAAACATCTGATCAGTTGTAAAGAGCTCAGCTCACCTTATACAAATTATTATTTACGATTTAACGCAAGAAAAGGCGGATTTCAAGGTAAGTTATGATCTAGTATCACTATTTACCAACGTGCCAGTAGACGAAGCCGTTTCGGAAATATGTGCCAAACTTCTTGCACATGGATTTTCTACTGAATATATTGACCTCAAGGAGTTCTGCGATTTGGTGATCAACTTTATGCTCAAGTCGAAGGTACGGCAATTAGCTCAACACTTTTACATGTAGCCACGAACCTATTCATGGAAGCATTCGAAACAGAAGTGCTCAAAAAATGCGCCTAAAACCTGCAAAGTGGATCCGGTGCGTCAACGACACCTTTGTCTTCTGCCCTCACGATACGGAAATTTACAGGAGTTCTGACACCATCTGAATATTGCTCACCCAAGAATCATAAGCGCGACGATGGACGTTTCGGTCACACTGTGTACCGCACGATGACCCACACTATTAAATATCTCAACACCTTGGGTGCGCGGACTTCCGCGGTTGTTGTAGATGTTATCTTGGTTGTCCGGGTTGAACCGCGTCAATTTATGAAAACCTAACGGTTCAACCATCATTTTGTGGCCTTCTTCAGAGGACAAAAAATGAATAAGGCCAAAAAATGATGGCCGAAACGTTAGGTTTTCATAAATCGACGTGGTTCAACCCGGACAACCAAGAAGGCCGTACTGATATCTTTGAAATTAAGAGAGAGGGCAGTATGTGATTCGGAAAATCTTACAAGAATATTCTGAGCCGGCGTCTACCGTGGCTCTTACATCAGAAAGGTGAATTAGGAATTGCTGTGCACTGAAGTAAGGCTACTTACATTAATAATTTTCGTATGCTCCACTTTTTCTATTTTTAATTTTTTTTACAGTACTTGAGAGTTCTTGGAAAATGAATAAAATCTTACTTCATTTTTGAACTTCCTACTGTCCTTATAATATGTCTGTAATAATTATACACACATTGTCATGAAAATAAATGTTATGAAATTGTATGAATGCATTGTTCAAATTCCTTAAATTGTGGAGCTTTTTTTGAACTTCATCCTCTGAGCAAGAAAATTTATCTATTTCTTTCTAAACATTTGGTTTTTTAATTCTGTCACAATAATCACTTGCGACTTACACTATCGAGAGCTTCTCGCCAGTATTTACTCTCACCTTAAGGCTAGTCCCCTGAAGACGACAGTGGGCTTTATCGAAAAAACAGGAAGAAGGAGGAGCATTTGTAACGCAGCGTTAAAATCGTGAAGATATTTATATCAGTATAATGTACACTCTTGGAAATTGAAATAAGAACACCGTGAATTCATTGTCCCAGGAATGGGAAACTTTATATACACATTCCTGGGGTCAGATACAACACATGATCACACAGACAGAACCATAGGCACATAGACACAGGCAACAGAGCATGCACAATGTCGGCGCTAGTACCGTGTATATCCTCCTTTCACAGCAATGCAGGCTGCAATTCTCCCATGGAGACGATCGTAGAGGTGCTGGATGTAGTCCTGTGGAACGGCATGCCAAGCCATTTCCACCTGGCGCCTCAGCTGGACCAGCGTTCGTGCTGGACATGCAGACCGCGTGAGACTACGTTTCATCCAGTCCCAAACATACTCAATGGGGGACAGATCCGGAGATCTCGCTGGCCAGGGTAGTTGACTTACACCTTCTAGAGCACGTTGGGTGGCACGGGATACATGTGGACGTGCATTGTCCTGTTGGAACAGCATGTTCCCTTGCCGGTCTAGGAATGGTAGAACGATTGGTTCGATGACGGTTTGAATGTACCGTGCACTGTTCAGTGTCCCCTCGACGATCACCAGAGGTGTACGGCCAGTGTAGGAGATCGCTCCCCACACCATGATGCCGGGTGTTGGCCCTGTGTGCCTCGGTCGTATGCAGTCCTGATTGTGGCGCTCACCTGCACGGCGCCAAACACGCATACGACCATCATTGGCACCAAGGCAGAAGCGACTCTCATCACTGAAGACGACACGTCTCCATTCGTCCCTCCATACACGCCTGTCGCGACACCACTGGAGGCGGGCTGCACGATGTTGGGGCGTGAGCGGAAGACGACCTAATGGTGCGCGGTACCGTAGCCCAGCTTCATGGAGACGGTTGCAATTGGTCCTCTCTGATGCCCCAGGAGCAACAGTGTCCCTAATTTGCCGGGAAGTGGCGGTGCGGTCCCCTACGGCACTGCGTAGGATGCGACGGTCTTGCCGTGCGTCCGTGCGTCGCTGCTGTCCGGACCCAGGTCGACTGAGATGGAGCTCCGTATGCCACGGCAAACTGGCTGACACTGACTGCGGTGGTGTCCAACCGCTGCGCAGCTAGCGCCCTTCGACGGCCAACACTGCTGTTCCTGGTGTGTCCGCTGTGCCGTGCGTTTGATCATTGCTTGTACAGCCCTCTCGTAGTGTCCGGAGCAAGTATGGTGGGTCTTACACACCGGCGTCAATGTGTTCTTATTTCAATTTCCAGGAGTGTAGTTACGAGAGTGTCCCTGTCGTACTATCTTGTCTCGTTTTCTCCCATGTATCATCCTCATTGCAAGGCACGTGCGAGAAAGACACTACGCGTAGTTCCTGCAAAGCCAAGCCTTCGTTTGTCCAACGAGCCTTCGTTTGAACACCGAGCCTTTGAAAGCTCGCGCGAGTGGAGAAGGAATAACCGAGCGTGTTCGAGCGTGAGTAGGTAGTAATTTGCACGACACTAATGCTGACTGCTGACGCAAGCTAATACTACAACTTAGTTGAAATTCTTTCATTACTTTTTGTGTGACGGGCGAATTATAAATTTTACGGTTTTGGCATATGTTTCATCAATAATGTTCATTATAATTATTCTTTTCGAAAATAATTAATTTACATATAAAACTTTTCTACAATTGTATTATATAGTAAAGATTGTGTACTTTTTTTTACTTACGGCTTTTGTGCATCGTTGACGTCTTGATAATTAGAAGCGGGAAGGGACTAAGGGCAATGATCAGGAAGGAATTTTGCAGTGACCTTTTGAAGGAACCATCCCGGCATTCGCCTAGAGTGGTTTGGGGAATCCATGGAAAAACCAAATCTGGATGGCCGGACGGGAATTCGAACCCAGGTCCTCCCGAACGCCAGGCCAGAACGTTAATCGTTCACCCACCACTCTCGGTGATTGTGTAATTACTGTAGTTGAAATTATATGACGATAATTGTGATGTGCTATTGCCCTCTGAGCCGACAGATTCTGAGGTCCGTAAGATGAACGTGCAACCTTAACCATACAATTTTCATGGCATGGTGCATCATTTCCAAAACAAACATCGGAGTATGGAAATTACAATTAAATGGGATGGGAAAATCTAAAAGATCCCTTGTCTTGAACCGTGAAATCTACAATACCCAGTAAATCTCCTTAACACAGAGCATCCAGTCCGCTATAAATTGAATAAAACTGTATTATTAGGTGCTGTTTCCTAAATTTACGTAACAATTATTGTTCCTTTAACTTTTGTCAGATGATGTAGCATCCTCTTGACCTTAAATAACTCAGTTTGGATGAGGTCGAATTATCTGTTGTATTGATATGAGCAGTATATAATCTGTTCTCAAAAATGTTTCCCGTTTTACAACTTTTACTCACTTTCCTAAAGCGCTGCATTATACTACTTGTGTATGGGAAAATCTCTCTTTCAGTGACAATAAAGGTTTCGAAAGTATTACTAATACCGCAATAACAAAGGCTGTATTAAGAAATTCGGAATAGATAAGATTGAAAATTGAAGAGCTATGATGTACCTTACAAAGAGGCTGGACAAATAGTGAGATATGTAAAAGCAATCCCCAAGCAAGTGTTTGGACATCAATTACAGACCTAGAAGTAAAGGAAGAAGAAACCAGTTGAAATAAAAACATATACATAGGCTTATATATGTATATAATCGCTTAGCTATTACAAACATACAAAGATAATAAATCAACGACAAAAAGAGTATACTTGTAGGGGATACTAAATGAAATAAAACAAATTTTGTACCAATTACTGAAGACTAGGAAAGCAGGAGACGACAAAAAATTGAGTGAAAGAGACGATGGGAGCATAATCAGAGAGGAAAATGGAATCAGAGAGAGAGAGAGTAAGAACCATTTTCACAAATTATTGAATGATGATGACAAGATATCAAAAGAATTCGTACCAAATAGTACATAAAACCTTATCACATAAGCAAAAAACGGAAACTGCTGTGAGACATGATAGCTGGAGCAAATGAACAAACAGTTATGTCATAAATGCAACAAAAATACATTGGCCACATTGAGTACTGTCTGTAAAACGTTATTTAAATTTAGTCTTGATGCTTCGTGCTTTACCAGAGGACTGGATAATTACGATAGTAGTTCTATCCATAAAGGAGGGGTGACAAATAGGGTCAGAAATTACAGGCCAATCAGTTTGACATCAGTGTTAGGTAAATTAATGGAGAGATTAATATGCAAACCCATCAGAGGTATCTGTGAGGAACGTAGGTGGTTTTCAAGTAGAAAACATGGTTTTAGGCAAGGATATTCATGCGATTCTTAGTTAGTAAGCTATATGCAAGATAGTTCGGATGGAATGGGCAAAAATTAATAATATGGAAAGGGGTAATTAAATGACTAGGGGAATTGACACCGGAGTGTTAGCTCCATCACACTTAACATTATTAATAATAATAAAAGGGAGGATAAATTGGTAGTGGAGCAGTAGATCTTCCAAAGGGTTTTGACAGTGTGGTAAATAAAATAAAAGCCATTACAGTTGATGTAAAAGTGATTTACTGGGTAAAAGAATTTTTAAAACATAGATATTAAAACCTTGGGGTTGGAAATGCAGTGTTAAAAGAAGTGGAAGTAAAATGGGAGTGCCATAGGGTAGAGTATCGGAACCATTCGTCTCACTAATTAGCATACCTCGTAACTCCCAAATGACAAACTTTACACAAACGAAAAAAAACTGATTTTTATTTCTATCAGTGTCCCCACCATGTGTTTTTTTTTAATGTAATTAGTTTTTTAATGTTCACTGATGCTATACAAATTGAATTTTTCCACATTTTACAGGAATTGAATTAATTTATGGAGTTAAGAGGTTTTAGAGCCAAATACATAGGAGATACGAGGTTTGTTTATAATGTACTTAAGTGTCAGGCATGTTAAAGAAAAAGAAACTTGTTATAACACTTTTTATTTTTTTAGAACATTATTCTACACATTACACAGCTCTTGATTTAATAATTAAAAAATAAAATCAAACAAAGTGTATATTGTCATAAAATGCGTGGTAATCATATTCTAAAAACATATTTAAGATCTTGCAGATCATCGAACTTTTGATTTTGATTCTGCTCTTGTACAAATTAGGAAGAGCCTCAAAAGACATAGGTGTCACGTTTTTGTTCTTTCGTGTTGGTAGATCTGTCTAATCATCAGTGAATCTCAACTTATATTGGATTTTAGCTTCTGGAAGATAGCGGTAGGCTTTTATATCAACACGTGGTGCCACCTCTTCCAGGTCGAATACTTTTATAATACAGATAGTTGTCAAATGACAAACTTTCTGCTTCTGTACACACTGAAATGTAGTCTGCAGGAACATTAATTTTTTGTTTTTTATCCTCTGCTCAATGGCAGAATGTACAGAATCAGCCTCGATCTGCGTATATCCTACTTCCAAGTATTTTGATTCTAAAATCACATTATTTATGATAGATATGAGCAACAAGCCGTTGGAAACGTGTGTATTTCTATTCTGATAAGAACATCCATCACTGGACATTACAGGTTTTGCTTGGTCTTCTGGTATAGGAAGCTGTGAATGCTCAAAACTTGATAAAACACTTGCAAAATCATTTGACGTCAAACCACCCTCTGTTTCATTCCAAAGAAAACAATAGCCAGCATTGGTACTTAGGATGTACATTGTAAAATCATGAACTGAAAGTTTCATTTTGTAATAAAGACTTGAAACAGTTGATTTAGGGTTCTGCTTGTAAATCCATAGTAAAAGTAAGGTATTTTAGATTAGTCTTATCTGACTCCTTTTCCATTCGTGCATTTTCTTATAATGTGAGCTTAATAATCAATTTCACTATAATTACCAATTTTAAAAGATTCACACATATCATACAAATCCTTCTTCGGTTGAAATAGGCTTAGATTCTGGTCCTAAAACACCTGTGAAAACCTAGATAGTGAGAGTGGGATTGCATCTTCCTTTTGGCACCAATCCTCTTTGTAGAAGTAATATAACTGCCTTTTGAATTTCCAATTTGGCTCAAGATAAAATCTGGTAGATGAATTTCGACAATAATGTGATTCAACTTTAGGCAATGCATTACAGAAGTCTTCAAGAGATTCAGCCTCCTTTGCCTTTCTAAATATTTTGTGGCAGGCACTGTTATAGTATCATCATCGACTACTTCATTATCTCACTGTTGTAGTACCATCTTCGACTCCTTCATTATCTGTACCACCTGCTGTTGAATCTTGAGGTTTATTTCCCAATTTAGTGCAGTCCATTCGCAAATGGATAAGTTGATTAAAAACATTGTTTTACAAACACGAACTTTACAGTATATAGGCCTATATATACTTTTTAAAAAAAAAAAAAAAAAAAAAAGAAATACAGGCATGAATATTTTCTTTTGCTTCTATCAGTCTCCTTTCGATCTCTAGACCTTTTCATATTCGTTTTCTTCATCAAAGATTATACAAACAGCTTTTTGCCTTGCCACTCATAGCCCCAAAACTGTAAAGTTGTCTTCTCTGTCTTTATCAGTTACATTTGCACATTGTAACAAACTTTTTTTTTTCTTTTTTTCATATCAGCACCGTGGCTTCATTTTGTTCATTTTGCTCTCTTTCCTTTGCATATCATACCTCCACTTTCCATCATCAGACTTTCTCTAACCATAATAACCTTTTCTGAATTTTTTACTCATTACTTTTCCAAATGGCTGGTTTTATACATTATGCCTCTTTTTGCGTGTTCTTTTCCTAGACTGCTCCTCCAGTTGAAGATCACTAACAGCGTCACTAACCTTGCTGAAGGGTGTCGCTCCTTCATTTCCCTGCTCACACGACACCTTAAAATTGTTTTCAAAGTTCTCTAAATTTCGTAAATCTGAGTTATTTGTATCTGTATCCAGGTCCAAATTATTCAAACTTCTCCCTTCACTTAGATTTAAATTATGTTCCTTTACCAGATTTTCATTTTATTCGTTCACTTTCAATAATGTTGCATCAGCATTAAGTACAAAAGTTCCCATGGAGACATCATGTTCTGAGGCTGTTTTTACAGGAACATCTTGGTCTACGGCCATTTCTATGCGAAAAGCTTCATCTACGGCCATTTCTACCTGAGTTTTTTCTCCTGTCACTATGTATATTATAAATAAATAAAAATAGAAGTTAACCAAATACAAATTTTTGCCCCGTATCTCTAATATAAAGGTAGCATTCCGTTTATGTGTTTTGAAGCTTGAACTGAAAATTAATAAAAAAAAATATATTTTTTGTAAATAGGTGAAATGTTTTGCGTAGCTTCAAATGTTCTTCTGTGATAGATTTTCAGATAGTTTATAACCTCAGTGAAAATATTAAGTCTACTTAACATTTTGTACAATGTTGAAAACCTCTCAACTCCGCCAAGCTAACAAATTAACCTAATAGAAAATTTCTTAACTCCATACCAGTATTTACCGGAAATTTTCAACACTATACTGGTACGCTACAAACTTATTAGTAAAAATAATAATGATTGTAATATTTACTTTTTTGAGAATATTTAGACTTCAGCAATAAAATAGAAAAAATTCCAGTGTATAGACAGATCAACCATAGAGCCACACTTAAAAGGACCACAACAATGCTCAACATGGGAGTTACTAGGTGCGCCAACTCATAAACTAAAACACCGGAGTTAAGAGGTTTGTAAAAATCAGCTTTACTTGATTCTTAAATGTTTTTGAATTACCAGGATTGTTGAAGCAGTTGGAATTTTGTTTTTTCTTCAAGTTGGCACTAAAATGTATAATATTGAAAAAAACTGGAATTACCAGGTTTGCTAATTAGTACGACACATTGCTACTCGTCAATCTAATAAAATACTGTCTAGCAGACTTCCTATCAGAAGTTAGGTTGTTTGCAGATCACATGTAACGGGATCAAAACGGTAGAAGTTGCTGAACAGCTGCAGGGTGAGCTGGACAGGATACCTAGGTAGGTCTGTTTAACATGGGATGAAGATAAATGTAAAGGAGTGTCATCTTATTGATATAAAAAGACTAAAAATTATTGTTTCAGCATTACCGACTTAGGCTGATATTCTTGATATCCTTTACCCCCCCCCCTCCCCCTTACTCATTAACTTCTACATCTACATCTATACTCTGCAAATCACAAATACGGTGGGTGGCAGAGGGTGCTAAGCATCTATCCTAATTCTGTGAATTCCAATCACGAACAGAACGAGGATAGAAGGAATACATAAATGAATCAGTACGGCATCTTATTTCAAGAATCTTATCCCTCCTGTCATTGCGACCTAAATAGGTTGGCGGGAGAAGTGTTTCGTTGCACTCGTAAATTAAAGATTTTCGCATATTTTCCAACAAATTCAAACGAAAACGACGTCGTCTGTCCGCCAAACAATTCCAGCCCAACCCACGTATCAGCCCTATGACACTTACGTAAGGACTGTAACTAGCAGTCACGAATCGAGCTGCTCTTCTCTGTACTTTCTCTAATGTGTCAATCAATCCCTTGCGATACGGATCCCAAATTCCACAACAGTATTCCAAATGCGGACGCACTAGTATTTTGTACGCTATTTCCTTTGTATGAACATTACAACTTCTCAACATACGACCTATGAATCGTAGTTTAGAATTAGCTTTGCCTACGACAGAAGTTATGTGCAAGTACCACTTCACGTTGCTTTGTACTGTTACGCCTAGATACTTCAGGAAATCCACAGCGTCAACAACTGGATTATTAGCCTTGTACTCGTGAGCAAACGGGGTCTTTTAATTACTTATGTGCATTGCCTTGTACTTTTTGCAGTTAAGTGTAAGCTGTCATTTACGGCACCATTCCGAAATAACATCCAGATCGCGCTGAATTTCTAAGCAATTATCGGAGCACCTCACTTCCCTATAAATAAGTGCATTATCAGCAAACAATCGCATCCTGCAATTAACGTTGTCACCGAGATCGTTTATAAAAATCAAGAAAAGAAGTGGTCCTATTACACTTCCTTGAGGAACATCCGAAGTAACATCTAGCTTAAATGAGGCTTCCCCGTCAACAACGACATACTGTGACCGACCAGTTAGAAAATCGCGTACCCATTCCCAAATCTGATCAGGTATACCGTACGCTCGAATCTTCGCTAAAATTCGGTTGTGTGGTACAGACTCAAAAGCTTTCTAAAAATCCAAGAAAATAGCATCAATAACTTTCATTACATCATGCGAAAATAGAGCCAGTTGCGATTTACACGATCGGTTCTTCCGAAATTCGTGTTGGTTTGCTGTTAGTAACTCGTTTTCATCCACAAACTTCATAACGTTAGAGCATATGACATGCTCCAGAATTCTACTGCAAACAGATGTTAGAGATATGGGTCAATAATTCCTAGGATCTCTCCGATCTCTTTTCTTGAAAACGGGAATCACCTGCACTATTTTCCAGTCAGAAGGTACTTTTCTTTCATCTAAAGATTTACGAAATATATCTGACACAAATGGTTCTATTTCTTCCGCGTATTCAGAAAATACTCATACTGGTATACCATCGGGACCCGGCGCTTTCCCACACTTCAGGAGCTTTAATTGCTTTATAACTCCTACACTATCAATTTGTACTGGATCCATCTCAAATACTACACGCCGTGGAAAATGAGGTGGTAGTTAGGTTGGCAAGCATGTGGGCGCATGGTTACAATTGTCTCAGTCTTGTTTATTACAATAAATACCAAATACAATACAACTTTACACAACAATATCAACAACTTCAAACATAAGATTTCCACACTATATCATGTAATAAGCTTAATTACCAATCGGTTACTTAAAATTCCCCCAAGATATGCTTATATTAAATAACCACAATACTAGTTGGCCTTAATGCTCCATGATGGCCCAAGAGTCCAAGGATTTACACACTTAAATTTACTTATGTCTAAACAACAATTTAATAATGGTAGAATATCCGGTGCTAGAAGTTCCTAAACAGGATTTCCAACGATCGAGCTTCTCAAGGCACTTATATCAGTTGAGCTCAACCAACACTGGTCTGTTTTAATGTTTCAGCACCCCTCAAGGGTACAGCCAAACATACATACACTGTTTCCCTCATGTGAAAGAACAGCCATTAGTGACATAGATTGTCCCACGCAAGCACGAACACCAAACAGAAAATCTCCAATTGCACCGAGGAAGCAGAAAATACAACGAAGTTGAATTGTCTGAATACCACGAACTCTCTAACAGTCTATCCACTCGTGGAACATGAAGGCACAGGTTGCTCCAGAAGGTGCCAAAGCGCACACTTTACGAGGACACCCCAAACTGCCATATAGTCTGGGCATGTGAGGCGACGACACAGTTTACGGCCACTCAGAACTGCTTGTCAGACCAGGCACCGTCAATAACCCCTCGTCGACGGCCAAGTATCACGTTGCTCGCCTAACTGCTGCCCGTGCATGGAGCACGTCGCCTTGTTCAACTGCCGCTTCCGACACCGCCACTTCCTCCTCAGACTGTTCACTTCCTAGCCGAGACTGACCGCAGACTCACCTCTTTCCTGAGCCGGGTCGCCCCTTAAATCCTCTCTACAGACCGATAGAGGGCACTCACATTCACAGCGCTCTCTATCGGCCGGCGAAAGATGACAATCGCCACCAGATGGCCGGAACCTGGCCGCCGCGCGCCCTAGTGGAGAAGTTAGCGATATGAAACAGCCGCCTAGCGACAGAGAGCCGCGCACGGCTCAGAAAAACGGGAATGTTTTCCATGTTTTCGTCAGTGACGGAATTTTTAAATTCGGTCTTAAATACGGTAGCCTTGTCGCGGCTGTCATCAACTTCCCGACCGTCTTGTAGTAGAACTGGCATATTGTTGTCACAACCACTTATTTTTTTTTACATACGACTAAAATTTCTTTGGATTTTCAATGAGGCTCTTGGAAAGTGAATTGCAACGAAAGTCATTAAAGGCCTCTCGCATCGCATTCTTGACCTGTCCTCTTGTCTTATCTAGCTTTTCTAAATCACTCCTATAAATCGTCCTTCTTGAGCGTGCTTGTATCTTCCTTTGCTATTTAAGTAATCTTTTAACTTCACGTGTATACCACGGGGGACCGTTCCCATCCCTGATTGTCCTTTTCGGTAAATGCAAGTCCATACCTTCCCTGACTATATTTATGAATCGAAGCCACATCTCTTCAACCGAGCCTCTTCCTTCTATAAAGGTGATGTAATTATCCCTCAAAAACGTTCTTAAACTCTCCTTTTGGGTCTTTTCGAACCTGTAAACGACCCTTTCTTTTTTCTTTTTGCGCGCGACTGTTAATTTTGCTGTAGCAATTACAGCTTTATGGTCACTTATTCCGGTGGTGGTAGAAATGTCCGTGAATAATTCAGGCTTATTTGTAACGAGAATATCTAGAATCTTTTCGTTATCGTTGTGGCACCGCTTTGGTTCAGTGACGAGCTGCTCAAGATTAAGATATAAGAAAAGGTAAAGAATAATCTCACAGGATATTTTATCTCTGCCACCAGTAACGTGGACGTAATTATTCCAGTCAGTATACGGAAAGTTGAAGTCACCTCCTAGTATTATTGCATGATCCGGAAATTGACGAGCTATATTACTTACGTTATTTCTTAGGGCCTTGGCAACACCTACATCTGCATCTGGTGGACGATAGAAAGACCCTAATACAAGTTTTGTCCTAGCTACTTTTAGTCTAATCAATAGGATTTCACAGACGGTATCAATATTTATTTCATTAGACGACAGCTATAAATATACCACCTTCATTTGAATGTAACCTATCCTTACGGAAAACATTCATGCTATTGTTAAAACTTCTGCTGAACTTATATCCGGTTTTAACCAGCTTTCAGTACCTAATACAATATCAGCTTCTGCGCTACTAATAACGCTTTCAAGCTCAGGCTGCTTATTACAAACACTTCTACAGTTAATAACGAGTACTTTTAACGTTCGAGATTGATTTACGTTACTCCTAACAAATGGTACCGAATTTAATTGGGCTGCCGGTAACTGTAATCCCAGTTTAGGGTCTTCCTCCCTCAGCCTAAAAAATCCCCCAATGCACTCCACACGGCCCCTTAACTTGTGTATAAAAAACATATTGTAATATGCAGAGAGGTGAAAAACACACGAAAGTATCAAAGACTCAGGCCTTAAGGTCAGAGTATAACAATATTAAATCGCTTATAATAATATTTTAAATACTCTGCCGAAGTGAGAGTGGCATAGATGAAACAGGTAACAGCCTTTTCGCTGTGATGTTATCTGTATCTGTATTTAACATTGGTGACATGCCCACCACCATTGGAATGTGAGGAGACAAAAAAAAAAAAAAAAAAAAAAAAAAACATGCATTCCGTTGGATTAAGATGTGACGAAATGAACATGCTTGGATGCCAATAGCAAAAGCTGTAAGGTGCTCAAACTATACTCTCATGAATTCAAACTATAGATACTTATATTGCATAGAGTGAAAAAATCATCAAAATTCCATCACCAGGAATGAAAGCTTCGAATATGTGGTCAACAATGTGTATACTTATGGATTAAATGTTGAAAATTCACCAAGACCTCGAACATGTAACCTCGGAATGGGGATAACCTGTCATATGGGGTACAGGTAGAGGGGATTCAATTTTGCGTGTTGCTACCTGCCCATGCTGGGTTATTAATCAGAAGCACACCCCTCTTTTCACCACTACCAAAACGTAAACAAATCTTTATTTGCTTACTAGATTACCTGTGCGAAAATTTCGCAATTGCAATGAATAGTAAGGTTGGGGGTTTGTAATAGGATCAAAGAAGAACCGCCTCATCTGTTTAATTTGTTTAGTGTAGGTGCGTAACAAAATTCGACGACAATGAAGCAGTTTATTAATATCTCTGTGATATGTGCTACTGCTATGTAGCAGCTTGGCTCGGAACTGTCTCATACGCGCGACATTCACAATAATTAATTATGCCCTTTAAGGGTCAAATTCCAAAAAAAATCGTTCTTAAGTTATAATGTAACCAAAGCAGAGGCCTTAATCTTTAATATGATTGCTCATTTATCGATTACGGTTAAACGTCAAGGGAGTTTAATGGCTCATGATAAAAAAAAATACATTACGTAAATAATAATAAGTTTGCCCTTTAGGGTCGAATTCCGGAAAATTCCTTTCTTAAAATATGATGTGACCACGGCGTAGACCTTAATCTTTAAAATGATACCTCTTTATCAGTTAGATATCAAGGGAGATAAATGGCTCATGATACAAAAACGCATTGTAGAAATATTGATACTTTTGCTCTTTAAGGGAGGAATTCCAAAAAAATTCTTTCTTATGATTTGACCAAAGCGGAAACCTTAATCTTTAAAATGATGATTACAATTTGTGATTTGCAATTTGGAGTAAGTAATTACAATCATATGACATAAAGTTTCTGAGACCATTTCTGCAAGTATCTAGAAGAAGTGAACCAGAAATGAATGTATAAGAAGAGGAATGAAGAAGGACCGGAAAGTTTAAGTAATAGTGAGCAGTGATCTGGTCATAAGAAACAGATACAGTAGCCTCGAATACAAAGGCAGGACCAAGGTAGGAATGGGCAGGGAAGTACATACTAGAAAAATGTTCAAGCAGATTAAAAATCATTTACAGAACCGAGAGTTACGAATAAGTAATTGGTGAATTAATTTGAATTTATTAAGAAATAAATAAATAGAAACAAAAGTTTCAAAACTTTTATATCTGGCCAAATGTAAAAATATCAAGATCATGAGAGAGTACCGAAAAAAGCTAAATATTGCCAATCATTTACATTGTAAACTTTCTAACATCAAACCTAGAATTGGGAAAGACACATAAACTTAATCTTTCCACTGTTTTAATTTTTTTGTTACCCCTTTTCAGTAAATTTAAAGTTTGTAACTTTTTATTGTTTACTTTTTCAGAAATTTAAATTTTTAATTTGATTAGTAGCAAAAAATAAATATATTCGATTTCATACTTGCTTTATTTTACATTTTTAATTACAAAATTTTGGGGAAGGGAATGGGAATTTTTCATTTGATGGAAATGCGGCTTGGTAAGAAAAACTTTGGAAATTTTTAAGCACGAGGATATTGTATTGTGTCAGCTAGCAGAAAAGCTATTTCGTACAGCGGTGCAGAAGTTACAACTTGTATTTTGAAGCACTAGCTGAAACTCAACAACCCATGCATGAATTTTTATTGGATGATTTGCAACCGGACTTAGGATGGATATATGTAAATCAGACTTCGATGAATCGCTTCACTTGCTCGTGTACACAATGTATGCTATCTGCACGACATTTACATCTTCTAAGTCTATGCTGACTTGGAATGTTTTAATCGTTTGAAGCAGAAAATATCTGCACGCAACAAATTAGTTACGGAGTTTATTCCACTGAATCATATATATTATTTCTATAAGGTATTTTTTTGTCACAAGCCTGTATCTTCCTTCATACTTAACCGAAATCAATGAATGAGGTGTCATTTTAAAGCATATGGTCTCCACTTTGGTTACATCATATTTTAAGGAATAAATTTATCGGAATTAGACCCTTTAAGGGCAAAATTGTCAATATTTCTAAAATGCTGTTTTCTGTGTTATGAATCATTTATCTCCCTTGATACCTATCTGAAATCGTTTAATGAAGTATCATTTTAAAGATTAAAATCTCCGGTTTAGTGAAGTCATATACTAAGACGGAAATTTTTCGGAATTCGACCCTTAAAGGGCAAAAGTATCAATATTTTTGAAATGCGTTTTGGTGTCACGAGCGATTTATCTCCCTTAACATCTAACAGATATAGATAAATGAGGTATCATATTAAAGACTGAAGTCTCCGCCGTGGTAACATTATATTTCAAGAAAGGAATTTTTCGTAATTCGACCCTTAAAGGGCAAAAATGTCAATTTTTCTAAAATGCGTTTTTTGTATCTCGAGCCATTTTTCTCCCTGGATATCTAACCAAAATCGATAAATGACGTAGGATTATGAGGAATATTGTCTCAGCTTTGGTGACATCATATTTTAAGAAATAATGTTTTTTGAATTCATCCCATAAAGGGAAAAAGTATAAATTTTTCTATAACGCATTTTTGTGTCACGAGCGATTTATCTCCCTTAATAACTAACAGATATAGATAAATGAGGTATCATATTAAAGAATAAGGTCACCGCCGTGGTAACATTATATTTTAAGGAAGGAATTTTTCGTAATTCGACACTTAAAGGGCAAAAATATCAATTTTTCTAAAATAGGTTTTTTTGTGTCTCGCGCCACTTATCTCCCTGGCTATCTATCCGAAATCGATAAATCAAGTAAGATTATGAAAAATATTGTCTCAGCCTTATGACATCATATTTTAAGAAAGAACGTTTTTGGAATTCAACCCTTAAAGGGAAAAAGTATAATTTTTTCTATAACGCATTTTTGTGTCACGAGCGATTTATCTCCCTTAATATCTAACAGATATAGATAAATGAGGTATCATTTTATAGAATAAGGTATACGCCGTGGTAACATTATATTTTAAGAAAGGAATGTTTCGTAATTCGTCCCTTAAAGGGCAAAAATATCAATTTTTCTAAAATGCGTTTTTTGTATCTCGAGCCATTTATCTCCCTGGATATCTAACCAAAATAGATAAATGAAGTAGGATTATAAGGAGTAATGTTTCAGCTTTGTGACATCATATTTTAAGAAAGAATATTTTTTAAATTCATCCCATAAAGGGAAAAAGTATAAATTTTTCTATAACGCATTTTTGTGTCACAAGCGATTTCTCTCCCTTAATATCTAACAGATATAGATAAATGAGGTATCATATAAAAGAATAAGGTCACCGCCGTGGTAACATTATATTTTAAGAAAGGATTTTTTTTGTAATTTGAACCTTAAAGGGTAAAAATGTCAATTTTTCTAAAATGCGTTTTTTTGTATCCCTTAACAATTAAACAAAATTGATAAACGAGGTATCATTTTAAAGATTGAGGTTTTCATAATGTCTTCGGTTCCGTTACCACATTTTAAGAAAGAAATTTTTCAAAATTCTGACCTGAGAGGGCAAAAGTATTTTTACAACGCTTTTTTCTGTCACCAGGTATTTATTTTCCTCGCACAGCAACAGATATTTGTGTCCATTTTGTTCAGGTCTAATTTATTCTGCTAAGGTCAGTGACAGTTTGTCATAAATACAGAGTGTTTTAAATTTTCCTAACTGTTTTGTAATATGTTACGAGTATTTTGATGTGTACCTATTACATACACAAACAC
This sequence comes from Vandiemenella viatica, assembly GCA_031002005.1. Taxonomy (NCBI): domain Eukaryota; kingdom Metazoa; phylum Arthropoda; class Insecta; order Orthoptera; family Morabidae; genus Vandiemenella; species Vandiemenella viatica. The sequence continues at coordinate 257,143,589 of JARYHS010013630.1, read as the reverse complement.
ACACACACAAAAAATAATAATTGCTACAAAAGTACGGTTCTACTTTCCATTATATTACAAGCATTCAACCTCACTATTCATCGCATTTTATTCGCGAAATTTTCGCACGGGTCGTCTAGTTCTTAACTATTGTTACAATTTTACTAAGATAGACATCTATGGCAAACTCACTGGGATGAGCATTCCTCTTGGGGCTCAGCTGCCTTCGCGGCCTTTGCAGCTTCGAGCGCTGATTGTGCTGCAAGTTTAGCGCTCTCATCAAGGCTAATTGACCCAAATTCTCCGCCATACTCTGGAGGAGACTGCCAATACTGCTGCATATCCCTGCAACCAGGAAAACAACTGTACAGTTGGATATTGTGTTTAATATTAAAACAACATTAGCGAAATTTCAAAAATGTGATGAAAGTTACCAAAAAAATTAAGTAGCTACTTCATTAAATGCAGTATTCATATGGTTGGGAATGTGTAGCAGACATCATAGACTTTTTTAGTGCTTTGTGCTTCGTCGAGGTTATTAAAGGCTAGAGTGGACTGAAGACAAGGAATGGGAAGGGAATTTGGAGGTAGCTTTTTAAATGAAACATTACAGCATTCGCCTGTGGTGATTCGGGATATGATGGAGGACCGAAATCTTGAGACCGTATGCTTCCAAATGCCTAGATCGAGTGATACCACTCACCTGCCCGGCTCGGCGTAATCAGTCGGCGGAGGGCAGCAAATGTTATACCCCAAAGTTTTATTGGTACTATCTGTCAAAATCAAAATTTATTTTCAATTCTACCTTTTTAATAAATTATATTTTTTGTATGGATTTACAGTTTTTACACTCCAAAAACTTATTTGCCAATAATAAGATACCTAACAACAAGTGTATGAGGCTTTTTTAAATTTAGTCCTATTCTAGCATTTATCTGCGCGTGGACGAAAAAGGAAAGAAACAAAAGCACTCAATTTCGTGAAGTGGTGCCCTCATAAGACACAATGAATTTAGTCTGAATAATTTAAATTACCTTCACGAATTCCACATTACTGTCCTCATCACTACTGCCCAAAACTGAATTTAGTTTTTAATAATTTAAACAAAAATTGCTCGTGTAAAGATATAAGATTGGTGCGAAGATCCATCAAAATCGGATAAAATATGTGAGTTTGTATAAATATTGAGGGATGTAAAGGTGGAGAGGGGGTGGTTTTTGGATTTTTGTTTTTTTAAGAACCTTCTTCGTGCCGCCCACCATATTCTCCAAAAATGTCAAGTCAATCGACAGAGCACTTTTCAAATTTTATGGGCACAAATAAATGCAGGCTGAATGTTTATACATAAAGACTGCAAATTTTTGCCGCCCACACCCACTCTCTTCCACCCCCGTAACCAAACACTCTTACTAATAGCAGGAGATCAAGGGATATCTACCACCACAACCGCAGAGGGTACTCATGGAGAAAAGTGTGTCTTTATGTACACACACTTGCTTTTTCTATATACGAGCAGAGTATCCGTTGCCCGGTCTAATATGCGTGGATTTACCAATATCCTATTTTTATAATAAGAAACGTGTACCAACCTTCATACGATTCGCATCATCCATTTCCGAAATTAAAGCAACCTTGATTCATCCGCAACTTACCAAGAAAGGAGTGGGTTGAAGTTGATTTCCCCGTACAAAATTTTTGTTTGTCCGAAAAGATTAATGCGCACCAAGCTTCACTGATTTCTTACCGGCCATTTCCGGTACTAAACTAAATTAATTTAGCAGCACAGTTGTTATAATGGGACAGTTTGGATACTTTGATATGGAATGTCAGTTTTCATTATAGTCCAGCTTACATTTAATCCTAATTACATCTGCTAACGTTGCTGCTCGAAAATCGAAACATGGATCATACGCGCATTAATACATACCACATACATAAAAATGTATCTGAAATGTGTCTGTTTATTCTGACGTTGCGCAGAAAATAAAGATTGTGAATGAATTTTCAGAATCTGAAAGCTTGGGTTCAAAGTTAAAATTTAACGCATTCTTAAGACATTTATTTTATGAATAAACTAGCATTACCGGAAAACTATGAATCGATTTTGTCCGAGGTTTCACAGTATCAGACATTAGCTATGTCTCATTACGCTGACCCATCTACCGCTGGAGCTAAAAAAAAATTATTATGGTACTTTATCTGGCACTTGAGCTTAAAATGAAAATATTTTCCGTACCTCTCCAGTTGAATAATCAGAATTGTATATCAAATGTTCATAACTAAGCGAGATGTAAAAAAATATCGTTACTTTAGATTTATATATGAAGTTATGATGAACTGTTCCAGTAATTTATGATGTCGGTGATATTACCTTACACACAAAACAAGTAAAGAATACTAGTATCAGTACACATAAATTGTAGTTTCTCCCGTTATTTTACATGTCACTACTTGGAATTTATGCCCAAGCTTGATGAGAAAGCTGTTAATTGGGAAAAATGGAATGTATGTTTTAGATACTTTTCCCAAAGGAATCTCTCGCTTGACAACTTGGTTGGATGGAACTTCAAGCTTACATTAAATTATCTACTATCTACGCATTTCTAATCATGTATAATGGTATGAGCACATTAATTTATGAAGAGTTCTTGTTTGGGCATTACCTCCATACCAATAATTAATCAGATTAATACATAAGATCAAAGTTTTCTTCGGCGTTGAGAATTAATATAGTCTTCTTGGGTGACTAGCCGAGTGAGCAGGGTGTTTTCACATGATATTTCGATGGAAATCTCTGAAACCAGGAAATGGCTACAAAGCTTCAGATCGCGAAATATAGTGTGAAAACACCCTGCTCACTCGGTTCCTCACCCGAGAAGACAATATTAATTAGATTAATATTTCTCATTAGCTGCCTGTTTTCCATGACTTATATTTAATTATTATTTATTTATTATTTTTGTAGTTTATCCCACTTAGGAGCATTGTCCTTCTTATTCTTCTTGTTGTTCTTCTTCCCAAAACCTCATCCTCCTTTCGGTCTGGGCTTGAGGTCTCTCTTGTGTCCATGCACTTCTGACTTTCAGATTTTTTGCTCTTGGGATCTTAGGTGCAAATTTATATGAAGTGATTAATCATCTAAATGTACTCCGTTTATATAACAGTGGGTGTTGGTTGACTTCTGAGAGTTCCTTCTGGGCCTCTACAAGTCAGCTTGCTTTGGTTTGTCAGGGTCCATTGTTGATGTGAATAATTTTCTTGGTCAGTCGTGAGTCATCCATTCCTGCTATATGTCCATAGACACTTATGTATATTTTCGGTGCGAGTGAGGTGAATCGTTCGATCAGTGAATAGAGTTCTTTAGGGCTTTTTCACATCCAGATGCCGTCTTGGATCTTCGAAGAGAATATTTTTCTTAGAATGTGTCTTTCAATTTTTTTCTATTTCTTTGACATTAACATTTATTGACAATGTCTCTGACGCATACTGTGTTTCTGGAAGAATGTCAGTATGGTAGTGATAGAGTTTGATTTTGAAGAAGAGTTATTTCTTATTGTAAGTAACTATATTTCTTATACATGATTGTATTTTCGTTACATTAAGTAGCCTTCAGTTAAATTTTTCATATATGGGCTTTCTTGAATATCCTTATTAAAATACTTATATAAAGGATTATAATCAATCTAGCATCAAAGTGTTCCCAATGTATGTAAATAAATTCGAGTGATTTTGTAATTAAGTTCAAAATGAAAATTATTTTTTATCACTGTTCTCTCATGGCAACCAAAGATTGCGTGCCATCAGTGTCATTATCATGATCACATTTAAGTCAAATTTGTATTTCCTGATCACATCTGAATTTTCAAGCAGATTTAATTTTAATTTTTTTTTTTGGCTTAACACCTTGTCGACGTTGCGATCATTAGAGGCAGAGAAGCGCTCAGTGGAGGAAACGGTGACGAATTTGGCCATTGCCTTTTGAAGAAACGATTTACCTGCAGTGATCTGGATGGCCGGACCGGGATTCGAACCCGTTTCCTCACTAATACCAAACCAGAACTTTACCGCTCACCAGCACGCTCGGTTTAATATTACTGTTCCCACGATTTTGCAAGATCCTTAACACTATAGGTTATTATTTGCCTTGGGCATCCAACCGATTATTGTGAGTATATAAAAGTAGGACAGAGATGAGCACAGAAGTTCCTCGACACGTGGATGCTATTTTAAGAAATAAAGGCTACCCATAACAACATGTGAACGTAAGGAAAATAAAAATAAAAAACACAAAGAGAACATTATTTTTGTGTAATCAAGTTACTACAAATTAAAACACTTAATATTGAGTGGTAATTAATTGTTTTAGTTTGATTATTTCGTAAAATTTTTCAATAGGTACAAAATAACACTAGGCAAGCACACGCATCTTTAGTTGTACTCACGGTGACTGAGGTGGAATAGATTGGTACTTCCGGCCGCCCGGCGCCATCCACCCGAAGCCCTGCTGGTCCGATGACAGGCTGGCTTGGTCTTGGTCGCAGGAGACGTCACAAGGGCAAGCATTACGAGGAGCCGGGTGCTGAGTGCAGTGGCAGCCGGGAGGGGGTGCAGGAAACCAACAGTTGCATTCCTCCCTCGCGGGAGGGGGTGAGCTGTGAGAGCATGCGCAGCGCTTCCGAGACGATGAACTCTGCGAGAGCAAGGAGCACTTCAAACAAGGTCCCATGCAGCGAGCTTAATTTAATACTCGGATGACGTGGAAAGATACACTATGCAAATCCCAAAACAGATGAACAATCAGAACACGTTACACAGCTCACCTAGTTTGTCTGAAATGATGCGATGTGCGCACTTAACCAATTCATGTAAAAAAAAATTAAAAAATACACAGCTCCGATTACAGAAACGCAAGTGCTTAAAATAAGACTAATAGTGCGTATATTAATTGCCACGTTCTCAAACTTAACATCCACAAACCATTACTTCGACATACATAACTACTTAATAATGTAGATGTAGATGTAGATGTAGATAACATGTAATCACAGCAGTAAGATATTTTTTTTTTCTGAAAAATTTTACCCTTGAGGGTAATTCTACGACCAAAATTTACAGTTTACTGTTGCTGCGCTATGTGGTGTCTACGCTTGCACTTTGTAACATGACGCGCTGTCGCCACATTACAAGGTGCATTTTTTTTATATATGTAATATTATAAGAGTAATTTACATAAATCTTGGGCGACCACCTAAATAGATTTTTGTTGTATTTTTCTAAAGTACGCAAGATTCCAAGTGAGGACTGTAATGAAATGATGAACATACAGTGTATATTGGTAAAGCGAATATTCAAGAATTATTGAGCTATGTAGGCTTGAAGCTAATCTTGGTCTTCCCGAATCATGGCGACGGGACGTCGCGGATTTGGGGTTTTGCCGGACCACACACTCTGCTCCCTGGGGATGGATCACTCACCGAGCGGGAAAAGCCTGCCGCCCGACACCCGAAGGGGCTCTCACTCCGGCGAACTTAGCCGAATATGTCCGACCTCTGTTAGATACTCTAGGCAAATCACACATCGGGGATATCACGTGACATTAGGTGCCGACCTGAAGATCCAATCCAAATGAGCGTATAACTTAAAATCCTGGGAATTTTTGTTATATGTGAGCTTCGAGACTACAAATGGGCGGAGCGAGAAGTTTCCTCGTGGACCGAAGAGCGAGGAGCTGGACATTCTGACTTCGATCTTCGAGTCCAAGCTATGCGAGCCTAGTCTGAGGTGGACTTGGAAAGTTGGCTTCTCTCGCCAACTGCCGCTGTACGATTTCTGGCTGGCAGCTTGCCTTGCTGGAGCAAGCTTATCGCAGCAACACAGCCGATAATGCGATGATGCGCATTGTCAGACCAGAGATGCCTATAGCCGACTTGTGAGATAATCTCACATATCGTGGGTCCGCTACAGTCACCGCAGACATCAGACGCAGGACTACAATGGTAATTTATTACGACCAAGCCATCTGTTTGTGCATTCCGTGAAACAGAACCCGTAAGCGACTTTGAGAGGATAGGTCCATGTTCTCACTTTGTAATTGTAAAAACCCCTGAGCTAGCGGCATAATTTGCCAGAACTAGTTATTTTCGAATGATATATTGTTCATTCTGGCGCCCATGATTTTCTTTTTTAACTGTAAAGTCACAGTATTATGATACCTTTGTCTGAGGTCGTCATAACTTGTATTTTTTATTGTTCCAATTGTCATTATTTCTTGCATTTTGATTCTGAGATATATTTAAAAGTAAATATACAGTTGTTTGCTTGCTCATGACGGCTAATTGTAACTCTGAGCGTTGCTTTTATGGTTTTGCCAATTTGTGTTAATGTTAACGATAAATTCGCTCAGACTTGTAATCGCCAGTGATAAGAAAATAAATGTCATATTGTGACAATTTTTTCCTAAAGTCCAACTAACGTCGAGATTCTTGCAAAATTAAATAATTTCCACTCCTTCATAAAAATTAAAATTAAAAATCCACAATTATTAATCATAAAGGTGTGAAATATAATTGTAACGTAGTTTGCCCACCAAGGCACCCACCACAACTTGAAAAATTACCAGTAACGTCTCAAAAGTCAAGAATATGATAGTTGGCAAGACGAGTAAAGTCCAAGTAGGCGAACGCATAAAATATGTCGTCAAAATACTTTTACCATCCTAAATAACTCAATCAATGAACTTAAGTAATTATAACTAGCCAAACTAAAAAAATTAACTCATACATTGAACTACAAAAATCCGCTCGGCGTAAGAGGCAATTTGACAGATGTGGGACAGGCAGAGCAATAATGTATTACTTTTAACATTATGGATATCTTTACAATCAGTGAGCAATTTATATTCCAGAGTTTTTCACATTTCCAGTGCCTAATGTAACAGTAAAACAAAATATTTTGTTGATTAATTAATAAGTCTGTTTTGATCAAACACTTTCATTAATAATAAAAATTTAATAATTCACAGTGACCAGTCTAATTATTACTCTTCTGGTGTAGGAAATAAGAAAGTGGAGTAATAAGGAGTTTTCTACGGTTTCAAATAATAAGTCTGCTTCCACAAATTATTCGTAACACTGTTCGATGATGATTTATACACCCAGCTAGTCTCTGGAACACCATAAACAGCCAACAATCAAATATCGATGAAGATTCGTATCCAAAGATGCGAGAAGAAGTGAATCGGGGTTAATAGAACCGAAGTTAACTGTTTAAATTGAAACAATAATCATACTAGTTGCCATAACAACGCGCTCATAAACCACTGGAAAATAACACTTAAATAATTCTCTGGTGCTCCTCCACTTTACTTTATCCACCATGTCATAGATTAGTTATCATCATGTACATTCCTGATAACATTACGACATGAAAAAGTCGGACGAAATTAGATGGTCACGCTGACTCTGTGCCCCCGCCGAAGACGCGGATCCTAACACCCAATTACCAAAATATCCACGACCAGACTCCTCGCCTCCGCCTTCTACCAAAGACCAGCGATGATAACCTTCACCAACTGGAAATATTACAAACTCTGATTATTCTCCAGCTTATTTATGTAAAACATGTCTGCTTCATCGTTACATTAGGTCATAGGAGGCGCGAAGAAATGTTAACGGGGGCGTAGCTTGGCGCCCTTGTGCACGTTACCCCAGCTCTACATCGTCGCACGTGCTGTCTTCTTCATCGTCTCATAGGCCAGTCGTCCTTTGCAAGAGTATCTGAGTGACTTACAGGTCTCGCATAGTCGTGCGTATTGGTATCACTGTTCCCAATATACTGGAAGCGATTTTGAGGAACTAACTTTAGCCAACTACAGCCCACGAGCGACTGAACCTACCAAGTTGGATTAATCATTTGTAGTCACCATTAGGGTGGTCCTCCACTGCAAGCATATTTGAGTTACTAATAACTCGAGCAACTATAGCACGACGTCAAATTCAGCTTCTGTAGAAATTCTGAGCACCAGTGCAATCAATCCGCAACCTTCCCTTCAACCACCAAACATTGGATCCCCTACTACCATTACTGCGACGAAGTGCAAAAGAATTAAGAATAGTAATTCGGGCGAATAATTTTTTGATATCGAAAAAACAAAATTTACTAAATTCTACTAAGAGAGGTAGCGATGCTCAATTTTTGCAAAGACTTATTCCTCTTATAAAGGAAGCTGACAGTACGGAATAATCTGCAGCAAGGTTTCACTGATGAGGGCGCACCTCCATCTCTATAACGACATCTCCATATTAGCCATCCTGGTCCGCTCAAACACTCCAGTTCCATATCTGACACCCTCCACAACAGGTCACCAACAACATGCACCCGCCTACTCTGTTCACTCTGTCGCCAATGACAGTGGTGTACGAAATTTCTTTGTAAACTTTTCAAATGCGCAATAATAAACACGGTGCTGCTCGGGAAAGAAATCTAAACAGTTGTGTTTTTGAAAAACTCACAATTTATTTATGTTGATTTTTGCTTTTTTTTGGTTTGGTACAACATATACATTGTCTTGCTTTTGTTCAGTAAAAAATCTTATTTTAAAAAATAAGTATTTATTATGAGTTACATGTTCTGCAGGTTTTATTAACTCTCTGGTATAAGACTTTATTAACTGAAAGCTTTGTGGCATTTAAAATTTATTGAAATGTCTCCAGAATCAGTCGGTAATAATCATAGAATTTCTGTGCAATCTTCACCAAATCTCCATCATGTATGTGGAGAAATTCACATATTCTTATATTGAATTAACCCAACACGAATGATTTATACTGGTTTGCATCCGGCGCCTCGTCAGGGAGGCATTTTTCTGAAAGAATAAGATAAGATATTTCATAAAATATTGAAATGCTTAAAATATTTGTACCAAACCACCAGCACGCCTGTTAACAGTGAGAGAGGCGGTCGAGACTTGCTCCAACATTCCCGTACTAGACGACTTCAGTCGTTCCTAGTCGTCCGTCGTTAATTGGACCGTTAGTCGCTTTAGTATACTTGCAGTGGACGACCGACCTTATAGTAGAAATCTTTATTCTGTTATCACTAGGGTTCGGATCTTTATGACCAAAAAAGTAGAGAAATATGCAGGTAAATATGACCTTAAAAATGGGTAATTATGACCAAAAAATTACAAAATATGACTAAACATTTAAATTTACTATAAATCAAAACATGCTCAATTATACAACATTTATTTTATCTAGTATTGTCGCTTTCATGTAGACAGTATAATTTGTTTCCGTAAATTTTCAGCATCATTGGGAAATTAAACTTTAAATTGTTTTGTTGAAATCGCTTTAATTTCAAATAATTTACAGAATAGAACTCTTTCATCTGTACTAAAAAACTCGTCTCTAAATTCCCTAACGTAACGTCGCACTTTCTGAAAATTTTACTTTCGGCACGATTGTAGATCTACTCACTGATCCACTGCAGATTTAACGATGACTGAGGATATTTCATTGAGATATTGATTGATGCGTATCGATACAGGCATGCTTCTGCTGCATAGTCGAGATTAAAAGGCGGGCGGAACATTACGTTTAGATATTGACAGTAATGTATAACTTTAATTCTTAACTGGTGGTTTCCGACCGCAGCGAAAATTAGTCCCCTCCCTCTTTTCGTAGCAGAAGTACAGTCCTGTGAATAATTATCTTAATTTCTTCTCATCTATATCTAGTGAATTCTCGGTTCTATTAAAAAAACTAACCAGATTTTTCCTCAAAATATGACCATAATGACAATAAAAAATATTTAAATATGACCAAAACTAGGAAAATGGTCTGAATATGCATTTATATGCTATATAAAATACAATCAGAAACGATGAATCAGTGTTTAATTCAGCATTTCATCTCAAAATGAGGGCAGGAAAAAATTATGACAACACTTTTCACAAACAAAAATAAACTTATCGCATTATCACGTTTTGTAGAGAGATGGCAACACAACTCCTCGAAAGCTGACCAAATCGCAACATGTCGCATCCTGCAAATATCAACCCTGCAAGAACGAGATAAGTTCAAGAAATAGAAAAAAAAAAAAAAATTGTTTTCAGTTGATTTAAAGTTAGTAATTTTTAACTTTTTAAGAAATTTTAAATTCGTAATTTTTAAGCAATAAAAAGTAAATATATTCGAGTTCATACTTGCAGTTTTTTAAAACATAAAATTGTGGAGGGGAGGGGGATGAATTTAACTTTTGATGGAAAGAGAGCGTGGGCAAAAAATTACGGAACCTCTGCACTAAGTAAACAAAACGTTTTAAAACAAGAGCCAAAATTATCAGTTAGTTAAGAAGAAACGTAGATTGATTCTCAGGATAAGATTCTTTATCTTTTTCAAACATTTATTTAGAACTAGTTGACCTGACAGACGTAGTTCTGTCCAGATTTCAATAAATTTGTTAGTGATCGTTTTTGTAAAAGCTGTTGAAAATGCGTAAACAAAGTGAATGTGAGAAAAAATATTTCTGACTGATCATTGTATTTATTAGTGACTATTTGACCAGACAGACGTTGTCATGTCCAAATTTCAATAACTTTGTTTGTGATAGTTTTGGGAAAAGCTGTCGAAAAACATATTTCTGGGTGGTAATTGTAATTATTAACAATTGTGTCCATGGTTACTCAATTTAAGAAGGAGTACATTCAGAAGAACGCCAATGGGAAATTTTACATGGGAGATGAATTATTTTTATTTTATTTTTATTTTAATTTAAGTGCAATGGAGCACAGGCTCCGGTGGCAATTTCCCTACACACCCATCGGCAGAACACCACAAAAACGCTGGATTTGGAATTTGGTCGACATAGAACAAAGAGGTTTTGTTCAAAAATTTAAATCACAATTAAATTTAGCCAGAATTTCGTGTTAACCAAATAACTTACTTTCTTCTATTAAATTTAAAATTTCAATGAATCTCAACTTATTTTATTTACGTTTCGATCACACCAAATCAATTTTGATTGTTTCGTAGATCATGCATCGTTTAGTCTAATGCAGCCAAAAACTTTTTATGTGCCATCGTACATTCATCCCAAACGATCAATTTGCAGTGCTGCAAAACTTTGGCCGTCGTAGAGTTCTTCGAAAGGTTGCTTATTGAAGTTTCATTGATTTGCATATTAAACGGCATATTAAACGCTAAATGCGCTGTTTGACCGCCTTCCAACAATATAACTGCAATTCCTGATGAAGCAAGTACAAATGCAATTTAATTCTGCGAGCGAATCATTGCCAAAATCAATGAGATCAAAAATGATTTTTCTGTTCTAATGGGAGCGTCCAAAAAGAAAATCTCTCTACTTCCGTTGTTCACAACTTTTATGAGCATATCTTTGATGCTGATTCAACAGTGGAACATTCACTCGAACTGATTCTCTTAATGTATCACAATTACATTGTTTTTCGCGTTTCAACTCTTGATTAAATGTGTTGTGCTTCGGGCGACTGGGCGCTGTCTTAACTAATTGGGGTAATACCTTGTCCGATATCGTCAAGCACATGTCCTCAATTAATATCAATGGAATAGAAATACAGTAACTACATTTGTTGGACAGATCGCGAAACAAAACAACGAAGGTAATTTTATTTTGACTTAGGCTGGAATGTGTTCGTCGAGATTTTTCTCCAGATCTTCCAGTTTTTCTTTCAACAGAAAACATTTAATTGAGTTATTTAATCTAGGGAGCGTAAGGAACAAAACAAAAGAAAAAACTACGCATATCCACCCCTCCAACCATAGGTTATGTTCTTCCAGTTAGGTTATTCCAACAGAAAAAATAACTTTCAGTTTTTTCCCAATTTTTTTTATTATCTCGGCTACTTTTCCAATTGTTCTTTCCCTAAAAACCTTATTCGGAATGTTACGAACATTTTTTAAAGAAATTAGCCGAACTGGATCATAGAAAAAACACTTTTTCAGATGTTTCAAAATTTCCAAACAACTTTTCCAATTTTTGTTTCTCTGAAAACCTATTAGTACCAATTTTAGCCAAATCGGTTCAGCTGTCGCATGACTGCTTTTCTGGGATATGGGAATAGTGTAATATTTAATTCCGTTCGTATCAGTCGAGAGAAGTCAAGAGCAGTTTCCCAGCCTGTAACTTTAGTAACTGGATGCCCTGCACTTTTTGTTGAGTCCTTATAGCCACCAGCCTATGTGTGAAATTGGAACCGTCTCCTAAGCATGCCTGCAAACCAAGGTCAATGGCTAAAACCATAGATGCAGCTAAGCGGCAAAATCAAGGACATGAGAACGAACCGTCAGCTACCAAGTTACTACATAAAGCTTTACCCTACTCTTAGTACCTCGTAGACATATTCAGTAACCAACCCAAATTTTTCCTATTACTAAAATCTCAACTAATGAATCAGGAGCCAGCCTTGTCCCCTTCACTAAAGAATCACTCACGCTTGGCCAGAGTCTTCAACATCTTCGACTCATATTCCATTTCAAGTCACTCCATCATCCAAACAAGTTATATCGGTCGATTCCAAGCTCTGTCACCTATGTTAGGCAATGCAGAACTTGTATCAACAGTGCCTTCATAATTGTCTTGGAGTCAGCGTGCTTACGACATAGTATCGTTATCTGAAGTGTTTATACCAATGTTTGTTCCTTCACAAGTGTATACGCGCCGTGTGTTTCCGTCAAAGCAACCTGATCACTAAGTAATTATTTTTTTTTCCATCCATCCCTTCCTATCTTATCCTAACCTTATGCTAACCTCTTCATCTCTACATAACCCTCACAACCCACATCCTTAATTATGTGCTTCATATATTTTGATCTCTGTCTTCCTCTACAGTTATTACCTTTGACTGTTCCCTCCATTAACAAATTAACCAATTCAGCCTTTCTCAAAATATGATATACCAGCCTGTCTCTTCTTTCAGTAAGCTTCCTCCATAAACATCACCCTTACCCATCATTTCATATTTATTCCACTTAATTTTCAGCATTCTTCTGCAGTACCACAATTCAAAGGCTTCGATTTTCTTTGTTTCTGGTATTACTAAAGTCCATGCTTTGCTACCATAACGTGCTGTGCTCCACACGTAGAGTTTTGAAAAGTTCTTTCTAAATCCTAGATCAATATTTGAAACTAAAAGATTTCTATTTTTTATGAAGACGCTTTTTGCTAGTTCTTTTCTGAGTTTAAAATCATTCCTGCTTCAGCCACCATTTATAATTTTGTTTCCCAAGTAGCAGAATTCACTTACTTCTCCTATTTCATCCGATCCTATTTTTATATTTAATCTACTGTGATTGGTATCATTTCTACCACATTTCATCACTTTTACCTTGTTTAGATTTATGTTCAGTCCAAAATCTTCCTCCAGTATTTTGTTCATGCCATTTAGTAACTTCTCAATAGTCTCTTCTGCTGACAAGACAATGTCATCAGAAAATCGTAGCATATTGATTTTTTCTCTTTGAACGCTCGGTCCACATGAAATTTTTTCTTTTACTTCCTTTATTGCTTCCTCTACATGTAAGTTGAATATTAACGACGACAACCTTGTCTCACACTAACTGATGTATGTCGCTCATGATTCTCTGTTTTTATTATAACCACTTTATTCTTATATAGTTTATAAAGTATTCTTATATCTCAATGTTTTATACTTGCTTCTTTAAAATTTTGAACATCTTGTTGCAATTAAAATTATGAAAAGCTTTTTCAAAATCAATTTCCTAAACCCAAACTGATCTTCATCTACTATCACTTCTACTATCCTTTCCATTCTTCTGTATATTATTGTGGTCAGTAATTTTAAAGCATCTGATGTTAGATTAATGGTGCTATAATTCTCACATTTGTCGGCTTGTGCTTTCTTCGGAAGTGTGAAGATGATATTTTTATTAAAATCAGTTGGAATTTCTCCTGTTTAATAAGTTTTTGATATCGGTTTGGCTAATCTTTTTATTCCTTTTTCTCCTAGGGATTTCAAAAGTTCTGCAGGTATCCCATCAATTCCAACTGCCCTATTTGCTTTCAAGTCATTCAGAGCTCTATCAAATTCTGTACTCATAACAGGATCCCCAAAGTCATCATTGTCGACATCGCCTTCCTTTTCCATTACGTTATTGTTCAAGTCGTCCCCATCATGCAGTTTCTCAATGTATTCCTTCCATCGCATCGGTTAGCTCTGTCGTCTGAGCTTAAAAGAGGTTTCCCATCGGCAGCTTTAATGTTTAAACCTCTTTTCTTCATTTCTCCAAAATTTTGTTTGATCTTCCTATATGAAACATCTACTTTACGTATGACCATTTCCTTTTGCTTTTTTTAAAAATTTTCTGTTTATTTGATTTATAAATTGGCTGTATTGCTCTCTACCTGCTTAATCCTGAGCACTATTGTGCCTTCTCTGCTGATCCATCAGCTCCAAAATTTCTTCTATAATCCAAGATTTTCGGGGGCCTTGTTCCCTGAAAATTAGTGTTTCATTACCAGCTTTCATTATATCTCCCTTCAATACATTCCATTCTTCCTCGGTTGAGCTCCTTTCAGACATACTTCTTAGATCTGAGTCTACCATTTCTGCAAATTTTTCTCACGTGTTAGAATGTTTCAGTTTATTCACTTTCAGTCTCTTCGGCTTAAATTGCTTCATTATTCACTTGAATTTTAGCCAGCACTTCATCACTCTCAAATAATGTTCAGAGTCTATGTCGGCTCCTGGATACGCTTTACAGTCTAGAACTTGATTCCTGAATCTCTGTTTTACCATGATATAATCTAACTGATATCTGCCTATATCCCCTGGATGTTTCCACGTTTATATCCTCCTTCCATGGTTCTTAAACAATGTGTTTGCCATGTGTTAGCTTATATCTTTTACATAATTCTAACAACCTGCCTCCTCGTTCATTTCTTTTTTCTAGACCAAAAGTTCCTACAGTATTCCACTCTTTTCCTTCTCCCACTATTGCATTCCAGTCACCCATGATTATTAGACTTTCCTCGCCCTTTACATATTGGATTAATTCTTCAATTTCGACGTATATTTTTTCTATTTGTTCGTCATCTTCCTGTGACGTTTGCATATAAACTTGCACTAACGTGGTTGGGGCGAGCTTAGTTTCTAAACTCATCAAAATAATCCTGTTCATAATAACTCACCTGTTTCCTTACTCTCCTGTTCATTACAAAACCTACACCAGCAACTCCACTTACATCTTTTATGTTAATTTTTCTGTGTTCCCCAGCCTAGAAATCCTGTGCATCCTTTCACTTAATCTCACAAATCCCGACGACATTCAAATTAAGTATTTCCATCAATTTTTTTACTAAGTTTTCTTACCTACCTGCCCTATTCAGACTTCTAACATTCCGCGCTCCAACCCATAGAATGTTTCTATCAATTCTGATGACTCCTCCCTGAGTACTCCCCACCAGGAGATCCGATTGGGGGACTATTTTACCTCCGAAATATTTTACTCAGAAGAAGCTATCATGATATACGTAATTTGTGAGGATTATATTTCCTCGGGATACCCTTTGAGTTTTTAATGCAGTGGCTTTCCGTTGCCTTCTGCATTCTCATGCCATTGATCATTTCTGGTTCATCCGCCTTTAGAAGCCATTTCCAACCCCAAAGGTAAGAGGTTGTCCAGGGCCGCTCCCCACCTTCCGCCCTCCTTTAGGAGGCCGTTGGTAAGCAGTTCGCCGATGACACAGCGGTCTACTCAACAGGTTGTAAACCCAAAGTTGTAGTCAACCGAATGTAACGGGGCTTCAATCTTTTCGACAAATGGTGCCGAATCAACAAAATAAATGTCAATGCAACAAAGTGCGCAGCGGTGTTTTTTACCAAAAGAAGACCAGTATTTACTACAAAATTTAAAATAATGGGTCAAAAAAACGAATGGAAGAAGGAAACAAAATACCTTGGCATCACACTGGACACAAAACTTCTCTTCCGCAGCCATATCCTGGACAGGCGAATACAAGGTCTGGCAATCATTCAGAACTATTCCCTATACTGCTCAGTACAGAACTAACGACTACAACTAAACTCAGATAATACAAATCCGTCATCCGCCCCATCATCCTTTACAGATGCCAAGTGTGGGCAACGGCAGCGAACTATAACATCCTCCACCTACAACGTCTCAAGAACCGGTGGCTTAGGACAATCCTTAGAGCTTCAAGGTTTACATCAACAGCCCACATTCACAACGAGACTAATACCGAAACCATATGGACAGAAATATTCCGTCAGACAGAGAAGTTCCACCAATGAATTGATAACGCAAGAGATACACACGCGAGGCTCCATACCCATGGCACAACAATGGAAATCGCACAGAGTACCATTAAGCATTATATACCAGCCTGAATAACACTGGAATGATATAAGAAAACTGTAGGGGTTTTTGACATAAGATCGTCCTAGACGAGCATAGCCATGTTTTCCCCTCAAAGCGCAAATAAAAAGAGTCCCCAAAACCAACCCATCTAAAACAATTGAAACTTAGCAGCAAAGCTACCAAGGTAGCAGGACATCATTCAGTCGCCAGAGCCTCGTCCCAGCGGCGTAGCTACTATGGGGCCAGGCGGTGCAGTGCACCGGGGCCCCCATGCTCAGGGGGCCCTCAAGCGCAGTTTAGAGGCCCCACGAGCCTTCAAGGCAAACTAGGTCTACCGTCGTCTAAGGGGCCCTCGCAGCTCAGGGAGGGACCTCGCTGCTCAGGGGGGCCCCAACCACTGCTCAGGGGCTCCTAAAGAACAATTCAAGGGCCTCATCCTCAGTTCAGGGGGCCCCTACCAGCACACAAAGCAAAAAAAAGGTCGCCCGTCTGGCCTGAGGGCCCAAAATAATTTTTTTACACCGGTGCCCTTGTTGACCTAGCTACGCCACTGCCTCGTCCGTGCAAACAGGTTGAAGCACGTAAAGCAGAGGGTGATATTTAGTTGAATAAGGCTAATATAGTCTCTCCCTAAATAATATATAAGAATAAAGCTACTTGAAGTATGTTGACCTAGATGATTGCAGGAAACCGTCTAAAAACCGCAGTCAGGATTTCCAGCAGGCGGGGGCGTCTCAGAGCACCGAGCCTGTAACGCGCTTCGCTGTTTATTCTTTCGTGCTTCGTTCACAGGAATCATTCTTTTATGGGTGCAATACTCCTTTCGTGGTAGTTTGATTATACATTTAACGGTACTTAATTAAGGTTGCCATTTATCTTCTTAGAATCAAAAATAATTAATATTTACTTCTTAATGAAGATAGATTTAATTTATCAACCATTTCCTTTATTAAAGAACTATATCCAAAACCAACACCCGTTGTACAATCTAAATGGGTTCTGGTTGAATTACTTCTTATCCGAAAAGATTGCAAGTACGATATTGATAATTTGCTCTATAAAATCGATATTTTCCTTGCTAGTTCTTGAAGTGACGTCTAAACTGAACAAACTCTATCGCCGAGTAAAACCAATGTTGTTTCCAAGTCATGTGATTCTAAGAAAGGCCAACGAATTTCAAAAGGAATCCAAAACAAGATTATTAAATAGTTTTCATGGAAATTTTAATCTTTTAACTATATCTATTTGAATGAAATAAATAATTATATCAAGTTATTTCTTTTTGTTTTAATCAGTTTCGTTAGAAGCCACATCAGTGGGAATTTCGAGCATTTATTTACTGGGTGAAAGAGATTTAAGAAAGTAATGGCGAAAAATTTGAAAGAATCACTAAATTTAATACAGAAAGTGCTCTCTATAAGGGGAAAAAAATGCAGCACAATACACAAATTTAAAAAAAAAATAATAATAATAAGCCTAAAATACATTACATGGGATTCAGACAAAAGTTCTTACATAATTATTCGGTCAAAGACTGTAATCAGAATTACAAAATAAGTCAGTGAAAAACGTAAATGTTTTAAACGTTACAGTTTTTCTAGTAAAAAAAAGAGAGAGAGACAGAGAAAGAGAGATTTGCAGATCACAAAGTAATACGGATGATGTCAGGCAACGATGTCACATTACTTTTTATATTCACAGTTATGTAATTTACAAAGATTTTTTGGATTATTTTTAATGATAACATTATAACTGCTAATATTATTTTCAAACAAGTTACGTAAAGTTTGAAAAAAATCACATCTGCCAAAGCCAGTATCTATTATTTACTTTTTAAATGTTTTACAATTGAACATGTACTATTTAATGATAACGAATTTTTACAATAAGACTGATATTTGTTACTACGCTTCAAAACAAAATACCTTTCATTAATATATATACTTGCGTTTACTTATTTTCACATTATTATATTACCATTCGGTGACTGACCACGATACTGTGCGAAATAATCACATGGGTCAGCTACTATACAAGAATTTTTCGTTTAAAGATATAAGAGTTTCTTGTTATAACCAAAGAGAAACTAACTATCAATAGGTTTTCTGGTACTTGAAACGTCTACCGGATGGCTTTAGAGCCGTTTCCGAGATAACAAATACAAAAATTGATCGTTTTTTATAAAATCGCTTTTTTGCAGGGAAGATACCTATCTAGATCAACTTAAAAAGCAAATCGTTATCTAAATATTAAATTTCATACAAATCGTTAGAGCCGTTTCCGAGATACCACATATATATACAAAATTGCTCGTTTAAAGATATAAGATTTCACGGAATAAAAAGAACTATGTAAATGAGGTTACAATAAAATAATAAATTCTGAAGATAAAGATATTTTATAGAGGTGGAATTTGAAACCTGGTCAAAAAATTACAAAACCGATACTTTAGCGTTTACACCAGATTTTTTGGCAATAATTTCGGTATTTTTAGATTAGTTCTTTCTGCATGCGAATATCTCATAAACTAGGCTATATTTGAAAAAAAAAAAAAAAAAAAAAAAAAAAAAAAAAAAACAGCTATAGCACAGACATGTGTTTCCTTCAGCACGCAGGAGATTGAAATCCATTGTTAACATGTCTGATGGCCTGTCGGTGCTTAGAGACCACTGAGTCAAAGCAGAAGAATAAATTGAGTACCGAATTTCGGTAGGTACCAACTTGCCTTCTTGGACCTTTCGGACTGTTCGGGCCAGGATGTGTATTTGTGGGGGCTGAAAGCCATGTAGCAGTGCACGCCTTGTTGCCACGGCAGAGTCTGCAACGACAGGAACTGCTTCATGTCGTGCGACAGGTTCACAGACACTGCGGGGCGGTCGCCAGCGCCTCGCTCCTCTCCAGCCAGCAGCGACAGTGTGCGCATCATCTCCGTCAGCTGCAATCAGATACGAGTATGTCAATTCATGGCACATTTGTAAATCACCACTGTTCTCATTTTTAACTGAATTCACTCGTGTGTTCAACAAACTGTCATTCAAATGCTAGAACTCTTTAAGTACAGTTTTATTACAAAAGTTGTTTGCAATGTAGCACTCCTGCTTTATAACTAACAATATGAAGAAAGTTGAGTTGTAAAAGAAATTGTGGCTATCCCTGCTATCTCCAGCTACCATATCTCATCGTCCTTGGAACTATCTTACTTTAATCAGTTGAGCTGTCAATATGATACATAGTGTTGTTGATGCTGCATACAACTTCGTCACACAACTATTATTTTGTGTCCTGCGAAGAAGATCAGATACTCATATTCTATCGTTTATCACTCCTGGGGACCATTTATTTGAAAATCCCATTGTAATAATGTTTTAGATAAAGTTGGTTAGGGAAAATGCAAATATATTTAGTTCATATTGTGTTCCCATTCTTACCACATACCGAGAGAATGAACTTCACATGATGAACAAAAGTAGCCTTACTGTCATAAAAACTGGTGCATCAATGCTGGATGGTGGTAAAAAGGCTGTGTGGAAGTAGTGGTTCGTGTGGGTGGGTTTCCAATAAGCTTCACTTCACGATCACATGCGTAAAAGAAAGCTTAATATTTTAGTGTCTAGTTCAGGAAACTGTATAGTGTTGACGTAGTCTATATTATTATATTTTTTTTTACAGGTGACCTCTTTGATTTGCGTAAGTATTTTTTTTCTATGATTTTAAAAAAACTGCTCTCAGCAGCGGTAAATAGTTGATAGATGTAAAATACGGCCAACCAGTTGCATCAGTCAGGTTATTAGTCTTGACCGGTTTCGACCTTCTTAAGATGGTCTTCTTCAGAAGTACATGTTAATATACTAGTGGGCGGAGATGTCCATGTGATTGGTGCAAGCACATGGTCATCTCCACGCACTAGTATATTAACATGTACTTCTGAAGAAGACCATCTTAAGAAGGTCGAAACCACTCAAGACTAATAACCTGACTGATGCAACTGGTTGGCCGTATTTTGCATTTAATATTTTTTTTCGACTGGTGCATATATTATTTATTTATTCCCATTTCCTTAACTACTATTTTTTTTCTCTCTTCAGAAATCAGCAAGCTTAATAGATATGTTTTTGAAGATGGGTAGTTGTATTATAACTTGCATTTTTTAATTCTCTGTGCATAATATTTAATAGCACATACCTTTCTTCTGTTTCAGATGAGCCGACAGGCAGGAAGTGAAAGAGCTCTTCTCAGGAATTATCGAGCTGTAAACGGTTGATCATTACTAGCGGTAAGTTATTTCTTTCAGTGTGTGATGTTATAAGATTATGTTTTTTTTTTCGTGATACTAAAACAATTTTTGCTTTTTTTTTATTTCAAGTTTGTCACAATGGAGTATTCAACCATCCCCAGGTTTGGATGACTCACAGTCATCGAGTCTGCCAATGATGCAACCTCGACAAGGGGTTCTACCGCACCCGAATGGTAAGTACATTCCAACAGAAATTTGTTTCCAATATTATGTCGTTACAAAATTATGTTTTTCCAATATACTAAAACAATTTTCTTTCTTTTCAGATTCGTCGCAATGGAGTGTTCAATCCTTTGAGGGTATAAATGAGTCACATAGCCTGCGGTCACTTAGCATGCCTCCTATGCCACCCACACAGTGGATTCGGCCACAGCCACCTGCACACTGGACCGGTAAGTACAGTTCAATCTTCGCAGGTAGGTAAAAGGCCCTTTATTATCCCTCTGACAGAAATTTAATCTAAAAAGCTATGGGCACCCCGCGGGGAGTAAAGCAATCTACGCAGGCAGGTTAAAGGACGTTTATTATCCCTCTGACAAAAATTGTAATTAAGTGTTAACGTAATGGACCGTTACAGCGGCGGCGCCCTTGTAGGCAAGTGGCCGCAGGAGGCGGAGGATGACCTTGAGTCATATCCCAAAGCCTCGAGTTCTTACTACTATAGTCAATAGCCACCAATTTGTCAACAGCCAGTATATTAGAAGAAGGAACACTTGTATGGAAGATCGTAGGAAAGAACACAGCGAAAGGATGAAGAGATTTTTGGAACAGAGGAAAAACATATCTGCTAGATAAGTTCACTCGCGCTCTTGAGTTGGGTATAACGATGGAAGAAAAATAACCACACTGCTGATAGGATTTTAATGGGGTTCCGATTCATGTGCAGTACCACGGGTAAAATAGAGTATGTTTCATTTTGATGCAATGACCACAAGTTGAGAAACTGTTGTAATCAATGTTTTGCCTGATCACTACTCACGCAAAATTTACAGGTCGGATTTTGATGGAGTTTTGATTAGTGTTTATCCCATGTTCCCCTGGATAAGACAGGACATATTTTATTTTGTTGTGACGTCAAAAATGCGAGAGTTATGATATATTTTCCATGATCGCTATTCACACTCAAACTACTGGCCAGATTGTGAAAGGGTTTTGATTAATGTTCACCCCAAGGCGATGCAAGTAAGAAAGGGAATCTTTAATTTTGATGCGATGACTGAGAGCTGAGAAACTTATCAAATTTGTATCAATGTTTCGTTGAACGTTATTTGAAATGATGTAGAAAAGTTAAGGAATTTAAAGTAATATTTCATTTAAACTACTATTCGTATTTTGATGGAGTTTTGATTAATATACTGTTCTTGATCCCATGATTAGAATAAGGTATATTTTGATGTGATATTGAAAAGCTGAGAAATTAAGATAAAAGTGTCCTAAAGGTTAGTTACTCCAAGTAGCCGAAAGTTTATCTAGATTTCATCATAGTATTGATGATAGTATTATGGTATTTGGAGACATGTAGTAGAGATCCTTTATTGAATCGGAATTTGCGTTCAGAGAGCCAAACAACCCCTGGATCATGTTGTTATTGCTAATGTTGGTTTAAGAGAGATCAGTACATTAAAAGTCTACGTAAATGAAGTAAGGGCTACAGGTAGTAAATAATAATGGTGATAAAGTTTATGTCCCGATGACATTCCCAATCGCGCGTTTTCTTTGGAATGGAGGATTCCTAATTTTTCGGATCAGATACACGCACAGTTTGATGAAACGCGATTGCTTGATCAAGCATAGTGTACACACTTGCAGCAAAAAGTAGTTGCTGGACTGGTTTGTTCCTGATGGGACAACCCCCTCCTTCATAGCACTAATGTCAGCGCGGCGTGCTAAATGACAGGGAATCTGCACCGGATTATACAGCTGTTGTGACGTCACAATGTCCCGTTCATAAATAGAAATGTCATGCTTCGGTAAAGTGAACCTCCACCAAAATAAAAAGAATAAATTAAAACGTGTACAGACAGCCGCGATTTAGACGTAGGCTTCAAACCTCTCAAGCGTAACTTCAAATCCAGTTAAATTACTGATTTCTCCAGGAATATGTTCTTTTACCAACCATCAGATTCGAGAATTTACCTACAAGGATGTACTGAAGAACTGCGTATTAAAAGCGGAAGTAGGGAGCAGCTAGTGTAACCAATTATAAGCGTAAGTAAGGAGATCCTGGTTCAGACGGTATAGCGGAACAGATATCAACAACCATAAACAATTATTTGCGAACAGAAGAATTTCAGCTACATGTCGAGATCTACTCTTCTATCCAAAAAGGGAAACTCTGACTGAAGATGTATCTTCTGAAGTCGAAAATTAAAACGGTCGGTGCTGTTAAAATAATTCCACTAAAAATAATTTCGTGTGTTATCAAAGTCCAGGTGACAGAATTTCTTGACGCCTGCACCATTTGGCTATAACGTAAGCCTAATGTTCCCTTACGTAATTTTAGCAAAGTTGAAATTTTGAGAATGAATAGTGTAATAACCAGTCATGAACGTATGCGTATTTGTTATCATGAAATGAAAGCTGGGCAGGTAGAAAAGGTTCATAAAAAATTATTCACCCACGTTAAAGTGTGAAAGCTGGTTTTTATTTATGTTTTACAGAATATTGTTAAAAACCAACATTCATTATTTCCAGACACTTCCTGTGGACCATAACTTCCGCCAGACACTTTCAAGGTCGTAAAAAATTAGGTAAACTACGTCATAGTAGAAAACCTGAATTTTAGACCAATTTATGTTGCTTGGGGTACTATTTCAAGACATTTTGTAAGTAGCCATATCGATCCCATGGGCCAAAGACCTGCCTGACAAGATATATGTCCTGTTGTGAGCATGAACTCGAGGGCATTATTCTTGCGGGTGAGTGCGATTAAAAGCATTAAATGGCTTTATAAGACAGCTTCATGGAATTTTGGTTGTTTATTGGTCATAATAGAATTTTTTATGGCCATAAAAAAATATTTTAGTTTCTGGTTATAAAATTAATTACGAAAATAAGATTTGACAAAATAAAATTTTAATTAATTCGATGTTTTATTCATTTTTGGTGTTAATTTTAAATGTAACGAAAAATTATTTATACAAAATATTATGTATTATTTATTAACTATTATGTTATTATATGTTAATCTTCATTGTAATCACTGCCCACGTTTACTACCTCCTCAGCAAGCCCATGTCGAACTCAATATCCAATTCATTATCATCATAATCCTCACCGTTATTTAATTCTTGTGTAAAAACAAATAAATTAATTAGGTTGCTAATAGTTGCAAATACATAAAAATAAGTCAAATTATAATAAGTAGTGACTCGGTGTCAAATCTTGTCAATTGATCGCCATCGAACCAATTGAAATTATACTGGCTTTCTTCCAATATTAACCGATTACTCTCAGTACTCGAAGTACTTGGATATTTCGTACGAGCATTACTCCAGATGCTATATAATTTGTTAGACGGAATGGCTGTAACAGTTCGCTTTTGTAAGCTGAGTTCTTCATTTACATCGGGAACATAATATGCACGGATGAAAACCCTAAGCCGGTCAGCCTCGATATTTTTGTATTGAATCGAATACATTTTGTAATACATTGAATAATTCATGTTCACCGAATGTGAGAAAAAGCTAGCTGGCACTCGGAATTTTTAAAAATATTTTGATAGGTCTTTGTTTTCCTGTCTTGAAGAAAGCAGGATTGTAATCACATACTGTGTTAGCTTCAAATTCGGGTAAGCTTCTACACAAAAACGGTCCCAAGTGCTCATGGATTTTGATTAGATCAACACATCTTTGCTTGTTTCCGGTGCCCGTAAGTATACAAACGTGTGAATTATCATCTTTCCAATGATGCATATTGCCCAGCATTATCGGTGCAGCATAAAAATATTTGATTGCAATGTTTGCTGAGCATCAATATTACATACGTTGTAAATAATTCTTTTGTTAGCCTCTTCATGCTGTGTACACGATAAATTTTCATCAAGTCTAGATATTATTATTGACAGTAAAAAAATGACTGCCTGAAATTAATTTTAATCTGTTTGGTTGCCAGTAAATGGTGCCATCTAATCAGCGACCCAGTGTAAAATAAAAAATCCTAATTCCTTCCTAAGTCTTAAAATTTTTTTAACGTCTCTTCGAAAAAAACAATATCAAATTCTCATTAAAATTGTTACAAAAAATAGTATTTGGGTGGAAGGGGATCTTCCCCACCATCCCAAAACTGGTACTGACCTGTTGAAATTTGGATTAACTGCTTCCTTATAATTTCCTCTTCACGTTTTGCACTCTCCTTTTTCGGAGAAGTTGCCACGAATTAAAATAAAAATGCCGAAATGTGAAACTCTACACAACGGCGAAAAGTTAGAAATGACACAAAAATTATCGGTACAGGGATTATATCAAACTAAACAGGTTAGTTTTGTCATAGTGATCGTGGTTAGGTTGAAATTCGGCCTGAACCAAGAATAAAAACTTTACTGGAAATTTGTTCTGCGGCATCCATCTCGTAAACTGGGCATTTTTTTTACAACAGAAGCAATCGATTATCTCTGACTAGTTGTATCCATGGAGGAAGGAAATATATGGAGGAGAAATGAGGTTAAATTGGTGAAGCAGGCTCGCGCATGCGCAGTGGTGGCAGCGGCGATATTGCGCTTCCAAACAATTGCGATGTTCCCAGCATATCCAGAAAACTAAGCAAGATATCGAAAAATTTTATTCTTTATTTTCGATTTGTCCCGTCGTGTTGCATAAGAATCGATCATTAAATTTGACTTTTGCGAACTTTTTCTTCTCCATTTCAACCTCACTTTTGATACAGTATATCTCTAGAACTAGCTGAGATATCGAAAAATTTTATTCTTTATTTTTCATTTGCCTCGTCTTTTTAAATAAGAATCCATCATCAAATTTGACTTTGACCAATGTTTTCTTCTGAATTTCAACCAAAACCATTTCACATTTGGGACGGAATATCTCGAAAACTAAGCAGGATATCAAAAAATTTTATTCTTCATTTTTTATTTGTCATATCGGGTTACATAATAATCCATCATCAGATTGCGGCGTCACCTCTATCCTAGAGTCCCCTTGAGGTTTTTGTACATATTCCCCGTGTCTGTATGGAAGCGGCCATGCCCCCTCCACTCCGGCCATGCCCCCCCCACTCCTCCTCACCCTGCTTCACTTCAATGCGTGGTGAAGGTCTCTTGCGTCGTCTCCATATATTTCCTTCCTCCATGGTTGTATCGATTCTAAGATGGCAAGCCTTGTTGTATTGCATTTCGGATAAATATTTTGTATATGTTAATTTCATGCGACGTTTTACAACGGAGTGAAGCTAAACCGGCAAGAAAACATTACAACAAAGAATCAAACCAACATTTCAAGAGATTATTATTGATTTCGCAGGGCATCTATTAGCTGCGCTGCAGTCATATTTCAACATTTTTAATTTAATTCGTGGTAACTTTTCCGAAAATGGAGAGTGCAGAACGTGAAGAGGACATTATACGGAAGCAGTTAATCCAAACTTCAACAGGTCAGTAGCAGTTTTGGGATAGTGGAAAAGATCCCCTCCCACCCTACAATTTATTAACTCAGATAAATTTTCAAACACTGCACATATTTCAATTTTTATTTTAATCACTCCCATTGACAACATAAGTATAGCTACACGATCAAAGACTTTAAATACGCTGCACATACATCTAAAGTCTATGTGTATAAGAGATAGAGACATCTCAATCGCACTCACCCACAAGATTCACCCTCACGTTCTTGCTCACTGCGGTACATACATAAATCGTGTCTGGCGGGATATTTGACCCATCAGATCGGTCTGGCTGCTAACAAAAGGTCTTAAAACAGTATCCCCGGCAACAAACATTAAATTCAGATTTGCTGCTATGACGTAGTTTATCCAATTTTTTTACGACCTTTAAAATGTCTGGCGGAAGTAATGGCCAACAGGCAGTGTCTGGTAATAATGAATGTTGGTTTTTGACAATATTCTGTAAAACGTATATAAAAACCTGCTTTCACACTTTAATGAAAGTGAGTGAGGTTTTCATGTACCGTACCTTTTCTAACTGCTACCTATGAAAGAGCCCAAATTTCATGCTAACAAGTACGCATACGTTCATGGCTAGATATTACACTATTTATTCTCAAATTTCTGCTTTGACAAAATGACGTAGGTCTGCGGGCTCTGGGATCCTGGACTATAACCTAACCTGGTAATCCCACCTACTGTTAACATGGCCTACACCTCAACAGAAGGGGACAATGGGGTACTTTCTGAGTTGTTAGCAACAGCAGTAAGGGAGCCCATTTCCACTGATGATGGGGTCAGGACTATGCCTTTTCTTAGGATAGGAGCTCTGGTGAAGGTATTGAAATAGATGATCAAAGTGATACTGATTGAGAACACAGATAACTGACTGGGGTAAAACTGGGAAGGAGGAGATTAATTCTGAAAATCTAAAGCCAGTATTAAAGGTGTTATTGGTGAATTGTAGAGGTATAATGAACAAAGGAATCGAATTTGCAAACTTAATAGAGATACACGAACCACAAGTAATAATTGGGATAGATAGTTGGTTAAAAGAAGAAGTACTAGACAGTGAGGTTTTCCCCGATGTTTAAAGAGTGTACGGCAGAGATAGAGGAGCAATTAGTGGAGGAGTTTTCATACTTGTTCGCAAAAACTACCACAGTTTACTGGTGTTCATAGATCATAACCATGACTTACTTGGGGTAGATTTCTGGGGTAATAAAAAAGAAAAAATCAGGGTGTTGGCTGCTTACCGCAGTGGAAGAATAACAGGTGAAGAGGCTCTTGGGGAGAAATTAAATTCATACTCAGATTTCAGAGGTGAGAATAGAATGGTCATTATTCGTGGGGATTTAAATTCACCAGATATTAACTGAGGAGGAAATTAAATTAATAACACAAAGGAACAGGGATTTGCAAGTACTCTAATAAGGGAATGAGGATTTACACACATGGTAGAGCAGAACACTAGGGGACAAAATATTTTGGATATATTGCTAATAAAGCCTGATGATAATCTTGTTCGGTGTCAAATAACCGAAGGAATAAGTGATCACGAAGCAGTTCTGATGGATATTACAGGATTCAGTAAACCAGCAGCCAAAATTGAAGGGGGAAGTAGGTACAATTATAAAAAGGCTCACATTTCGAATTTGAAAAGATATTTCAGAGAACGTTTCAGAAAATTGAAGGAAGGCACAAATAAAGTGGAGTCAAGCTGGGAAGTGTTCTAGGAGATAGCGAGAAAGGGGGAAGAAAAATTTATTCCAATACAGAAAATAAATAGAAGTAGAGAACCTGTATACTATAATAGGTGAGGAGGTTAAAGAGGTTTGTACGAAGAGAACATAACAAACTAAAGAGACAACAGGATAGTAAAGAATATTTAAAACAACTAAATAAGGACTTGATAATAGCTAAGAATGTGGCTAAAGTTGGGTTTATGAGCAGTGGCGTAGCTAGGTCAACAAGAGCCCCGGTGCAAAAAAATTATTTTGGGACCTCAGGCCAGATGGGCGACCTTTTTTTTTGCTTTATGTGCTGGTAGGGGCATCCTGAACTGAGGATGGGGGCCCTTGAATTGTTCTTTTGGGGCCCCGCGAGCAGTGGTTGGGGCCCCGCGAGCAGTGGTTGGGGCCCCGCGAGCAGTTTTTGGGGCCCCCCCTGAGCAGCGAGGGCCCTTAGTGAGGGGCTCCTGTGTTCTCAGGGGCCCCTTAGACGACGGTAGAGCTAAAAAAAAAAAAAGGTCGCCAGTTTGCCGTGAAGGCTCATGGGCTCTCTAAACTGCGCTTAGGGGCCCCTTGTGGTATGCTTGGGGGCCCCCTGAGCGTGAGGGCCCCGGTGCACTGCACCGCCTAGCCCCATAGTAGCTACGCCCCTGTTTATGAGGAGTATTGTCAGTGCAGGGGGACCATTGACTGATGCATCTAGAAATGGCTATGTCAGGAAACTGAGGGGAAGGGAGGGTGTAGAGACACTTATAGATAAGGATGGAGAAGAAATTACTGACGATTTGAAAAATGCAGAGATTTTAAGTAACTGGTTTAGTGAGAGCATTGGAGACAATGAATCAGAAAGTGGAGGGTCTAACTCGGAGAACAAGCTAAACAATACAATTAGAAATTAACACATCTAAAAATTTGAAATTCATTCTGAGGATATTATGAAGGAAATAAGAAAACTGAAAAAATTTAAAGGGGCTGGCGAAGACAATATTACTACAGATATCTTAAAGATAGCCGGATGTGACATTGTATCTTACTTTGAAATATTATTTAGATTGAGTCTGGATACTGCAAGCTTACCACAGGACTGGAAAAGTGCGATAGTAGTGCCGGTAAATAAAGGAGGGGTGAGAAGTAAAGTCAAAAATTATAGGCCGATCAATTTGACATCAGTGGTAGGTAAATTAATGGAGAAATTGATATGTAACCACATCAGAGATACATGTGAGGAGCGTAAGTGGTTTTCAAGTAGGCAACATGGCTTAGGCAAGGATATTCATGTGAATCTCAGTTGGTCGTATACATGCAAGATATTTCAGATGAAATGGACGAGGGAGGCTAAATTATAGTGTAGCACTAGATCGTTCAAAGGCTATTGACAGAATGAGTCATAAAATGGTAGAAAATAAGGTAAAACCAATTGGAGTGGATGAGAAAGTGATTGGCTGGGTAGAAGAATTTTTAAAAGGTAGGGTAGGAAATGGAGTATCAAAAGAAGTGGATGTAAGAATGGGAGTGCCACAGGGTAGTGTATTGGGTCATTGCTATTCATTATTCTAATGAATAATTGTGTTGATTGTTTACTATTAGTAATTAGATAATTTGCACACGATATAAAAGGATCAAAACGCTAGAGGACTGTAAACAGCTGTAGGGTGATCTGGACAGGATATTTAGTTGGGTTGGTAAACATGGGATGAAGATAAATGCAAAAAAGTCTGCTTATTAGATACACAAATAAAAAACTAAATGTTGATTATGATTATAAGGTGGGGCAATAATTGCTTGTTGAAGACTTGAAATGTAAATATCTTGGCATTACATTTGATAACAAGATTAATTGGGCAGGACACATTGGTCAGGTAGTAGAAGAAGGTTTCAAAATTCTGCACTTGTTAGGGAGAATGATGAGGAGATGTACGAGAGAAGTAAAGGAATTGGGTTACAAAACTTTGGTCAGACCATTGCTGGAATATGGTAGTGTAGTATGGGAACCACTTTGAGTATCAAATACAGGAGTTGGAGAGGGTGCAAAAAAGGACTGCCAGATTTGTTTCTGGTAATTACCGCATAATGCAATCAGTTACAGATATGATAAGGGAGCTGGAATGGGATTCATTGCAAGACAGGAGGAAGGTGAAGAGGGTCATGGGAGTGAACAAGTCCTATATTGATGATGAGGCGTGGAAAGATATTGGTGTAAGTACGAAACGTAATGCATGGAAGGGAAAAGATGACCATGACCACAAGCTGGCACTCGATTTCAGGCACAACTGTGTAGGATGATTCTCATTTTTGGGTAAGGGTTTCAGGGATTCGTATACTTAACCAAGAGAATTTATGAATAATTTACTAACAATGTTGAAAGATTTTAAAATCAAAATTTGCCGAAGGAAAATGTAGGTGGGTGCAGGGAAGGGGGAAGATGGGTGGTAGGAAAATTGCCACCGGAGCGTGCGCTCCATTGCTATTTAATTATTCATTATAAATATTATTATTATCAACATGGAATCTCAACAACGGAGCTTTCTAGCTCGTTCACCTGTACAAAACAAAGCTTTGTCCAGAAGTGAAAGTCAGATTTAAGGCCAGTAAAATTTTCATTCGAGACCGGGATTCGAGCCACACCTTCCGTACCCCAGTCGCACTCCTGAAGCAACTGAGCCACAAGACCACTTCACAGATCTGCGCTAGGCATGCCTGAAACACTGTCCAGACACCCGGAAGACATTCTTTATGAAGAGTGGAGAGTAACTCTGAAAACCCTACGGTGTTCTTTGTCCTGACTAATCGCCATCAACATCTTCTCAACATAATTATGGTGGAGACTACACACACACACACACACCTCTGTCGCTTAGTATGGTTGTAATTTCTTTTACTCCTCAACCCTTAAGTTGGACAGTACTTTTCCTGGACAATTTAAACTGGGGTTGTTTTCTCTGGAATTTCTAAGTGATGTAAATATATTTATGTTATTATGGTTTTGTATGGGTGAATGTGGGCGGTTGCGTAGCTCAGGCGGTAAAGTGTGTGACTGAGAAGTGTGTATATTGATGATTGTAATAACCTCGGTTAAGCGAAATAAATTTCTTTCGTCATTCTCTTCACATATTGTTAAACAGTGCTGAATATTCGAAACATTCAGCTCACTTATAACCATATGTCCACTTGCGCATTTGTGCTGCGGATTAAAACGGCGTTTCGTAGCAGCTCATTCATTTATTCAGATGCACATTATACGACTATTTTTTGCACGCTGGCGATAATTTTTTAGAACACTGACTACTGTATGTCTTCTAAACATCCTTTTATTTACGAACATGTTCTCAATAATTCAAAAGATGCCTTATGCGTGCATAATCAACCTGCAATTCTAAATTTTCATTGTTCCGTTGTGTAGGTCATTAGAGGCTGGAAAGGACGGGGGGGGGGGGGGCAAGGAACAGGAATCAAATCGTCCCTTTAAAGGGACCATTGCGACGTTCACCTGGAGTGATTTGTGGAAACCATGGAAAACCCAGATCTGGAATGCCGTTCGGGGATTCGAACCCGCGTCCTGCCGAATACGAGGCCAGGGTGTTACCGTTCACCGTCCACGCTCGAGTTTATCATACACTAACTTATTGTAGTTAGGACCGAATGATCTTTTGAAACACTTTTTTTATGTCTGTTGAATGGATTCTAACCGCCAATGTATTACATTAGTTGAGAAGACGGGTACAATATCATCAGTACGAGTTTTATCAAAGAGCATTTTACAATTTTTTGTTTGCTTTAGGTATGGCTTTAAGTCTCGTCGACTTCGAGGTCATTAGAGGCGGGATGGGATTGGGGACAAAGAACGGGAAGGAATTTGGCCATGACCTTTTGAAGAAAGCATTCCGGCATTCACCGGCATTTGGGTAAACCATGTAAAACCCAATCTGAATGCCCGGACGGGGATTCATACAGATGTCCTCCCGAATGCGAGGCCAGAGCGTAACCGCTCACCCACCACGATTGGTAGCATTTTACAAGCGTTCCAATCTAAGCCTTGTATTTATCGGGTGCTGCTTAGATTTGATTCAGATGCGTGTGACGCCGACCATATTATTCCAGTACCGGATTAGCCATGTAGCAAGAGTTAGCAAATGCTGTGGGCCCCGCTCCTAGGATCAGGCCAGATGGGCGACTTTTGTGTTTTTGTTTTAATCCGGCTCTGTATTATTAATTTAATTTATGATTCTAATTAAAAATTTGTTAAAGAAAAGAGAAGCGGGATTTCAAGTTGTGTTAATACACATACTCCGTACAACTTTATGTGATTAATGTATTTCAAAGTACATAATCAGAATTATTTTACTATTTATAAACATAAATGGGTAACACTGCTATAGAATTTTGATTTCTTCTACATAGTTTCATATAAAATATTTAGAACGTGTAATTCAGTATTTTTTTGCCCTTTTGTGTCAGAAAGGCAGATTATGGCATTAACACAGTAATTATAACTAATGCGGATCACAATCCACAAAACATCCAGTGATTTATTAAACTGAACAAGCTCTAATTTTAAAACTGGATACAATTCATGAAGGTCTTCCTTCTATCAGTACTCCATTTCCCAACTTCATGGTTAAGGTACATGGGATTCCCTTTTTTGAAGTGAAAACTTCTATAGCCTCGTTAGTCGGTGTTTGGACGAGGGTAAATCTATGTGTTCATGACTTCCCAACACCAACACGCTATAACGCGCTGCGCGTACGCTATGCAAGTAGGTGCTGTCCTCTGGTTTTCTTCAACAGGTTACCCGACAACCCACCGTGTGGTTCAGGTATATAGATGACATATTTATGATCTGGACCCAAGGTGAAAATCTCCTTCTTGACTTTTTGTACTTACTGAATAACTTCTCCTCCTTAAACTTCACCTGGTCCTGCTCTCAGACTGACGTCACTTTTCTGGATGTAGACATCTCTATACAGAATGGTCACTTACACATCTCTGTCCACATAAAACCCACTAACCTACAACAATATCTCCATTTTGATAGCTGCCGTCTATATCATACAAAACGTTCCAACCCATACAGTCTAGCCATTCGAGGCAAACGCATCTGCTCTGATCATGAGTCCTTTACTCTCTACACCAACAATCTGACCCAGGCACTCATAAACCGCAATTATCCTCCAGAACTAGTTCAGAAACAGCTATCAAGAGTCAGGGACTGTTCCCCACACCGGCACAAACAACCTAAAGCCAACCAGAACCCTGTTTTTCTCACCCAGTTTTTCCCTGGCTTGGAATCGCTAAACAAAATTCTTCGTCTGGGCTATGACCTTTCTTAGATCCTTTCCTGAAATGTGCCACATTCTTCCCACTATCCTTCCCACCACACCCCGAGTCACCTTCAGCAGACCGCCTAATCTAAAAAACATTCTTGTAGATAAATATCAAGCATCTGATGCTCCTAAACCACCGTTTGGATCCTTCCCTTGTAAGAGACCCCGTTGCAAAACTTGCGGTATGCATCCACCTACCACTACCTATAGCAACCCTACTACTGGTGAAACCTAATCCATAATAGGTCATGCCACTTCTCCAACCACCCACCTCATTTACCAGCTCACCTGCCTCCAATTTCCAAGTTCCTACATTAGCCTGACCTCAAACTCATTATCCATCAGAATGAATGGTCACAGACAAACAGTTTACTCCCAAAACCTGGACCTCCCTGTTGCTCACCATGCCAGTACTCACAACACCCCACGACCTTAATAATTGCTTCACAGTCAGAGCCATTAGAGTACTTCCAGACACCACCTCCCAATCTGAACTCTGCAGGTAGGAATTGGCATATCAACACATCCTGCAGACTAGACATCCCCCAGGCCTAAATTTCAATTTAACATCTTCCATCCTCATCCTATACACCCACCACTGGCCAGTACAATAGTTTCATATATTTTTCAAAAATTTTCAATTATATTTTTATTTATTTATTTTTATAATTACTATTTTTTTTCAACTATTTTAATCTTTCTTATACTCGCGGTTATATTATCGTTACTCCCCCCACCACCGCCGACTGTCTATTGCGTTCTATGAGTGGCTGCGTCCAACGCAAGTCTTGCACAAGACCAGCCACCTCTCTGTTAACTTGAAAAAGGGATTTTCACCCGAAATATTGTTTTTTTCTTTGTTTGTGTGTTGTTTTGTGTTGTTGCTTCCTTCCTCCCTTCAACTTTTGGTGAGTGTTGGATGTATTTTCCCTTTCTTTTTCATGTAAATATTGCCTCGCGGCATTTCTTTCCTTTCATTATTTACTGATTATTATTAGTAAGTGTATGTACTGTTCCACATCCTCAAGATTGTTCTCACATGGGATCAAAGTGAACATATCTATCTATCTATCTATCTTGGACGTGTCTCCGACATGCTAATGTTAACAGTATATATACCTGTAGCTACAAGTATGACGTGTTGTGCTTGGAAAGCAGTTAAAATATAATTATACTTGTATCTAATATAAAAAGTTGGTTTTTTTTAGCCAATGTTCTTCATACAAACAGCTTTTATCAGATTTTGATGGAACTTCTCATATATATATTTTAAAACAATTAGAAAAATACCATTTATGTTTGATTTACAAAAACCTAAACCCTCTCCTCATTTCCTCCCTCTCCCCCACCTTATCTTCTGTCAACGTTGTTCATACAAACACACAGTTTTTAGCCGATTTTGATAGTACTTAGCACACATACACTTCAAAATAAGGTGGTGTGATAGCACAGCTGTTAAGGTGCTTACTTCCGAATGTTTCTCTCTCTGGTCTCTTTGATGAGCATAAATTTTTCGGAGTTGTCTTTGATTATATTAGTTGCGCCTGGACGTTCCAAGGTTCTGAATCCACGTTAAACTGTAGGCCCCTGAGGAAAGAAATTGGCTTTCCTGCCTGTGTCACGATTTAACAGCTTGGTACATCTCCTTCGGGAAAATTCGACTAACGTTCGGGTTGTGGTCTAAGTCAGATTTTTAGTTTTTGAAGTGGAAACTTCTCCATCGCGTTGGGCAATTTTTGGAAGGGTAAAATCTTATTAGCTCGCGTCACCGATGTGCTAAAGCGTAGAATATATTTGTAGCGGGTTGGTGGATCAGTGGATAAGGTGTCTCATTGGGGAACAAATAGTCATTGGTTCAAACCCCTGTCTCGGCGGGAATTTTTATAGACCCGTAACCCGACCTTCACCTCTGGCACAGCTTGTTGTATAACGGAAAGTGCGCCTGAACGCTTCCGTTGCTTGGATTCGACTTTAAACTGTAGGTCCATGTACCAGGAAGCACTACCGGTGTTAGGTTAAAGTGGCTAAGACATGGGTGGAATGCGCAGCCATTAAAAAACCCTGTCACCAGGTCATTACAACCACATGGAATTATTATTATTTAGCATATCTGTAGCTATTACGTATGACGTGGTGTGCGTATTATATTCATAGTTTCAACTTTTCACTTCGGTCGGCAGTACCCCAATAACTGCCAACTGGTTTTTTTTTTTTTAATTAACAATTACTAAATCTCGCTCAGACTTTCGCACTCTAGTGAAGTGAGTGTGCTGAAAATTACCGTGGCCTGGTCGGGGAATGGCTCCAAAGGTTTTTCGCCATCCGGTAGGTTAGCGAAAGGCCCCACCAGGCGGCCCCTCTGTAGAGCAAACACCAGCAGCTTCAGGTAGTTAGTTCGGAGCTGGATGTCATCTTTCGCCTCCCGCAAATACTTGAGCCACGCAGCTGCCCGCGTACGCACTGCAATCCAGAAATATGGTCACAAGGTGAGGTAAACAGCTTTCGATGGTAGTTAGGCGAATGAGAAAGTTAATCCTACTGGTTTACACTAACAAGAGAATATACTTAACTATAAGGTTAAAACAAGTCAAATAAACATGAATTTTGTTAAAATACTTAAATGACAATGAATGTTTCAAATTTTCGTTTTATATATAAAAAAAAATTATTTGAAATCGTCCCCTTAACTGGTGACCTGCTATTGTTGCAAATGATCTGAAAGAGAAGTTCTGGTCTTCTAAAGTCCGTTTCTGTTGCATTTAATAATCATTCCTTCTCTAACATCTGATTCAAGGCAGAAATGGCTTCAAAGGGCCGACTAAGGCAATAACTCTTGATAAATGCCTCTTTAATTCAGTTTAACAGTTCTGCCAACAAAATCCTGCTCCTAAATCCACGAATCCGAACCCACGTACAATGCTATCAATGCACACCCTTTTGGATGTAGCTACTGGGAGAGAATGGGGCATTCCATCTAATGGAAGGAAAGCATATATATATTAGTAAGCTAAGCGAAAACTTCGGATGTCTTTTTAAGAATATTGCGCAAACGGAGGAGTGTGAAATTTGGCATAGTTAAAGTTTATATCGAGAAGAAATGCAGAAATCTCTTATCTATTTATATATTAATACGTTAAGCGAAAACTTCGGATCCCTTTATAAGAATAAAGCGCGAAGGAATAAATGTGAGATTTAACATAGTAAAAGTTTATATGGAGAAGAAGTGCAGAAAGCTAAAATCTATATATAATTTGTGTTACAAATACATTAAATTAAATAAAACATTCATTGTTTACATTTCATTTTTTTAGTGGCAACGACACCTAACGATTCTGCAAATGTCTGTGGTATTTGGTGAACAGAAAAGAAAAAAAAATAATAACAATAGTTAATACATGTTACAAATACTTTATTAAATAAAAAATAAATTCGCAAACGTGTGTGTGCGTGAAATCGGATCGGAGCCAACTATCTGACGTGTATTCCCCATGGAGGAAGGAATATATGGAGACGAAATAACGCTAAATCTGTGAAACCTCATATAAAAACTCGTCTCCTACTGCGCATGCGCGGTGGCCATAGGAAGAACCTCAA
Source organism: Vandiemenella viatica (assembly GCA_031002005.1). Taxonomy (NCBI): domain Eukaryota; kingdom Metazoa; phylum Arthropoda; class Insecta; order Orthoptera; family Morabidae; genus Vandiemenella; species Vandiemenella viatica. The sequence continues at coordinate 257,106,679 of JARYHS010013630.1, read as the reverse complement.
AACGTGGGGCTGTTTGCACAGTGTCAGCTGCTGAGAATATTTCATTTTCTAATATTCTGACGTTTTCTATAATGCCAAGTTGTGTTGCACACGGTTGCACAAACACACGAGAGAGGTAACAACCTGGAATAACGTTTCATAATTAAGTCATATTGTAATTATTGTTATTGAAGTGTCTGGTAGGTAACTGCAACATTAGGGCCTATCGTTATAAATTTATTCATTGCTCTCAACAGGGTAGTGTTGTTCTCAAATATTTGTTGGGTGTAGTGTAAACAATTAGCATATGTTACTACTTTGCACCTGAAAAGCTAGCCTTATTGTAGAAAAGTGTTGAAAGTTTAATTTAAGCTGGTCAAGTTTACATCGCGACACAGTGAATTCTGCATGCTTTGCTCCAGTTTCAGTTTATACTTAAAGTTTACGATGAAATTAATTGTGATAATATATGCTGTGCGAACTACTAAACGTGATGAAACAAACGTTGTTGCCCGAAATGTAGTTCGCGATGCATTTCATGTGTCTAGGTGTGTCTACATAGTTTGATTTAGTAGCGACAATATTAATGGAAAGGTGGGTAGGTAGAAAATCAGCCTGTACCAGAAGGGACAAACAATTTATTATTAGTTGTTAGTAATTTCATAAGCACCATGTCAGTGACAAAAACGTGTATCACGTATCACAATGTATACTACTCCCATTTAAGCTTCTGACTTTTGGAGACAGCATATCTCGAGAACTAAACGAGATTTAGAATTTTTTTATTGTTTACTTTCCATTTATCTCGTCGTGTTACATAAGAATCTATTATCAAATTTGACTTCTGGGATATTTTTCTTCTGTATTTCAACCTAAAACACCTCACTTTTGAGACAGTATATCTCGAGAACTAAGCGATATTTCGAAACATTTTATTGTTTATTTTCGATTTGTTTCGTCGTGTTACATGAGAATCTAACACCAAATTTGACCTTGGGCAAATGTTTCTTCCGAATTTCAACCCAAAGCACTTCATTTTTGAGACAGTATATCTCGAGAATTAAGCAGGATATCAAAAAAATTTATTCTTCATTTTTGGTCTATCTCGTCGAGTTACACCCATGATAAATTGTGGTGCCACGGTTGTCGTATGATTCCGTTGAGGTTTTTGTGCCTATTCCCCGTGTTTCTACGGCCGAGCAATATGGCGACCTCCCCACCCCACTCCTCTCTACCCGGTTTCACTCCAGTGCGTGGTGAACGTCGCTTGCGTCGTCTCCATATATTCCTTCCTCCATGGTATTCCCAGCATAGAAATACTCAGTGGTCTTTGGTGAAACAAAAGAGTCACATAAAGTAGATATTAATCATTGAAGTTATAAAAGGAACATTTCGAAAAGGAATGTAGCGATTCTGCCAGATACTATATGGTCTTTTTATTATTTCAAAGGTTAAACTTTGGTTAAAGGTCTTTTGAATATAGAATTTCAGTAATTTCATATCAGATTTTTTTTCAGATATTTGCACCTACTTCCATTATGCCTCGATATAGAACGTTAACAGGTCGGAGAGAGAGAGAGAGAGAGACAAAAAAGAAGGATAACCTATTGGCATGAAATTCAAAATGGTAATAGACCAAATTTAAATAGTGAACACACAAAATGAAATTATTTTGATGGATACATTTAAATGCGCACTAAATGTCTTTCCAAGAAATTTTTATAGTTTCGAATTTACAATACAGGTTTTGCAATACAAAACATTTCGAATCAGAAGTCACTTCAGGTGAAATAACTTCATTTACTTCATGTTGTCATTAAGTAAAAGCAGTTTTATCGGCCTTAAGTCAAAATGAATATTTTAAATCACTAAATTCAAATGAACCATCGATAAATAGAAAGTAAAATATTATTTTGAAAATACATGTCATGATTTGCAGTGGTTAGTTCAGAAGCTAAAATTTAGGATACAGACACGTGTGGAGTGTATCATTTTAATTTTATTGGTATTGCAGGGAATTAAGGCAAACAACTCAAGCTAATTGGTACACGCTCGCAGCCAACGACGTCAATGTTTACAGTATACAGTAATATATCAGTAGTCGCAAAAAGACGTAATAGAACAAATTCAAATAATAATTATTACTCTTTCACGAAATAAACTAAATAACTTAATGAATTAGGTCGAATTTCTACCCCTGGGCGATCACTAGTTTAAATAAAAGCCTGTCGCGTCAGGTTGGGGTAAGCCACTTATGTAAAACTAACAAACTTCAAAGGAAACGCAAACATGGACAATGCCAAAATCTGAAATAACAGATGTGATAAATATCGTGACATGGAATGTCAGAGATATTACAACATAATAATTTATAATAGAACATATTTTTTTAAAAAAAGCAGAACTTACCGAATCAAAGAAGAAGATGCGAGGAAAAACAAATCCATTTGACTATACTTGCTACACTCGGCTGGGAAACAGCGGAAAATCCAATGTTGATACATCCGAAATGAAAAGAAATAATAAAATTTTATATTCTTTCTAATGACAGACCAATGATGTTTAGTTTCAACACTTCTCGTAGCCACTTAACTGTAATATCCGTCTAAGAGGAAAGAATCTTGAAAGTCATTATAATAATGCTGAGTGGAGAGTCTTAACGCAATTAATCATCTCTTTTCTTGAAATGCTAGCTGGTACCCACGACTTCCTTCGTGTTTGTAAAGAATTCGGATTGACAGCTACCGACATCTAACCATCATAGTGCACGATGGGAGACTCGATGCTATTACTACACACAAACGACAGTCATCTGAACTATGTAGTTCAGGCAGCTAACTAAAATATACGGACACTTGTGTTTGGTCGAAATACGAAAAAATCCTTGATCGCCCAATTTCAAACACCATATCTCCCACACTCTCACAGTTACCGAAATTAGGCCAAAGTTGTGATCGATGGGTGACTCTGTGCAACTACCACACACAAACACCAGTGATCTGTGCTAGATAGTTTTGGCTGAAAAGAGATACACCATGACACATACGTTTTTGGTAGAAATATGAAAGTGCCGCAGGTCGATCACTTTTAACCACCATATCTCCCACACCCCCATAGCTACCGACATCTAACCACCATAGTACACGATAGAAGACACAATAATACTACCACACTCAAACACCAATGGCCTTTGATATGTAGTTGTGGCAGCAGAGTGACATATACGAAGAAACATGTCTTTGGCCGAAATACGAAAATATCTTTGATCGGTCACTTTCAACCACCATTTCTCCCACACTACCACAGTTATCGAAATTCGGCTAACGTTGTTATCGACGGGTGACTCTGTGCTACTACCACACACAAACACCAGTGATCTGCGCTAGATAGTTTTGGCTGAAAAGTGGTACACCATGACACATACGTTTTTGATAGAAATATGAAAGTGCCGCAGGTCGACCACTTTCAAACCACCATATCTCCCACACCCCTACAGTTACCGACATCTAACAACCATAGTACATGATAGGAGACACGATACCACTACCACACATAAACACCAATGGTCTATGCCCTATGGGATGTAGTTGTGGCAGGCGAGTGACATATACGGAGACACATGTCTTTGGTCGAAGTACGAAAATATTCTGCATCGACCACTTTTAACCATCATACCGAGCGTGGTGGTGTAACGGATAGCGTTTTGGCCTCGCATTCGGGAGGACGGCGGTTCGAATCCCCGTCCGGGCATCCAGATTTGGGTTTTCCATGGTTTCCCCAAATCACTCCAGGTGAATGCCGGGATGCTTCCTTCAAAAGGCCATGGCCGAATTACTTCCCATTCCTTGCCCCCATCCTTTCCCGTCTCTAAAGACCACGTTGTTAAAAAGGGACGTTAAACTGTTAAAAAAAAAATAAAAAAATAAATAAAAAAAAATAAAAAAAAATTAACCATCTTATCTCCCACATCCCCACAGCTATCGACATTCGGCCAACGTTGTCCACGACAGGAAACTACATGCTACTTCCACACACTAACACCAGTGGTCTGTGCTAAGTAGTGGTGCCTGAAAAGTGAAATATAGGAAAAAACACGTCTATTTATATATATATATATATATATATATATATATATATATATAAGTTTACCCGGTAAAAGGACAACTACAATTAGATGAGACACTGGCTACCTGCAGTTTTCGTGTTCGCAATGTACTATTGTTATTTTTGTATCGAATAGCTTTGTTACAATGGTGCTATTACGCAGCATGTTTTAATAGCGAGTGAACCAATTATACACATGTTATTTTACGCAAAATAATTTTTCCGCAAATTTTGCAATGACCACCCTTCATACAGGCCCAGTGTAGCGACATTAAAAAGTCCAAATATTCGAAGGATTCCATCGCTTAAACATTGATAGTTCTCAGTTATTATTTTTACTCGATAAGAGATCTACATAGAAACTAAATTCTTTTTTTTCTGCTGTCATCAGTGTTTCGACTGGTTTGATGCAATCCTTCATCCCTTCCTATCCTGTGTTAACCTCTTCATTTCTACATACCCCTTACAACCCACGTCCTCAATTTTCTGCTTCATATATTCTAATCTCTCTCTTCCTCTACAGTTCTTACCTTCGTATGTTCCTTCCACAAGCAAATTAACCAGTCAAGCATGTCTCAAAATATGACCTACCAGCCTGTCTCTTCTTTCTGTAAGCTTCTTCCACAAACTTCTTTTCTCGCCAATCATTTCCAAAACTCGTTCATTTCTCACTTGTCAGTCCACTTAATTTTCAGCATTCTACTGTAGCACCACATTTCAAATGCTTCAATTTTATTTATTTCTGGTATTCCTTAAGTCCATGTTTCGATACCATTAAGTGCTGTGCTCCACAGAAAGAGTTTCAAAAAGTTCTTTCTAATTCCTAGATCAATATTTGAAACTAAAGGTTTCTCTTTTTCATGAAGGCTCATTTTGCTAGTGCTATTCTGCTTTTAACATCATCCCTGCATCGGCCATCGGTTGTAATTTTGCTTCCCAAGTAACAGAACTCACTTACTTCTCCTATTGCATCCGATCCTATTCTTATATTTAATCTACTAGTATTGGTATCATTTCTGCTACATTTCATCACTTTTGTCTTGCTTTGATTTATATTCAGTCCAAAATCTTCCTTCAGTATTTTGTTTATGCCACTTCTCAATATCCTCAGCCCTCTCTGCTAACAAGACAATGTCATCAGCAAATCGTAGCATACTGATTTATTCACCTTGAAAACTTATGCCACATGGAAATTTTTCTTTGACTTTCTTTATTGCTTCTTCTACATACAAGTTGAATATTAACGGGGATGGACTACAACCTTCTCTCACACCCTTTTTGACTGATGCATGTCTCTCGTGATTCTCTATTTTTATTATAGCCACTTGATTCTTATATACTTTATAAAGTATTCTTCTATCTCGATACTTTAGACCATTCTTCTTTAAAATTTTGAACATCTTGTCCCACCTAGCATTATCAAAAGCTTTTCTAAATCAACAAATGCCATAAAAATATGATCGTTTTTCTTGATCCGCCCTTCAAGTATTAATCTTAAAGACAGAATTGCTTCCCTTGTACCGCGATTTTTCCTAAACCCAAACTGATCTTCACCTACTATCTCTTCTACTACCCTTTCCATCCTTCTTTATATTATTCTGCTCAGTAATTTTGAAGCATGTGATGTTAGACTAATGGTGCGACAATTCTCACATTTGTCGGCTTGTGCATTCTTTGGAAGTGTGAAGACGATATTTTTATTAAAATCAGTTGGAATATCTCCTGTTTCATAACTTTTTGTTATCAGCTTAAATAATCTTTCGATTCCCTCCTCTCCTAGGGATTTAAGAAGTTCTGCAGGGATCTCATCAATTCCAACTGCCTTATTTTCTTTCAAGACATTCAGAGCTTTATTAAATTCTGTCCTCAAAACAGGATCTCCTAAGTCATCAATGTCGACATCGCCTTCTTTTTCCATTACACTATTCTTCAAGTCGTCCCCAACATACAGTTTCTCAATGTATTCCTTCTATCTGTTGGCTCTATCTTCTGAGCTTAAAAGAGGTTTCCCATGGGCAGCTTTAATGTTCACACATCTTTTCTTCATTTTTCCATCATTCTGTTTGATCTTTCTAAATGCAACATCAACTTTACCTATGACCATTTCCTTTTCTACTTCTTCACACATTTCTTGTAGCCATTTTTCTTTTGATTTTTTGCGTTTCTTATTTATTTGATTTCTAAATTGCCTGTATTGCTCTCTTCCTGCTGCATCCGGTGCATTTTTGTACCTTCTTCTCTGATCCATCAGCTCCAAAATTTCTTCCGTATTCGAAGGTTTTCGGACAGTTTTTTCCCTAAAGCCTAATGTTTCTTTACCAGCTTTAATTACTTCGGTCTTTAATGCTTTCCATTCGTCCTCGGTTGAGCTCCTTTTAGAGTTGCTTCTTAGATCTAAGTCTACCATTTCTGCACATTTTTCTCTCGTACTTGATTGTTTCAGTTTATTCACTTCCAGTTTGTTCTGCTTATTCTGCTTCCTTATTCGCTTGAATTTCAGCCTGCACTTCATTACTACCAAATTATGGTAAGAGTCTGTCTGCTCCTGGGTACGCTTTACAGTCTAGAACTTGATTCCTGAATCTCTGTTTGACCATGATATAATCTAACTGATATCTGCCTGTATCTCCAGGACGTTTCCCTTCTTGCATGGTTCTTAAACAGTATGTTTGTCACGACTAGCTTATATCTTTCACAAAATTCTAACAACCTGTTTCCTCGCTCATTTCTTTCTCTTAGACCAAAACTTCCTACATTATTCCCCTCTTATCCTTCTCCCACTATTGAATTCCAATCACCCATGATTATTAGATTTTCCTCCCCCTTCACATATTGGATTAATTCTTCAATTTCAGCGTATATTTTGTCTATTTCTTCGTCATCTTCCTGTGACGTTGGCATATACACTTGTACTAATGTGGTTGGGACGGGCTTAGCTTCTGTAATCCTGTCACTAAACTGTTCATAATAACTCACCCGTTTCCCCACTTTCTTCTTCATTACAAATGCTACACCAGTAACTCCATTGACAGCTTGTGTGCTAATTATCCTGTTTTCCCCAGACCAGAAATCCTGTGCGTCCTTCCATTTAATCTCACTAATCCCAACAAAATCTAACTTAATTGTTCCATCTCCCTTTTTAACCCACCTGCCCTATTCAGACTTCTAACATTCCACGCTCCGATTCGTAGAATGTTTCTATCCATTCTGATGACTCCTCCCTAAGCAGTCCCCACCCGGAGATCCGACTGGGGGACTATTTTACCCCCGGAATATTTTACTCAGGATGAAGTCATCATGATATGTGTAATTTGGGTGGATTACATGTCCTCCGGAAACCCTTTGGGTCTTTAATGCAGTGGTCTCCCGTTGCCTTCTGCATTCCCAAGCCGTTGATCGTTTCTGATTCACTGCCTTTAGGGGCCATTTTCAACCCCAAGGGCAGGAGGGTGCCCTGAACCACTCCCCGCTCTTCTGCCCTCACTTCGGAGGCTTTTGGCAAGCAGTGGGTGACTCCTTATACCGGGAATCTTTCAGTCGCCAGGGCCTCGTCCTTGCAAACAGGTTGCACCACGTGAAGGAGAGATTGAAATTTAGTTGAAAAAGGCTAGTATAGTCTCTCCCAAACCTTTACACCCTTAAATTCACAGATATCAAAATAATTAACAATAAATAAGTTGGATTTCTTTTCTACAGCTACGTCATCCAGTCTAAGGAGACTGAAATGGATTAACTTCTCGCATTGCATAAAATATAAATAACACCTCCGCTGGCATAAGCTGACCGCACTCCCCCTCATATGTCCTATGCTCATGGAGACGTGGATTTATGCCCTGATTATATGCTTCCCCACAGTACCAGGCGGTAATAATCTGGAAAACCCGTACTCAATCATTGAACTTCGGCGTTCGCATCGAGGCTCACGCCACCACGGTCTTTCAGAGGCTAAATGATCTCATGTGATCAGTAAAAACGATTTTTACTAAACAGTGCACATGACAGTAACTCCGCGCTCGTGAGTTAACCTAGCCCAACATAATTTAACAACCCACAGTAACCTGAGTTACTGCTTAGGTAGGGCAGACTAACCTAACTTGGAACTAACCTAACGTATCCTAACAGAATATGACACACAATTTAACTTCTTACATTAATCTGAGTTTCAGGTAACTTATGATGGACCATAAAACCTACTGATGGTAGTAGTTTTGGCTGTGCCTTGAGTGTGTGTTAATATCGGCTTCTGTACCTGTATACTTTCTGTCACCATCTTTGTTCCTCCTTGTTTCCCACTAACCGTGCTTTGTACCGTCTTCTGTCCTATTTATTGGTATACATGATGTGCACTGTGGGTCTTGTGCACGAGAACTGTTTAGACTTTGGGGCATACTTGTACACTGGAACTGCTAAACAATTACATGAATGATGTAACATCATTTACAACTTACAACTGACCGTGTATGGACGCGACCTGCGGTATATATTTGAATTAGTGTCCTCCTGAATCCGCTTATTGAAGTCATGGGCGTTTTAAAATCAGTGCAAAGTGTGCGAATCTTCGCGTGTTTAACAGTTTGATAGGTGAAGAGTGAAAATCAGAACACCTACTTACAACAACGGAAGTGTTTAAAGCACCATCTTTTCATGATCCTGAGCCATACTGAAACGCAATACTCTAGGAACCAATACATGGTACGATTATTCAAGCTTGATTGTGGTAGCCTTAACATATGCTGAGCGCACGGTAAAGCGGAATTCTGTTACTTTTTAGGATGAATAACGTTTCATCGTCTCCCGGTCAAAAATAAAAGAAAAGTTGTCCCAAGTGGCCACAAATAAAAATCCATCCCTTCCTGCCGGCCCAAACACCACCGGACCTTGTTTTTTGCTGTCAAAGTGTTCGCGGTGACTCACGAGCAGGCGAAAAATGGCTGTTGTATATAAACGACTGAAATAGATACTAATGAACAGCCGGACCAGGAATCGAAACCACGACCTCCCGCACAACAGACCAGAAGGGAATTTCCTCGACAAACCGTTTTTAGGCTTTCGCTAGTTTCCTTTGAATCATAACCAGGTATCAATAATGTTCAATGAAGCATGATTCTGGTCTAACATAGTGGTGGTATTAATTACAAGGTCAGCGGGGTGGATGGTATCAACTTCATAGTTAGCCGGGAGGGGGGGGGGGTTGTCTATTAAAAGGTGTTCAATGAAGCGAAAATAATTAGACTTGACATGTTTTCCGAAGGTTGGGCCCTCACTGTCGTCTCTGGAACAAGGCGACATGTTCAATTTGACGATTTACTAATTGAATCATATCACGCTACTATATTCTGTGTAACAGAAAAAATAACCTGAATTATAGGAGTAGGTTTAAATGTAAGTTATGTTGCCGGTAATGCATATTCAAGATTGAGATTCATATGTTGTGTTTGAGGACTTCATTTCAGAAACAATCTCGTTAGGGACACGTAAAGCCGCCTACCATCGTTTATTTTTCTCTACAAGAAATAACGAACAATTATAAAATACGCAAAATTCATGATAGGTGTATTTAACGTCGAAGAGAGTCACTGGGGGTAGTCATCTCACCATAAGAAATCTCCTTCAACTCCAACAACTTTACATTGATCGACGTTATACCGGCAACCGAACTTTTTTGCAGACCCGCACAGCTTCCTCATGCCGCTTTGTATTGATAACCACATCCCGGCAACGTGATGAAAATACGATTGAATTAATAAGAAGTCAAATTCTATCTGCCGCCATGTTTCGGAGATATAAGATGAGTAGCGAGTGATAACGTTTATAAGGTTCGATGGGAGACACAACCTTTAGTCTGTAATGTGATAGTTTCGAAATAATGTTTGCATCACAGTGTTGATAGTGTTCACGAGAAAGCACTATTCTTACTTTCAAATCACAGGAACATTTCTTGCAGATTCCTAAATTAAATGATACTCACTGTACTTTCAATCACTATTTGTACCAAGTTTTCAACTGATATTGTTCCCTTGCTTCACTGAAACATTAAACACCTGGATAAAAACTGCTATTGGAAAGAAAGTGTGGTCGTCCATCCAGTAGTCAACAGAATACGATCTAAGAAAACACCTTTCAAGTGATAGAAAAATGTGGCCTTAGATATCTTATGCCATTACCGTAGTCATGAGATTACATCACAATTTGTGTGAGTGGAGACTTTCCCGGCGTAGTGATGAAATATAATCTTCACGGGTGTTCAGCCGGATGGTGTCAAAGTAACACGACGTTTCGACAGCAAGCTCGGCTGTCTTCATCAGGTATCGGTGTCTGCTGGCTGTCGTAAGCTGGCTGTCACCGCGTCGATTGACTTAGCTCCTCGACGCACCTCCTTATCTACCTGCCCGCGTGGGGCCATGTGGATGACTCTTTTGCTGTGTGGCCACATGGCATCGAGGCACTGCATGAATTTCTCAAACATCTCAACGGGATTCATCCTAATATCCGTTTTACGATGGAGGTAGAGGTTGACGGGTGCCTCCCCTTCCAGGACATCCTGGTGAAAAGAAGACCTGACGGTACTTTATCGCACAGCGTGTACCGCAAGCCCACCCACACGGATCGTTACTTGGGTGCAGAGAGCTTTCATCACCCGGCCAAGCGCAACTCTGTGCTGTCCACTTTGGTGCAAAGGGCGAGAGCTATCTCCGACAAGGAGAGCTTGCCTGTTGAATTGAAGCATCTTAGGACGGTCTTCGAACGAAACGGTTATTCCAGGCGGCAGATCGAACGGGCCTTTACGCAGAAACCACCTAAAACACCATCGGAGCAAGAAGAACCTACAAAACCTCTTGCCTTCCTGCCATACGCCGGAAACAAATCAGGAAAGATTGGTAGACTTCTGGCGCGGATTGGTATAAAAAGTATTTTCCGGCCCCCCGCCAAGATACGAGACATACTGCCCTCAGTCAAAGATGACCTAGGCTTGAGGACCCCAGGCATTTACTCCATACCGTGTGAATGCAGCAAGGTGTACATTGGACAGACCACCAGAACCATTGAAGAGCGCCTTTCTGAACATAAACGTCATCTAAGGCTGGGGCAGCTCGAAAAGTCGGCCCTAGCGGAGCATGCTTTCGACCACGAGCACATGATTGAGTTTGACAAAACGGTAGTGTTGACCAGGGCCTCCACTTTCTGGGACTCGGTCATAAAGGAGGCGTTGCAGATTCGACTGAACAACCAGAACATAAATAGGGACGGCGGGCTCTTTCTGAGCGAAGCCTGGAGGCAAATTATTAACGACCTCCGACGAGACCGAAGCAGGACACAACACGCCGTAAAAACGGCTAATGACACCAGTCTGGCGCCGCGGGTATCCGCGGACTAGCCATGCCGCGGAGCTCAACAACTGCGGGATCCTCACCAATGAAGTCCATCAAATGTGAAGATCGGGCTCAGAGGAGCGTCTCCCGCTCTTCACTGTCCAATCGGCCGAGCGGATTCCATTGGCGAAGAGCCCTACCACGCTGCTTGGGAGCAAGGTCAAAGTGGAAACTAAGAAGAAACCACCACTCGCCCTCTCCCAATGTTTCCTGTGCAACTTCTTCGGGCATCTCGCCCGGGACTGCACTGGGCCACAGAGATGTGTGCGCTGTGGTGAAAATCACCACCTGACAAACTGCCCACAACCACGAGACTCTCCTCGTTGCTGCAACTGCAAGACAACAACCCACGGAGCCAGCTGGGGTGGATGCCCGGCCCGACTGCGTCTCCGACAGGACAAGACCACACCACCTGCGACCACGGGGAAGAACGGTCAGTCACAGAACGGACCGCGCAAGCGGCCCACAGCGACTAAGCAGGTCAACCGGCGCACGAGGCGCCAAACTACCGATCGGCGCGAAGGCGGAGAGCGACATGCGCCCCCACCACCGCGCCAGGCAAACTGCTGCGACCAGCAGCCGACCGAGACGCGCTCCTGCGCGCCATTCTAGAGGTGCCCGCCATGGTAGCTGCCGCAGTAGCAGCAGCACTAGCACAAACGAACAACCAGCAGACATGAAAAGGTATACAACCAGCGTCACCCAGGAAATCTCCTCCTCGGCAGCCTTAAGACAACTGCCAGTCAACCACCTCCTAATGTAGGGTTATAAAAAAAATTATAATAACAATAAAATTCTCACAGACCAATCATTTTTCAATATATGATAATGACAGGAAATCATGTTCAAAACCTAGACTTAGACATTAGCCATAGGAAATATCCTGGTGCTAAGGACAGCACTGCAGACAGAAGTCTGCGCTAATCAAGGATGGATGGATGGATGGCTAAGTCAGTCGACGCGGTGGCAGCCAGCTTACGACAGCCAGCAGACACCGATACCTGATGAAGACAGCCGAGCTTGCTGTCGAAACGTCGTGTTACTTTGACACCATCCGGCTGAACACCCGTGAAGATTATATTACATCACAATTTGTTGACCATAGCTCTGTAGTTAAAGGATGTGAGATTCTCAAACCAATCTTTATATCGATTTACAATTAAAACATTGATCAAATATATCACGAACTACCATCGAGGATGAGAACTTCTTTTAAAAAGTCTGAAGCAAAATACTAGTCATAACTCCAACTACCGAAAGATGGAGAATAAAATCATTGCCCCTTTCAGTTGTCCAGTAATTCTGTGTGGTTTACATGACCACATGACAAGAGTTTTTACAGGTTTCACAAACCGAATTACATAGTCCGGTAATCTTACAAGCATGGGGAATCTGAACTTTTATTTGGGATTTTAAAAACGGAAGCGGTCAGGCGCACTTATTTTGTAAAACATAAATTGCTGATAAACCAAAGACATTTCGATGTCCGTCAGTGGCATCGTACCAAGCGTTAATAAATCCAATGGATTTGGTGCTACTCTATTGGACTTGAGGAGATATTATAGACATTTGAATTTCTAATTCTTAGTATTTGACGGCAATTGTTCTGATAGTCCCACATGATGAAGTCTCTCTCTTGCTCTCTCTCTCACACACACACACACCACGCGTTCCCAAATGGAGAAGCAGAATCTGTCTCTTGTAACAAGTAGTCCACAGTAGTCAGGCCTTATGATATGGCACACACTAGGTATTAAAAATTGATCTAACTCTAAATGACGACACGAGAGAAGTACTTTGATTCCAGGTTATTATCTCAATATCAACGAGGCAGTAGTAGTACTAATTTCGAAAGTAATTCCTAAAAGGTGTTGAAAACTAGATCTGGACTCAGACAATGGCTAAATTCGTGTATCACAACTCTACTCCTTGAAATACCTCGAAGTACATTGCACACGCTATTGAAACACCTCATTGTGTTGTTTAACCAATTAAAAAAATCAGTCGAACCATTTCTGCATTCACAAGCGTAACGCGTCTATATCGTCAAATATCTGTTTTTGTAATTCAAGGCGAAGGATCGCCTATAATGCTATGATTACTGATAAAGGACTAATCAAGTTCCGAGCAATTGAAATTAATGTAAATACAGGTACAGAGCGATTACTGACAAAGAGGCTTTATACGCTGGAAGTGTCTGATGGAAATACAAGAACGGGTACCCAATCCCAAGTCCTGATCATAGACCATGTGGGGAGAAGTGTGGTCAGCAGACACATTTAAACAATGCGAGTGGCGAAATATTTCAGCCAACTTAGCGTTACATGTTAGACGATCGTGCTGATAGATGACATAAATGTACAAATGGAATCAAGATTTCCTGTTGAGGATTAACGATGTAAGATGTAACTTTATGAGTGAGCGAGCAGCAATTTTGAGTACCAAAATTGCAGGTGACGCTTGCTAGTCAATGAGACGTGTACCTATAGGCGACCTTTGACCTAACAAGTTATGAAGATGATAAATTTCTGACTGCGTAATGACTTTTCATATATCAGTAAGGTTTATTATTTTAAAAAAGACATTAGAATAAAAATGGGCTAGCAATCTCAAAATGACTAGCAGAGGCGATGGATAGATGGTAAATAATACAAAATGAAATCTCAACTGAAGTATGCGCCGGACCTCTTAACCCCCTCATCATTAATAATTTTTCGTAACCCCTAACTAGCAAAAGAGTACACAATTAACTTAACTAATGAAGGGTCGCCTGTAACATGATGTCATGTCACTATTAGTATGTTCCTGCAATTGGTCTCAAAGGAAGGCACACTTTTCTTCTCGATACACTTCGCCATCAGGACGGTTATGAATTTACTAGATTAATAGTTCCTCTTTTTCGAACCCAATTTAAATAAAATATGGCCAAATCAACAACTCATAGCGGTTTCTAAAAGACGCACCTGTAAGCCGGTGAACATTGAAGTCTATGCACCAAATTTTACAACTTTTCATGAAATTAATATCTAAAACCAATTAAACAGCAATATGAATAACTGTTGTTATAATAAACTGGCAGTTGCCAGGATGTGGGCTTCATTCAATCATATCTTCGTTAATTTTATGATATAATATATATCTAAACTTTCTTTATTGCTTATTTTATGGTCACTTAGATCTGCGAAAGACCGTTTGATTCGTATTAACGGCTTAAAAATAAAGAATTAAGATCTTGTTGGATTGTCTTTGAAGAGAGTCCCGAAGCTGCGGGAGACAGACAAGCAAAAAATGGTGAGCTCTTCACGAAACAATTAATAAGAATAAATTGATTAATTTTTATGCTACAACAAAAGTTGAAATTGCTTCATCTTTGAACAAAGCCTGAAGCTTCGCAAGACAGACAGGTAAAAGATTCTGTGTTATATACGAGCCATTTAATAAAAATATCTCTATTAATTTTTATGAGACAACCTCCTTGGAAGTTTGTATTTTTTCTTCATAAAACATCAGTGAAATCGCCGTGTGAACAAGTCTAATTGATTAAGATATAGAAATCAGTCGCTAATGGATTGTCCTTCAACAGACGTTCACGTAGCGATTTAATGGCGAACGATGGAGTGCCACATTTATGCATAAAGATTTCCACTCACGTAATCGAAATTTTGCAAAGCGTGTGCTCAAGAAGACATGAAGCAACAAAAATTGAACGTACGAGGTGTGTGGGAAAAGTAATGAAATTGGTAACACTACGAGCGATCTGGTAAAGTTGTGTCTACCGGTCTGTGCTTGACCGGTTTGTTCATCCCTTCCACATGCTCCGTCCGAGTTTCAACTCCGTTCAGCCAACATATCTTATATCTTTAAACGAGCAATTCTTGTATATATATATATATATATATATATATTTCGGATCTCGGAAACGGCTGTGATGATTTGGATGAAATTTGGTATTTAGATAACGTTTTGACTTTTAAGATTACCTAAATAGTTGTCCTCCCTACAAAAAAGAGAGTTTACAAAATACGAACAATTTTGTCACTCCGTATATCGAAAACGGCACTAGCGCCATCTTGTAGACAATTCAGGTCAGAAAGCCTACAAATTGATTATCTTTGATTTCAAAGAATAATTAAACGATCAGTTCTTTTATACTGGCTGACCCGCGGAAATATTAACACTGCAATTGTAAAACATTTAAAAAAGGAAGATAATTAAAAATTTATCAATGGTTTTATCAGAAACTTCTTTATAAAGTAATCATCGTTTACTTTTTGACCGTAAAAAGTGGTTGTTAGTTAGTCATTAAATACTACCTTCTTAATTATAAAACATCTTTCGATTTCTGTTCAATGTACAAGATTTCGAGTAGAGTTTGATAATAATAAAGTAAAAAGCCGCGTGCGAGTGCACATACGAAAAAGGGTTCTGATAAATAGAATCTTGCCTTTTGAATCATCTGACCTTGTGCTTTATTAATGTTTATAACGAAGGTTACTTCTTATGGGAATTGTTTTATTATCATTTTGAAATGCTGATCAGAAGATGTGAGATTACTGCGAGGAATGAGCATAGTTTTATCAGAGTGAATAAATTTAGCACAGATGATGTTCTATTAACGTCACAACCCGATGATGAATTCTTATAGAACTCGATGAAACATATCGAAAATAAAGAATAAATGTTCTTGGTTTTCGAGATATAGCATGTCAAAAATCATTTATAGGTATAGTTCCTTGTGCTTTTGGCTACGTTTCTTCTGGTCCAGGCTGTATTTCAACCTAACAACCACTAGGTACAAAATAAAACATTGAAAGTACATTTCCACCATATAGACATGGTCATGTTGGTGGATTTTTTTTTCTCGTCCAGGCTGGAGCTAATCCTAACCTCTTCACTTTTGAGATATAATATCCCGAGAACTAAGCGAGATATCAGAAAAATTCCTTTTTTTCGATTTGTCTCGACGAGTTTCATACGAATTCACCATCAAACTTGGCTATGGCGAAATATGTCTTCTGGTTCAGGTCGCATTTCAACCAACCGCGTAAATTTTGAGATACGATATCTCGAGAACTAAGCTAAATATATAAAAACAAATATTTTTTACTTTCAATTTTTTCTCGTCGAGTTACATAAGAATCCATCATCAAGGGTTATCGTAGAATCCTCTGAAATACCACAAATCTCGCACCATTAATTAATAGGGCCTATCAAACTGGCATTAAGATTTCTATTTTACATAATAATAGCATTTTTTTTAAAAGTAATATGTGAGGCGGTCTCGCAAATGGATCTAGCGATTTGGATGAAATTTCACATGTTGCTTTTCAAGTTTTTAACACGATTTTTTTTTTTTTTTTTTTTTTTTTTTTTTTTTTTTTAAAGAAAGGAGCACATTTGTATTTGTTTTCTCGAAAACGGCTCTAACCTCATTACGTAGAAGGTTCAGGTACCAGTACGCCTACTGATGTTAGTTAAGCTTCTCTTTGGTTAACTGTGCACCTCAAAACGCCTAGGAAGCCTTCAAGCCTTTTACTTTAACCAAACTTTACTCGAAATCTTGGATATTGAACAGAAATCGAAAGATACCGAGCGAAGATCGGTCACCCAGGTACTTATTTTTTACAGGGCCATCAGTGAAGTAGTGTTTTGGTTGTGTGATAAGAAAATGTAGCATTGGAATTTAGGGGTATGTTGTGTAATTAAATTTTGTGTTAAACTTGGGAATCTGCTAGTGAGACCATTGAAAAGTTTAAACAGGCCTATGCGGAACATTGCTTATCAAGAGCACAAATGATTTTTGGAAGGCCGAGAACAAGTTGAAGATCAACCTCGCTCGAATGAGCAAATCAAAGGTTAAAACAATGCTGATTTGCTTTTTGACAGTAGGGGTATCATGCATAAAGAATTTGTTCCACCGGGACAATCTGTCGACCAAAGGTATCCTTGAAAGGCCCAGGAAAAGAATGATTTGTGAGAGGCTAGACATTACAGACAAGTGGATGCTTCATCATGACAATGCAACACGGCTTTTTCCATCAGTGAATTATTTACCTCAAAACATATTCCTGTAGTTCCTCAATCTCCCCCCCCCCCCCCCTCCACCCTTATTCACCTGATTTAAATCCTTTTGACTTTTTCCTTTTCCCGTATTTAAAACATGTTTTAAAAAGACGTCATTTTGGAACTCTGTGACAACCAGTTAACAGCCCTACCATTTGAAGCTTTCCAGCGCTGCTTCCAAGAGTGGAAACAACGACTCCGCAGGTGTATAGCTGCCCAAGGGAACTACTTTGCAGGGGATAATATTGTTGTTTGAAAAAAAAAATTAAAACTTTGGTAAGTAAAACATCAGTCTTATTACTTTTCTCACACACCTCGTATATTCAATTACTTTCAGTCATCTTCGTGAGAGGTGCGATACAAATGAAGACAGCGGACGCAAAGCGAGCGGCTCTTCCCTGGAGCTTCCCAAAACTACTATCCTTTGAGATTACTTTCTAGATAAGGACGTATGAGAATTGTATGTTAGGTTTGAAACGGAGTTTCCACCTGAATTCGTACCTCTGATCCCGCAAGTTCTAAAGTGACCATTTGATCGGCGAATTCTGTCAAGTTAGTTAGACAAAGATTGATTTGCTGACGTTTCGTGGTTAGGTATATAATGCTATTCACTTGTACTCTCTAGCGTTTCTTTTTTCTTGAAAAAGGAGGCAATCTGGAAGTATTCTCTGGAAATAGACAATGCTAGTGAAAAAGTAGAATTAACAAAAATATTTTAAATCAAATTTCAGTTAATCTTTTTATAAACAGTAAATTCTAAAAAAAAAAAAAATAGAAATTTAAAACCCACCAGAGTGGCTGCACGCTTCAAGACACCACCACAATGGATTGTGGACCAGCTTCCAGTCATGGATCTGCATACGGACAGTTCTGATTGCGATTTTTAGACGTCTTCCGCAGTCACATACGCGAATGCTGACACAGTCTCAAATCTCAACGTTATAATCTACGCATTTCAGTGACAAATATATAAATATATATATATTTTTTGCTTTGACAAAAAAACACATATAGAAAACACAAGTTACACGAAACTCAAATAGATGGCAACACTTAAGCTGCTCCCTCCCAATTCTCCAAGAACTGACAATCCCTGGTTCTAACAATCCAGAGAAAACATTGGACAAATTACAAGCCATGATGAGAATGAAAGCTTTGCTTGATCCGATAGGTTGTATTCGTACATAATAATAATAATTATAAATTTATTTTTCCACCACCGGCTACACATCCGTTAAATCCGCGGAGGTTAGACCCTGATAAGTGATAACCATAGATACCATACTATTTTATAAGCTATATCCATTCCACTTGCGTTATTGATTTTTTAAAATTGACATTTGAATCTCTGTCTAGAATTATCTTAGTTATCTCGCAATATGTGTGCTAATCCAACATCATATTTCTTTGTACTGTAACACCCATAGACTTAAGGCGTTCAACATCAATCTGCTGCGTGCAACGAGTGGCTGCTAGTCGGGAGCTGATCCGAAAATACTCCTGCTCCTCTACAGAGCTCTGGTGCGATCAATAATTGATTATGGGTGCCTCTATTACAGCTCCGCAGCTGAAACTCTGCTCCACCAAATAGACAGGGTCCAATACAAGGCACTGCACATATTTTCGGCGCAATGCGCTCTACACCCACAAACGCACTCTTGGTAGAGGCCATGGAACCAGCCCTGAACATCCGCCGATACTACTTAAGTGGAAAATTCATCTTAAAGGTCATGCAATTCAGAAATAATCCCTTAAGAGATGCATTAGAGTCACTGGCGCACAGAACCACTATAGACAGTTACTGGCGTAGGAAAACAAATACCACTAATGGTTACGACATACATTGACTTAGTTCAATACCAACCGATAATTATCTCCACAAGGAAAATGCCTTGCTTCGAAAGCTCATACAAATCAACTATAATCAAAATGGAGGTAAATTTGGATATTTCATTCACAGAAAACACAAATTCTTGCGCAATATGAAAATAGTGTACACATCTATACCGATGGTTCAAAGATCGGCAGTATGGTAGGCTGTACCTTCGTGGATACGCACGGACGAGTCGAATAGACCTATACATCTCACTGCGAAGCAACGATATATACCGCCGAAATGGTTGCCATACTCAAGGGATTAGAATATGCCAAGAGTACCAGATCCAAAACAGTGATCGTGATCATACTATCAGACTCTCGTAGTGTCCTTGAATCCCTTCATCATCTTAATAATAATGCGTGGAAATGCCCCTTAACATACCATATTCTGGAAACTGTCACGGAACTAGAAAAATAGGAAAGCAGACTATTTTTATCTGGATAAAAGTGCACACGGGAATTAATGGCAACGAATGAGCGGATCAGCTGGCCAAGTCGGCAAGCACCAACGGTACAGCTTACCCACACATTAAAACGACTGATCTCCTCTCCACCCTGCGCGCTAAGGTAAAACAACTGTGGGAAACATCGTGGGCAGAAGCAATCAAAAGAAAGGGAAAACATCACGGCACCATACATCCGACAATCCCTAAGGGGCAGTGGCACCAGATAAAATACATACCAAGGAAAACAACTGACACAATTGGCAGACTGAAATTTAACCATGGCCTCTTCCCCAAACACCTATACCGCATTAATTTACTGAACACACCAAGGTGCACATGTGATGGAATCAGCGTATGCGAACCAAATCACTTCTTATTTGCTTGTAAGGAAAAATGGCGGGAGTGCACACAATTTACTTGTGGAACTAAGAATACAATTACCTGTACCACTAAACGTGACCCACCTCCAGCCCTTGGAAGATTTTACCATCTACAAAGCAATAACGAAGTTCCTGGAAGAAAACAATATCAGGATTTATTGTGTTATTGTTTTAATCCTGTAATTCTCTGTAATGATATAAGACAATAATATCTACCAGTGTCTCCATAACTCGCCGGGGACAGCCATGATTCTTGACCTTTAGCCCAGGTTATCGTGAAAACAACAATAAAACTGATAACCTAACTGCAATATGTCTATAAAGTGATACCTAGTGTTAAAATGTATCTTGAAACAAAATATCAACTACTACATTGTAATGTTGTGTTAACTTTAGATGAACTATCAATGATGTAATCGTTTATACTTCTACTCCAATCTCATGCTGTTTTTAATCCATGTATTAAAACTGAGAACCTAACTGCAATATGTCTGTAGAGTGATATCTAGTGTTAAAATGTGTTGTATCTTGAAACAAAATATTATCTACTACATTGTAATGTTGTGTTAACTTTAGATGTACTATCAATGATGTAATTGCTTATACTTCTACTCCATTCTCATGCTGTTTTTAATCCACGTATTCATTGATACGTATATTGTCATTAGATTAACTTAATCTTACTGCCAATCCATGCATACATATACTGATGTTAAAACTTACAATGCTATGATGCATTATGGAGAAAATCCGAATGCCATTAAATAAAAATAAAAAAAGGCATTCAACGTCTTTTAGAGCAGTGGTTCCCCCAAATGGTGGTCCGCGGAATCCTGGCGTTCCGTGGAAGGGTCATAAGGGTTCCCTGTTCTGTCCGAGAATTAAATGAAATGTTCTTTGAAAGAGTCATAAACACGCCGCGAGAAGACTATTATGGTTCTGCTTCCGTCTATGACGACTTACGGATGCGAGAGTGGTTTTTCAGCTTATGCTTATAAAAATGGGGATCCGCCAAAAAATATATGATCAATTAGGGTTCCGTGGCAAAAAAAAAAAAAAAAAAATGGGAATCGCTGATCTAGAGGTATACATGCTGGGATTCAAAACTAATGAGACTCATTTTGTGCGTGGAGACTTTCCCGGCGTACTGAAGCAATGTAGTCTTCACGGGTGTGCAGCCACCATTCGAGTGGGGACTCGAGTTTCGCTACCAGCAGCAACGCCATTAACTGCCCATTTCCTCCATGGGCAGAGTAGGGTGGAGTGTTTGTCTTGCGACATTTACTCCTAGTCTTATAGATGGATACTTGCTTCAAGTTAGATTTGTCTTAACGTTTGGCGTAGATATTTTCAGATGATTTGGGGATTTATTGTACAAGTGAGATAGGTCCTATGTGTGGACCTATTCCTACCGGGTAATTTCCCAGATCCTTGATTAGTGGGTTGTTGGATTTATGGGCTGTATTATAAAATTTGGTGGCAAGATCCTTGAATCGTTGTTTTAAAGTTGGTAGCCCTGTGGCTTCATGAAGGGCAATTGTGGGAAATCTGCAGTCAAGATGAAGTGCTCTCTTCAACGCTCGATTTTGAATAATTTGAAGTCGGTCAAGATTTGTTTTTGCTGTGTATCCCCACACAGGACAGGCATATTCAAGTATTGGTCTTACTAAGGTGCAGTAGATCCGTACTCCTAAGGGTGCGGAGAGCTTACTGTCCCTGTTTAGCACTGGGTACAACGCTTGAAGTCTCGCGCTAGCTCTTCTGCGGAGGTCTTTTATGTGGGCCCTCCAGGTCAACCTGGAGTCAAGCAGGACTCCAAGGTAGCGAACTGTGTTTGACCATGGGATTAAGTTGTTATGAATTGTGAGTTGTTGATCCAATTGAGGTCTCGGTCGAGGTCCTGTCCTTTTAGTTAGTAAGATGGCTTGGGTCTTCGTTGGGTTGATTCCGATACGCCACCTCCTCGCCCAGGCCTCAGTCTTCTGCAGTACCTCCTGCAGACGACGGGTGACGATAGCTTTGCTGCGGCAGTGAGTGAAGTAAGCTGTATCATCTGCATATGTGGCGGTGTGAATTCCGTTTTGAGAAGGTATATTGGCTGTATATAGGGAGTATAGCAGAGGTCCTAGGGTCGAGCCTTGTGGTACTCCTGCCTGAATGCTACGCCTTGTGGAATAGACGTTACCAATTTTGACTTTGAAGGAGCGGTTTTCCAGGTACGATTTTATCAGTTTGACAAGCTGTCCCGGGAGTCCCAATTCTTAGAGTCGTAGTAGCAGTCCGGCGTGCCATACCGAGTCAAATGCCCGGGAGATATCTAGTAGCACAAGTCCACAGTATTCTTTATGGTTGAAGGCCGTCGTGGCAGTCTCAACCACCCTCATCAGTTGCTGGGTGGTTGAGTGTCCCTGACGGAACCCAAATTGATGGTCTGGGAGAATACTCTGTCGCTCGATATACAGGTTTAGGCGTTTGAGGAGCAGACGCTCAAACACCTTGCTGATAGATGGTAACAGACTTATGGGCCGGTAGTTTTGAGGTAGAGAGGGGTTTTTCCCACTCTTATGGATACGGCCTGTTTCCACCGGGTGGGAAAGTTCTTCCTGTCTACAATTATATTGAACAGCATCGTGAGGTGGTTAATTGCCGCTGGAGGCAGGTTTCTCAAACAGATGTTGCTGATTCTGTCGTGGCCTGGGGCTTTTCTTGGGTTTAGGCTGGTCACACAGGTGAAGACTTCTTGAGGGGTAAAGTGCTCGATGTTGTGTTCGTCTTCATCATCAGCTTCGAGGAAAACCGAGACGCAGGCCGAGTAACATCGACCTGCTGCGGACGTCATATTGAGCCGTCAGCGAACGCCCGACATGGCAGACCTGCTCAAGTTCAGGCGCTCCAAGCATGTCGTCGGACGCAGCCAACAAGAAGACTGCGGCTGCCAAGAAGAGGAGAGTAGGCGGGAAGCCGCCGCCAGAGACCCTGTCTCAAGGAACTCTCAACGAGCCGATGGAGGAAGCTAAGCAGAAACCGCCGACGCCACGACCAGTCGACGCTGTCATATTTGAGAGGCCTACACGCCCAATCCTGATCAGCTATGGCGGCAACTATTGCAGTCTGCTAATCCAGCTGCAAAAGGTCGCGGAGCTGCCGATCTTCTGTTGGCCTGTGGATGAAGGTGTGATGATCCACCTTTCCAACAAAAGGGACTTTTGCGCGGTGGTGATGGCCCTCAAGGAACGGACCGCCACCTGCAAAATCTACATCCCAGATTGGGGGACGACCGTACCGAATGCCACTGTGCGGACAGAGCTGGATGCCTCTGTGCAGACAGAGCCGGATGCCCCAGTGCAGATGGAGCTGGATGCCTCTGAGCGGACAGTGCTGGATGCCTCTGTGCAGACGGTGCGGAAGTCCAAAACCAAGTCGCCCTCCCGCAAACTGGCCCAGTGCTTCAAGTGTCAAAACTTCTGGCACTGTGCCAGCGAATGCACCAACCAAGCTAGGTGTGTTCGTTGCGGGGGCGACCATCGATTGGCAGACTGTCAACAAGACCGCAATGAACCAGTCTGCTGCAATTTCGGCTCCAAGCATGCCGCGTCCTACCGTGGCTGCAGAGCGTGGAAGGAGCAAACCAAGAAGCTCCCCCAGCGGTGCTAAGTGCCGCACTCGCAGCCCGCCAAGAGCCGGCAGCAGACCAGCGCTCCTGCTGCGGAGGCCATCCCGCAGCAAACAGCCGCGCCGAGAAGAAAGAAGAAGAACGCACCACGCCAGCGCCAAGGGCTCCATAAGCGGGCCGCTGCGGGCAGTCACACCAGCGGTACTCCGACGGCTGCTGACAGCTCACACTCACTCGCTGCTGTATGGTATTCGTGTACACCAGTATTCTTACCGATACTTGTTTATGCGAATCCCGTCTCGCTTGCGAAGCGGAGATAATAGTGAGCGAGTTGCTGCTTCTTCTTTCGGGACTGCCTTGCCCTCCCAGCCCGAGGTGTTAGGGATTACCGCTCCACGGCCCACTCCTGCGGGAGTGGAATCCCCGAGCGCGAGCGTAGGGTTGTCTCCAACCTGGATACCCTACGGTGACAACGAAGGGTCGGAGCAACACTCCCTTCCAGTAGGCGCTTCCATTGGTAGGACGATGTCTGACGAGACCGTAGGCTCAGAAGCGCATATTCCAGAGGACTCAACAATGGGTGGCGCCAGCCAACATGAAGATACACACTCAAACCAACACCTGGATGAAGATATGGAGGTCGCACAGACCCCCCATCACCCACAATCTTCATGAAGCAATGGAAGTTTCGCAGGCTCCTAGGAAGAGAATACTTGGCTCTCCTACAGAAGTTATGAATGTGAACAAAAAGCGACTCAAGAGTCCTGTACACAACACTACCAAGAAAGTTTCGCTGACACCAGCTTACAACCCCACAAAAAAAGCTCCACTGAAGAAGACTAGGAGAACAACAGTGGACAATGAAGGCTTTGTCAATCCAAAACGCACAGCCCCTGCAGCGGTTATGTCCACCGCCACCGCCAGCAGAGAGGTATCTACAGTTAACCGGTACGAACAACTGCCAGCAGAAGAAACAACACCTGCTTCATCAAATGAACCAACACCTGTTGCTCCATCAAATGAACGCAGGCCAGCGCCCATTGTGCTGACCTATAAAGAAGAATATATGACCCTTTACAACACCCTCAAGCGACTATGTAATAGCGCCTTTGTTGTAAAACCGGCTGGTCGCGAATTATATAAAATTCAAACCAAGACAACCATCGACTACCTAGCGGTAGCAAAACACATTACTGACAAGGGCTGGTCATTCTACACCTACCCAACAGTGCCAGAAAAACTACTGAAGGTAGTCATTAGAGGACTTCCCTTCAACATGACCACCGAACATGTAAAAGAAGAATTAGAGGAAATAAACTATGGAGCCAGAACAGTGGTCAAATTGCGCTCGCCCAAAACGCAACAAGAAACACCACTCTTTCTAGTGGTACTAAATGATTCCGTAGAGAACAGATCCATCTTTCAAATGACCTCCCTATGTTAAAGTGTCATTGGAAAAGTTACGTAGCACAAGAGGCCCACCACAATGCTACAAATGTCAAGGGATAGGTCATGTCTCAAGGCATTGTGTAATGCCAGATAAATGCGTAAAGTGCGCAGGAGACCATGCGACGAGGGACTGCACCCTAACCAAAGGACAAACCCCACCAAAATGTGCAGACTGTGCTGGCGACCACGTCGCCAGCTACAGAAAATGCCCAGCGTTCTCAAGATTCAACGAGAAGCAAAAGATGAACAATGCTGCACACGCTGAGGCTATGAGAAAACAACGTCAACAACAGCAAAAGAAACAACTGCAACAACAGTTAAACAACCAAGAAGCCTCTCTGCAGGATCCTGATGCCTTTCCGCCCCTGCCGGGTCATGGAAATGATAACCAACAGGGATCGAGCAACAACCAACCCGCAACTCAGACGAATAACGAGTTTAAGGACAACAGCTCCAACAGGAGAAGATGGGAAAATAACCAAAGAAAATAGCAGCCACCCGGAAGTGATAGGACAACCATGGATCAAAATCTACATCAGCAGAACAAGTCTATTGATGACAGCACGAATTCAGTCCTGCTAAACATGATCCAAACATTACTACAAACACTAATGTCCATGATTGCAGAAATCCTGCGGCAAGTTGAAGCCGCAGTAAAGGCAGCGGTGCAGGCCGTACCAAGAGGTATACCCAGCAACCAGCAACATGACTAATAGGATTCAAAACTTGACCATCTGCACCTGGAATGCCAATGGCATATGGAACCAAATGGGTGAATTCAGCGAGTTCTTACGTGATGAGCAGATAGATATCTGCTTAGTCACAGAAACACATCTAAAACCTAGTGTAAAGGCTGCAGTTGCAAACTACTCATGCTATAGAAATGATAGATTGACGGCGGGTGGTGGTACCGCAATCTACATCCGCTCCACCATAAGGCACCATGAAGTAGCTCTGCCAGAACTAATGACAATAGAAGCAACTGGCATCGCTGCTGACACGTCCAGTGGCAGGATGATCCTTATCTCCGCCTACCGATGACCTGCCAACAAAGTCAATGAGGAAGAAATCGCCAAACTACTAAACATCGCTGGGAACGTCTTCATAGCAGGGGATTTCAATGCGAAACACTGTGACTGGAATTCCAGACTTACAAATACTGCCGGCAAGCAACTACGGCGTGCTGTACAGGCAAATGATGGCATGGTATGGG
Organism: Vandiemenella viatica; assembly: GCA_031002005.1. Lineage (NCBI taxonomy): Eukaryota > Metazoa > Arthropoda > Insecta > Orthoptera > Morabidae > Vandiemenella > Vandiemenella viatica. Next base: position 257,080,184 of record JARYHS010013630.1, on the reverse strand, counting down.
GGCCCACCGAACCCACCATCTTTCAAAGAAGATTTATACCTGATGTCCTTGACATCGCAATAACCAAAGGACTCAATCACACAATTGCAATAGCTACAAAAAACGCACTCTCTTCTGATCACATACCAGTCATTTTTTATCTAGCTGAGGGTGCAAGATTGAAAAATCCTAGCCGCCACAGAAACATCAAAAACATAAACTGAGATTTATACAAACAGCACCTCACCCAAAGACTTCAAAATGCTGCGCCACCTGATATCATAGGGTCTAACGCTGCTACCCTCGCCCTCACTCAATGGATCAACGAAGCAGCAGATGCTGCTTCCCCACAGCAAAAACCCGTACCGCAAAATCACTCAAAACCTCTTCCGCCCAATATCAGAGAGGCCATAACTACTAAAAACCGACTCACCAGGGAATGGCAGATTACGCGTGACCCAGTCACCAAACAACACATCAACCGCATGCGGCACGAAATTAGGTTAGAAGTGCAGCAACACAAAAATAAAGAATGGGAAGGCCTACTCAACACTATAAGCACAGAAGACGGCTCGGCTTGGAGACTAACCAGGCGAATGCTGCGAAAGGGAGGAAAGTTACCGCCTCTCTTGGTAGGCAACAGATTCGTCAGTGAACCGGAAGAAAAAGCTGAGGCAATAGCAGTAGTCTTTGAAGCCAACTTCCGTCCAGTACAGGACCATCTCGACGTGCAACACATTCAGATGGTAGAAGAGCGACTACAAAGATTTTTAAATACTAACATTCCTGAAGAGGATTCAATTGACCCAATCACGGAGGACGAAGTCATCGGCATGTTACAACATGCAAAACCCAATAAAGCGCTGGGTCATGATGGCATTGGGGCGCCACTACTAAAACAACTACCAAGGGTAGCTACAAACTACATAACAGCCATTTTCAACTATATTATTAAAACCGGTGACTACCCTGAAACCTGGAAGCATGCAGATATTGTGGCCATTCCCAAACCAGGGAAAGACAGAAGATCCCCGAAATCCTACAGGCCTATAAGCCTACTACCAACCATGTCGAAGATATTCGAGAAGCTTTACCTAAGGAGACTGCGACATCACATTGATCAAGAGCATCTACTCCCGGAGGAACAATTTGGATTCAGAGAGCATCATTCCACATCCCAACAGCTACTTAGACTTGTAGAACATGCGCTAAGTGCATTCGAGAAGAAAGAGTATTTCGCGACTGTTCTCCTGGACGTCTCGAAAGCCTTTGATTCTGTTTGGCACCAAGGACTGCTATACAAACTCCTTGTACTAGGCATCCCTTTGTCACACGTGAGGCTACTGAAGAACTATCTGACCGGCAGAACCTTCAGGGTAATCTTAGACGAGGCCGTGTCATCTATTAAAAGTATTGAAGCTGGCGTCCCGCAAGGTTCAGTTATCGGGCCAGTCCTCTACAATCTTTATACTGCCGACTTGCCAAAAACTGAACAAACTGTGCATACTGGTCTATATGCTGACGACACAGCGCAGTTCACAAAGAGCATTAAAGCACAACATGCAAGGAATTCGCTTCAGAGAGCATGCACAAACATTGAAGGCTGGGCCAAAAGATGGCGACTTGCCTTCAACGCAGGGAAAAGTCAGGCCACATTTATCACCAGGCGAGTAGTACCACAGAATCTACAACCCATCCAACTATTTGGTGAGCCGATACCATGGACCCAAACCGCGATCTACCTTGGTGTAACCCTTGATAAGCGCCTCACCTGGAAACAGCACATTAGGAAAGTCAGAGCAAAGGCTGAAGGCAGAATGAGGACTCTTTATCCCATTCTCAACCCGACGTCTAAACTAAAACCTGACCAGGCCATAAGACTGTATACTGCTCTGGTACGCCCGGTTCTAGAATATGCAGCGGTTGTGTGGGGAAATGCTGCTACTTCACACATCCAGAAGCTTCAGACAATTCAAAACAGAGCAATACGCTATGCGTATAAACTGCCTAAAGAGACCCCGTCTACTGTGCTACATGAAGTCAGTGGTCTGGAAAAATTAAATGTCAGGATCAAAAAATTGGCTGCTAAGTTCTATGCAAACTGCACCAATTCAACAAACCCACTTATTGCCCAACTAGGCAACACACTTCACTTCAATGACAATATCAGGTGGCCAGTCCACCTCATACAGTAATCCAAACCGGAGATGACAATCCTAATACGCCACACCGATGAAGCCAAACAAAACAAAAATCTGGAAGGAGATGCACCATGTGTAAGAACTTCCCCACACTCCAGGAGAACAGCCACCTGGGTAATGATAGTCGTAGTCGTAGTCGTAGTCGGCTGCTGACAAGCAGTCGCGCCAGACCGCAAAGACAACACGCCACGGAAGAGAGGCTTGCTGTCGTCACACCTGCGCTCGCCAAGACACCGAGCACCAGGAGGACAGACTGCAGCCTCTCATCCAGCTCCTCACGGAACTGCTAACGCGACTTCCGACAAGGGAAGTCGTGCCAATAGCACACCCGAGAGCAAAAGCTGCTCTCTCCTAAGACCTTTCCACCTGCGCGAAGACCACCGGTCATCGCCATAAGAAGATTCCATCTTCTGCCAACCGAAACGACAGACCGACAGTGAGGCAAAACCCGTCAACTATTGTCGAGGAGTAAATGCCGAAAGGCAACAAACTCCAAAAAACTAAACTCCCATATGGCTGGAGCTGATATTGGCTCTGCTGCGGGTGTGCAGCCGGATGGTGTTTTGCAAACACAACGTTTCGACAACCAGCTCGGTGACTGCCAGCTTTCGTCAGCCTGTAGACACCGGACACCTGATGAAGACAACCGAGCTGGTTGTCGAAACGTTGTGTTTCCAAAACACCATCCGGCTGCACACCCGTGAAGACTACATTGAGACTCATTTTATTCTGACACGAGCGTACATCGCCGCGCGCTCCACTTTCCAGCAGCGGTGGTGTGGGGGTTTGCTTCACAACGCAACAGATCTCAGTTGTTTCCGATTGTTCACAGCGGTAGGATCGGCCTTGAAAGAAACCCCTGTGTGGTAGTGCTTGACAAGGTAGAATGGAAAGTTTGTTAGAGCAATGGTACGCTACCAAGTTCTGCTTCCGTTTGGGCATGTCTCCTTCCGAAACGTTCAAAATGCTTCAACAGGCTTTTGGGACTGAGTGTCTATTTTATTCTCAAGTGAAAAAGAGGCACAAGGCTTAAGGGAGGGCCGAGAAGAGGTGACCGACGAACCCCGGTCTGGACGCCTGTCGTCGGCCCGAATTGACGTTAATGTGCAGCGAGTGCGTGATTTTTTGAACACGGACCGGCGTCTCTACCAAGTAGCAGAGTCCATGTAATTATCAGAGGCAACGGTGCAACGCATTGTTACCGAGGACTTGCACATGCAGAAGATCTGCACCAAAGTCGTGTCCAAAGTTTTGACAAAAGAGCAAAAAAAACATCCGAGTGCTCCGATGACAAGAACTGCTACAAATGTGCAAAGACGATCCTGGCATTCTTGAAAAAGCGATAACCGGCGGTGAAACTTAGACTTTCCAATACGACACAGAGACAAAACTCCAAAGTTCTGAGTGGCACCCTCAAACTCACCACGTCCCAAGAAAGTGCGGATGAGCAAATCGAAGACGAAGACCATGCTCATCGCCTTCTTCGGAGTGAAGGGGATCGTCCACTATGAGTTTGTCCCACCTGAGTGACCGTGAATGCTGCTTACTCCTTGGAAGTCCTGAAAAGAAGCGTCGCGCGCTAGCGAAGGGACATCAAGGACAGCTGGAAGTTGCACCACGATAACGCGCCCAGCCACGTCGCCTTCATCCTGAGCGCCTACTTGGCCCGGGTGAACGTTCCGGTGGTCCTCCAGCCTCCCTACAGTCCTGACCATGGAGCAAAGAAAAGAGAGGAGACCACGTAAGGGACCTTCTCCATGCAACGAAGTGACGCCGAGAGGAGAGCGGTGTGGTAGTGAGGTCGCCATATTGGTTGGGTCAAGAAACACAAGGAATGTATATGGAATGGAAGAATTTCTTCGTTTTTAACCTTCGCATTACTAATAATGAAGTCTTATGGGGTTACATTTATAAATACCCTCATTGATATAACCTATAAACATTAGAATTTAAGGAAAACAACCTGCTAAATAATTTTTGATACAAATTTTGTTTGCCGAAACAGAACTTTTTTTCTCCCTACAGTCGCAAAAAAAGACCTAAGCGTAATATTTCTATTTCAAATAGATTAGATAGCTGTTCAAATGGATTATAGTACCACATTCCAGTTGAGTAATTTTAATCCTTTCAAAATCTTTGATGAGAAAGATTACAAAATCAAGAAAAATAGATCTAGATCTATTTACAAGCAGAAGCAAGTCCTATATGAAATTTTTAAATAGCCTAGATGAATGGTTAGGACTTTAAAACAACTGAAACCTTCAAAAGAATTCACGGCTTACTCAGAAGATATTGCACTGGTATTCCATAGACTATTTAAATTCGTCAGCAGCATCAGTGCAAGGGAAGTCTATCATTACCGTGGGTCCACAATCTGATGATTAATTCTTTTATATACATATATATATCGCTTAGTTCTCGAGATATACTGTCTCAAAAGTGAGGTCGTTAGGTCGAAATGCGGCCTGGACCAAAAGAAAGAGAACAAAGCGAGATATCAAAACATTGTGTTCTTTACTTTCAATTACTTTCTTTAAGTTACATAAGTATTCATCATCAGATTATGGCGCCACGGTAATGATAGAACTGGCCAGTGTAATTATTTTGCTACCATATATCAAAAGTCGCAAGCTTGTGTCACTAACAAGGTGCTCAATAAGTTACTAATAACAAATAATTTGTTCCTTATACTATAAAAAGAATATTCTGCAACAGGCTGCATTTCAACCTAATCACAATTAATGTTGCCGCTAAAAAGTTAAACGACGCAAATGCAACCAAACACTTTAAACGTATTGCGAATTACATTTCAGATAACAACAAAATGGACTTCATTACAATTACTAGATCGCATATTACAAATTATCACAATTAATTTCATCAAACACTTTCAACATAAATTAGGTACAACTGGACTAAAGCACATTGAATAATGTATTCGCTTCATCGCGATGTAAACTTGATCCACACGTGCAAAATAGTAAGATAAAATGGTTCTCTGCACCAGCAAATATTTGATAACACCGTCGTCATATTGAGAGCTGTGAATAAACTTTTTAACAGGCACTGTAAATCTATAATGTTATCTATTATGTCTTGCAGACAAATACTTCAAGAACAATAATTTCAAGGTGACTTACCTATGGAATGTTATTCCAGGTTGTTTTTTACTTGTTCTGTTTGTGCAACCATAGGCAACACAATTTGGCATTATAAAACACCTTGAAATATCCGAACATGAAATGTTCACAGCAGGAAGGTAATAAAAATAGACCAATGTTTTGAACTCACGAAGATGGCGCCCGCGCATGCGCAGTCGGCTCTGGAGTTTACAGGCTGCTTCACAGTTTAAGCGACACCTTTTCCTACCTCCATGGTCCTGACTTGTCGCCTCCTGACTTCTTGCTTCCGCGCTTAAAATCAGCGCTGAAAGGAAAATGCTCAATCGAGGACATCCAAGCAAATGTTAAGGCAGCCCTTGTAACCATCCCGGAACAGGCCTACGTGGACGCTTTCGAGTCATGGAAAATCCGCCTATAAAAGTGTATTGATGCAGGAGGTACCTATTTTGAAGGTCAGTTGTACCGATTTGACCAATAAATCTGTCCTTTTGAACAAAAGCTCCTTACTTTTGAATCGCACCCTGTATGTTACCCGTAGGAATTACTTACAACTAAAGTTTCTGCCACATGTTGGCGGGGCATTTACCATTTTTTCCATTTGTGCTCATTGTTGCCTTTCAAAAACTATAAATTATTATATCGTAGTGACTTTGGAACCGCAGACTGCTATGTCCGCAGATGTTTGTAATAAAATATTATTTTTATTGAAACTTAAAACCGCTCATTTTGTAACCCATTGCCATAGTACTAACGACACTCTCAGAAAATTTATAATTATGGACTAACATGTAAACTCCATTCATTTAGTCTGCTAGGATATACTTCTCTCACCAACGTATGTGATTCGCAAGAACAAACAGAGATAATAAAAGTGAAATAAGATACCACACTCATGTTCATATGTATTATGATTTTACGTCATACTGTTAGCGACTGTATTATAAAGAATGGAAATTATTTTTGGTCCAAGCTAGGTTTACGACCAAAGGTGTTCGAATTTCTTAGCACAGATGTAAATGTAGTAATTTCTTACCCAAGCGAATAATCAGTGTGCAAAACTGGCGGCTCAGTTATCAACAGTGGTAGCGAAACTAGCTATTCATTATTATGGAGAGAGGGTTTTGTGGTGGAACCTAGCTTCGATCACTATTATTTATATTTTTCCTTGTGTGTCAATACCACTCCCAGGTGTTAAATCAATTCCAATATTGGAATGAAAATCATCTGAATATTCGCTTCAAGAAACAATTCAATATAAATCATTTTAACATATCCTTATCAAGCCAAGGACGGATGGAAACGCTGCCCGAAGTGCGTTCAGAAAATCTAGGGACGCTGATCGATAATTAAATGTTAGTAGCTTCCGCCATACAGCATTTTTTTTCTCTGTCATTAGTGTCTCGACTGGTTTGATGGAATCTCCAATCCTTCCTATCTTGCGCCAACTTCTTCATCTCTGCATAATCGTTTGAGCCAACGTTATCAGTTATCTGATTCAAATATTCTAATCACTGTCTTCTTCTATCCTTCTTACTTTCGACTATTCTCTCTGCTAACAAATTAACCAATTCCGCATGTCTCAAAATACGACCCACCATCCTATCTCTCTCTCTCTCTTTTTTTTTTTTAAAAAAAAAAAAAGATTTTCTTCAAACTTCTTTCTTCTCTCATCATTTTCAAAACAAGTTCATTTCAAACTTCATCTGTCCACTTAATTTTCAGTATCCTCTTATAGTATCACTAATAAAATGTTTCATTTTCCTTCTTCCTGGTTCCTAAAGACCACGCTTCACTACCATAAAATGCTGTGTTTCAAACATGTAGTTTTAGAAAGTTATTTCTGAATCATAAATCGATATTTAAAACTTAAATATTTCTGCAGTGTTGTTGTAGGAGTCTAAGGGTTGTATTAAGAAGGATAGAGTAGTGATCGTAGGAGGTTTCTTGAGGAGTATTAATAAAAGAACGAATTATGGTGTAGCCTGAGTAAGATGGTAAAACAGGCACAGAATAGCACACGTACAGTACTTGAGAAGCCGTGATCGGCCACAGCTGAACCAGGTTGTGAGGTGAGTAAACGAGGAGACAGTGGTACTGCATGGGAAAGTTAATAGTTCTGTCTTGGTGTTGTGCCTATTGACACCTTGGTAGGTAGACACAGCCTACACATAGTAAGAGGTAAGGGGTACTCTCTAAGTTTTTAGCTTAAGTCGTAAAGGAGCCCACTTCCAAATATGACAGGGGTAGTAATTTTTTTAACTACCGCCCACTGTTGTGTCTCTCTTGGTGGTAACCCTTCAAAACCACCCCCGGGTTCCACAATAATGGTGATTTATAAATTAGTGAAGTTATTTCACTTTATCAAATTGATAAATCAGAGTTATAGTTAGTTAAAGCATATAATAATAATTACTTGCCAAATATTGATACTGGAGTTTCGTTAAGTTTGGCAGAATAAATCTTTATAAAACAATTAACTGTAATTAAATCAATCTTTATATTCATACTTTAAATACATACAAGCATGAAGTCTGGTGAAATTTCTTTTAATTATTTAAATTATTAATGAGATACTTTAGGCTGATGCTGAGAAACTGGATACAATGCTCATTTTTTGCAAAGAACAACCATGGTTTCCATCGGAGATATTCAGACAGTTTCTTTCTTTGGTCATGATATGATTAAAGGAACTAAAATCTGACTACACAAGAAATGAAATAGGTATCAATAAATAATAATATTCCTCTTATTTGGATCTGGCAACTTTTTTATTTTCCCACGGATTTTCATATCCACTACTAGCGAATTTATGTTTACTTTCTTCATCATATATAATTTCTAACAGTTTTTTTAGTAAGTAGTATCGACCTGTTCAATATTTACGGTAAAGTATTTTTCATCCAGTCATACACCTTCAATCTCAAAATGTCTTCAAATCGGTTTTCCATGTCCGATTTACTTTCGTTGAGGTGGCTACTCATCCTTCGTAGTTACATTATATTTTATAGATGATAATTCAGGAAACTGAAGAAATTCTCATTGCAATAGATTTTAACGAAGTAGTTCAAGTTTGTCAATAAATAAATACATTATACTTTAGCAACCTGTAAGAGTTTTATTAACTCCTTGAAGCTGCAAATCGACATAATTATATCTCTTAAATTTTTAAAAAATGTTAATCTAGTTAAAAAAAGAGGATTGTGCTTTAATGTCGGTCAAAACACTACTACCTACCATGAAAGCTGGAACGCCTACTAATGGGCTGTAGGGACCAGGTTGACTACTACTGTGTTAGAGAATGCTGGTGAGCGGATAAAAATTTATGACCGAAGGCTTACAGACTGCAGACGCACAACAGGAAAAAAAGTAATTACTGCTAAAGAAATAGCTTAAGCTAATGAAACAATGGTAGACAGAGGTGAAAGTTAATGCTCATAATATCATAAAACCAGTTATAAGAGTATTACTAGTGAACAGAAGTGTAATGGATAAAGTAATAGGGTTTGGTAAGAGAATAGAGATACACAAACCGCAAGTAATTTTAGGAGTACAGTCTTTGTTGTAGGAATAAATACCAGACAATGAGATTTCCCCCGATGTTTATAGAGTATACCGCAGAGATACCGAGATTGAGTGGTATTCATATTGGTTTACAGACTACTATAGTTCACTTGTATTCAGAGATCATAGCGACGAGTTGCTAGGTGTAGAATTCTGGGATGGTAAAAAATAAAAATACTAGGGAGTTGATTTCTTACCGCAGTTGAAGAATGAATGATGATTATGTAATTTGAGTGTTAAATTCCTCCCCCACCTACTTTTGCTATTTACAAAAGTCAATTTTAAATTGCTTCAGGGTTTTTGATAAATTATTCATCACTTCATTTGGTAATTTGTTCCATCCCTGACACACATACCAAAAAAAGAAAATTTTCCCACTACCTAATATAAGAAATCGAGCACCAGCTTGTGGTCATGGTCGCATTTCCCCTTCCATGCACTATTCCTAATTCTATTACTATTACTATTACTCCACGATTCACTAAAAGTGTTTGGCGGAGGGTGCATTGCACCTATCCGAAAGGGTAATAGTTTGGAAGGGATGTATAGGATATGGCAGGAGGCGCCCATCGGCTATTGTGATGAACCATCCCAGCATTCGCGTGGAGTGATTCGGGAAAACCATGGAAAACCCAGATCAGGATGGCTGGAGAGCTTTATCGATACCTACTCCTGTCGGATTTTAAGTTTACTCGCCCGGTAAATCCTTTCTATTCCATTCCCTAATCGCTCGTGGAAAAAATGAATATAGAAAAGAATCGATTCTGGCCCTGATTTCTCTTATCTTATTTTCACGGTCATTCCGAGATATCGGCTACGCGGGTGGCAGGGGCTGTGTGGATTGCACTGGGTGGTTTTTTAGGCTGAGGGAGAAAGACCCAAAACACGAAATTCAGTTACATGCAACCCAATCAGATGCAACACCGGAATGTAGGAGCAACGTATAAGAATCTCGACAGTTAAAAGTTCTCGTAATTAACTGTAGAAGCGTTTGTAATAAACAACCGGAATTTGAAAGCTTTATTTGTAGTACAGAAGCGGATATCGTTATCGGTACAGAAAGTTGGTTGAAACCGGAAATAATTTCCGCCGAAACTTTTAAAGATAGCATGAACGTTTTTCATAAAGACAGATTACATTCTCATGGAGGTGGGGTATTTATAGCTGTGAGTAAATTTCTACCATGTAATGAAATAGACGTCGATACGATCTGTGAAATCATATGGATTAAACTCAACGTTGCTGGGTCAAAACTCATCATAGGCGCCTTCTACCGTCCACCGGATTCCGACATAGCTATCGTCGAGGAGTTAAGAAATAATGTAAATAGTATAGCTAGTCGGTTTAAGGATCATGCTATGATTCTAGGAGGCGACTTCAATCTGCCTTATATTGAATGGCGTAATTACGTTCACATCACAGGTAGCAGGGATAAGGCAGCTTCTGAAGTAATTCTCGAGTTGTTGTTAGATAATCTGGAGCAGCTAGTTAATGAACCTACGCGGTGTCATAACGGTAGTGTAAAAATTTTAGACTTGTTGGTTACCAACAGGCCAGAATAATGCACCGACATTTCAACGACCACAGGAATAAGCGATCACAAAGCGGTAATTGCGACTATCAAATTAATGGCCAAGCGAAAAAGGAAAAAAAGGGCGGATTGTATACGGATTCAGTAAGGCCTCAAAGGAATGTTTTAGAACATACCTGAGGAATAATTACCATAACTTCAAGTCAACAAAGGACACCGTTGAAGAGATCGTTTTATACATATAGTCAGGGAAGGTATGGAAATACATATACCAAAGTGGTCAATAAAGGGGGAGAATGATCCAACGTGGTACACATGCGAAGTCAAAAGATTACTCAAAAAACAAAGAAAAATATACGCACGCTCAAGAAGGAAGGGGTGTCGCAGCGATTTAGAAACCTTAGCTGATTTAAGAGGACGTATTAAGAATGTAATGCGCGAGGCCTTTAACGATTTTCACTCCAACTCTCTCTCTAAGAGTCTTACAGAAAACCCAGAGAAATTTTGGTCGTATATACGAAAAGTTAATTGTACCAACAGCAATATTCCAGCACTAATTCGTGAAGGTTCCGAGGTTAATGAAAGCCGCGATAAAGCTAACGTACTAAATACCGTATTCAAAAATTCATTTACAAATGAACATAAGGATAGTATTCCCGTTTTCCCACGACGTGGCGAGTCGGTGATGGAATCATTACGAATAAATACTGCAGGTATCATCAAGCAATTAGAGCTCCTGAAGGGGGGAAAAGCACCGGGCCCGGATGGAATTTCAGTAAGAGTATTTTCAGAGTGTGCGGCGGAAATCGGGCCATTTCTGTCTGATATATTCAGTAAATCATTAGAAGAGCGAAAAGTACCTTCAGACTGGAAAATCGCGCAAGTAACTCCGATTTTCAAAAAAGATGATCGAAGTGATCCTGGAAACTATCGTCCCATATCTATAACATCTGTTTGTAGTAGAGTTATGGAGTATATTATATGCTCGAACATTATGAATTTTCTAGATGATAATAATTTGCTTACAACAAATCAACACGGATTTCGGAAGAAAAGATCATGTGAAACACTGCTGGCCCTATTTACACACGACGTAATGAAAGTTATCGATGCAGGTTCACAAGTAGATGCAATTTTTTTAGATTTCCAGAAAGCCTTTGACTCTGTGCCACACAACCGCCTTTTAGCGAAGCTTCGAGCGTACGGTATATCGGATCAGATTTGTGAATGGATAAAGGATTCTCTAACTGGTTGGTCGCAGGATGTTGTCGTTGAAGGAGAAAGTTCTTCTAATCTAGATGTTACATCGGGTGTACCTCAAGGAAGTGTAATAGGACCACTTCTTTTCTTAATTTTTATAAACGATCTCGGAGACAAAGTGAAAAGCCTTTTTAGATTGTTTCCTGATGATGCAGTTATTTATAGGGAAGTAAGAAATTTGGCCGATTTCTTAGAAATTCAGCGCGATCTGTATGTTATTTTGGCTTGGTGCGCTGAGTGGCAACTTACTCTAAATTGTAAAAAGTGCAAGACAATGAGCATAACTAACAAAAAGAATCCAATTGTTCAGAAATACGAGTTAAACAATACAGTTATTGATATGGTCGATTCTATGAAATATTTGGTAGTAACAGTACAAAGGAACATGAAATGGGACATACACATTAATTAGTTAGTAAGTAGAGCAAATTCTAGGCTGCGATTCATAGGTCGAATCTTGAAAAATTGTAATGAACAAACAAAGGAGATAGCGTACAAATCTCTTGTGCGTCCACATTTGGATTATTGTTGTGCCATTTGGGACCCGTTTCCTAAGGGGTTGATCGAAAGTATAGAGAAAGTACAGAGAAGAGCCGCTCGATTCGTGACATTTGAATAGATGATGTGTTCTAAAATCCTACAAAACATTGATGTTAACGAGATCGGACTATAATTTTGAGGATCATTAACATTCCCATTTTTAAACACTGAACTTACAATGGCGGTCTTCCATTCGGCTGGTATTTTTCCTTGATCTAAGGAGGCGGTATATAATTTCATCAAATACGGTGCAATTTCTTTTGCGTACCTAGAGTAGAATCTTGTAGGAATACCGTCTGGTCCAGGAGATTTATTGGATTTTACATTCATAAGCAGTTTCCCCCGACATCAAAATTCTTTGGCGAATGACCCATTTTAGAGGGGGTTTAAATTATCAGGTGTCGACTGTATATGAAATTAGATTAATAACACAAGGGAGCAAAGATTTTCAAATCAAATACCTTGCTAAGGGAAGGGGGCTTTACACAAGCGGGAAAGCAGGGCACAAGACGACCCAAGATATTCGATACACTCCTAATAAAGCCTGATGGTAACCTTGCGCGGTCTCAAATAAATGAAGTAATAAGTGATTAAGAAGCAGTTCTGATGGGTGTTAGGTTGTGAAGTGCCGTGTCAAAAAAGATGGAAGTAAATATGCACGGCTGGGCAGAAAACCGTTAAACGAAATTAACTAAATTGAAAATTGTAAAAATGTGAATAATCATTAACGTTCTTCTTAACTTCCGTTAAATTGAGCTTCCGTTAACTTAAGTCCGTTACATTGGTTGTTGACTTCATTTCGTTTGTTTAAATTGAGCGCCACGGGACACTGGTCAAATAGCGAATTAATTAGGTGATGCGAATGCGTGTGTGATACATATTTAACTTTTACGCTAGGCATGGCGCACACTACTCGTTTATCATTCGATCTGTTATTGATTTTGATATTTTCTTAGCCTAACTATTTTTAGTACGAATATTACAGTGCTACTTTTTTGTTTGGTAATGAAATACATTAAACTGACATTCGTTACATGAATATGTCATGGAAACTGAAGATCTAGAATTTGTTTGTCAAAGCTACAATGTTAACAATAGCCACGAGAAGATTAAAAGTCCTTGGCCATATTTATGCAATTATGTTGCATTTAAATCAAGACTGAGAAAATTGTTGATTTATGAATTCGAAATGTATTTGGCTAAAATTTTTACAATCGAAGCTCCTGTTTCTAGCCTTAACAATTTTAAACATGAAGAGGTTGTATAGATCCAAATATTTTAGTTTGAAGAAACAGTAAAAACAGGCTCAACTCGTGGGAAAAGAAAAAACAATGCAAAGCTTTCTTCAAGTGATGTGGATTCTTCTGATGTTGATAGCAGCAGAAGTGTTTTATTTATTTTTTACCTCCATCTGTATTGTACCCATAGATTGTATCTGAGGCTGGTGTGAATCAATGCATTGTAAACTTTTTCGTTGCCAACATGATACCACTACATCTTGTAGATTCCGATAGGTTTGAGATGCTGATTAAAATGTTGAACCCCAGTAAGAACTCAGTTTCCAGAGGGACATTGGGTAGACGTATTATTGATGATTAACTTTTAACGGATAACTGTAACTTGCGTTAAATTTGCAAAAATGTAACAGCCTTGAAGTTAACTTTTTAAGTAGCGGATTAACGGTGAAAGAAGTTAACTTTTGGATTAACTGCGCCCAGCTATGTAGATATGTGAATGCCAGAGGGTAATATATTTGGAGCACTGCTATTCATTATTCTAATGATTTATTGTGGTGATGGTTACGAGGTTGTTTGCAGATTACATAATAGTATGTAATAGCATCAGAACGGAAGAAGACTGTGAACAACTGCTGGATGACTTGGACATGATAATCTAATTGGGAACGTCAACATGATATTAAGATAAATGTCGAGAAGTAACAGCTAATTATGTGCACAGATAAAAAACTATAGGATGTTTATCTGGATCTATGTTGTAATGCACGTCGTAGCGGCATCACAGTATACGGTTTGTGAGACATTTCCAGGGAGTGATATATTCAGTTTCAGGTATTAGTAGAAGCAAAGATGGACCGTGCTGGGTGAGTGGTTAACGCTCTGGCCTCGTATTCGCGAGGACGCCGATTCGAATCCGCGTCCGGGCATCCATATTTGGGTTTTGCATGGTTTCCCCAAATCATTCCAGGCGAATACTTCCTTCAAAAGGCCATTGTCGATTTCCTTCCCGTTACTTGTCACCAATCCCATCTTGCCTCTAATGAGCTCGAGGTCGACGAAGCGTAAAGGCATAAGAAAAAAAATAAAAAAAGTAGAAGAAAAGCAGCGCTGCCGTTTATTGTACGGCCTGCTGTATGGACAGGAATGTTTTGTAGAGGAACGGCGGCCACAAAAGCAGCTAACAGCGTTCGGAATACCTTTTAGCCAGGAGGGCCTAGCTAAATGACTTTTCGACAGTGTCTGAAGTCTACCGACTTTCCCCCATTGACCAGTCACAGGAATAAGAAAAAGTTCCAAGTATTTCGATGTGTGGTGGACAGTGTGGAATAGATCAGGTATCTTTATAGTTAGAGATATTGGTATTTGTAAATGTTAACAGGAGCAGAGCGAATGAGAGGAGAAGAATGGTTTGCTGGACGACCCGATTGGTGGATTAACATCGAAGGACGGCCCCTGATGGTCGACCGGACGTTTCTTCGTTAAGGGACGTGCAACAAGAAAGAATTGTTTTGACTACGAGGCGAGAGACATCTGCTCTCGTTGAATACCTGATGAGACCATGACTTCTGCCAAGAGCCGGTCGACTACGAAACGAGAAGGCAGACGGTGCATGACCTTGGCGGTTACGCTGAGGAGCCCGGCTGGAATATACGACAGGGAAATAAGCCCACAAACCAAGCGCGGTGATTGGGGCTGTTATACTTGCGGCTGCGCTAATTCCGACGTTATACCGCTTACAAGTTACCAGACTCGCAAAAAGGCGTACTTTGCTCAACTGCAATTAAAACACGAAATCGATAGCGCTTAGTGGAAGATGCTGAACATTTATTATTGTTGCATTGAGAAATAAGTTAATATGGAAACTGGTTACTGGGAATCGAAGTGGAGTAATTTGGATAATTATTTCTTCTTGTAATCCAAGGTTCACAGATTTGTTGTAGACATTAGACACAAGAATTGCAAATGCTGTGGTTGGATTAACTTAGATACGCTCGCTTTGATCGCATGTGAATAGAGTTCCGGGGAGATGGCACAGTACTTATAGTCATTAACAAATCAGAAATATTACCAGCTACTGGTTACCGGTTAGTTACTTAACACCTCATTAGTATATTCAATTTCCAATATTAACTGCTAATACTAACTTCTCATGTTGATTATTACTAGATACTCTAAATAATTGCTGTATATGTGAACAATTTAAACAAATAGAAAATCATTCAATATTTTAATGAATGTGAATAACTTTTTCACCTTCCCATTCTGCACTCCAAGAACATATACTACTAGTGGACTTGCCCGCTAGCTTAGCGGGCTTCGCCCGATTTTGGTCACGTGAATGAAATATTATATAAGTTTTTATTTTTTAGAAGGTGTGTAGGGTTAAATTTGCAAGAAATAAGACTGGTTCGTGAATAGCCATCCCAGTCGCTTGGAAAGCGAGGCTTGCCTACAGCGCTGGCGTAGTGACGTAAAGAAATCGGAATACGATTCGTAGAATGTGGCAGAAAGCTCCATAATTTGTACAAAATTGTCTAACTGTAAACATTCTGGAACCTTGTTGAACGGTGTAGAAACTTATACACAATTCTACAAAGTTCGATCCAATCCCAGAAAAGCGAAAATATTCCTTTAAGTTCAAAAGTACTGAGGATGGGAATATCCTTTTCAAGGCGAAGGCAGCGCAGCAGGGAGCGAAGCGGAGTTGGAGAGACGTGTCGTCGACAATATCCGTATGCTGAGTGATTTTGGTTAGGAAGGAAAAGCAGGGTCTCTTATTTAAACCAGACGAAATGTTTTTTTATGCGGGAACAAAGAATCAGAAAATTAGCTACGCTTCCATTGGTTGTTTGTTTGGTGGTGATTTTGTCGCCGAGAGCGAGGGTGACCCCCGCGAAGGGTTTAGTTGGCCCGAGAGTCGAGTTTGGAACAGAGTGGCGCAGGTAGCCTTTCAAAGGGCTGCAAATGCTTTGGCCCTTACATCTCGTATAATCCGCGATAAAGAGTGCATGTGCCTTGTGGCCACAATATATCGGTTAGCCTGATCTCGGATGTTACGGTTATTTATATAACACGTGTAAAAGCTTGCTGATACACGACATTTTTAGTTTTTCCCTGTGGTGCTTAAATCCAAAGTTGACTTAGCGTCCCAACCCTTGAGCAGGCTACGTATAGCTGACCATGTGAAAAGCACGGTGTATCCAAGTTTATGCCGACGACGTTGAGCGATTGTCACTGAGCCTTATTGATAGTCATGGCAAAAGCAAGTCGAACGGGGAATTGCAATCTTTTAAAATCACAGGGCAAAGTCATTGGTGCCGGGTATCATAGGAATACGTGGTATAAAAACGACATCTCCCTTAGCGTTTACGGTAATTATTGTTGCTTCAATGACATTCGGAAGCAATGTTTTAACGGAAAGTCTCGTCCCGTTGCACAGCCTGGGAGGGTCAATGTTGCGCAAAAGAATTATTGGGGAGCCAATTTTCAAATGTAGTTTGTGTGGAGGCATTCCAGGCGGTTCCAATGAATTCAGAAATTCCGTGGGGTAAAATACAGCTTGTTCAATGTCCACCACGGTGTCGATGGAGGTGTAGGTTATGATTGATCCTGGAACCTTTGCCTGAATGATGTCGTTCACTTTGTTGACACTGTCGTTTTTCGGGGCAAGAATTGCTCTCTCACAAAGCCACTGATGATCTTTGAAGGTTTCACCTATGTTTGAGAAAACTGTGTCAATCAGGTCGTCCACTGATGGCAGAACCGTGCAGAAATCCGGCGGAAACGAAATGAGTCCCGTACATGGATCCTCTGGAAACTTGCCCTCTCCTAGTAGAAGCAGCTGCTGTGCGAATACCTCGGCACCTATGTCTCCTTTCAAATGGACTCGCATGTTTGTTTTCAGGGTTTTAGTTTGGACGTGTCGCCAAAGCGATGACATATTGATGCAAGCATTGAGTTCATCTGCTGGTGTTGATCGAGGAATGATTGGTAGTGTCTGGCGAAAGTCTCCAGCAAGC